>CM046879.1:283931649-284531649 GCA_025667525.1 Glebionis coronaria
ATATATATATATATATATATCATATATATTATAATATATATATATTATATATATATATATTATATATAATATATATATATATATATATATAATATATATATATATATATATATATATATATATATATATATATATATATATATATATATATATATATATATATATATATATATAATATATATATATATATAATATATGTATATGTATTATATATATATATATATATATATATATATATATATATATATATATATATATAATATATTATATATATATATATATATATATATATATATAATATATATATATATATATAATATATATATATATATATATATATATATATTATATATATATATATATATATATATATATATATATTATATATATATATATATATATATATATATATATATATATATATATATATATATATATATATATAGTATATATATAGATATATATATATATACTAGCCTTTAGACCCGTCCGATGGACGGGCTAACTTTAAGTATATATTTATAATGAAATTGAAGTTATGTGTGTTTGTATTAGAAGTTTAGTATATGTAGTGCAACACCCCATTTTGATAAATAGAATATCACAGGATAATTATGGCGTGTCATCAAAGCATGCGAGCTAAATGTCTTAAAAACATTAAATTACCATAAAGGGAAATGCCAGAATAAAACATCGGTAGTCCAACATAAGCTCACACACATGAAATATAAGTACTGAAAGGAAAGGTGTAAACAATGTCCAAAAGATATAATGTAAGGAAGACTGGATAGCTTCCATCCAAATGCACATACTCTCAAGATCCTAAGGTCGTCCCTGAATACTTGCCGTTTGGGAACATGGAAAAGAAACCGCTGAGCAAAACGTCCAGTGAACGGATATATAACATAGTATGAATGACATAAGCATAATAAAGACTGATTAGCAATGGAAATGTATAGTCCTGGAAAACCTGGTACATGTTTATAAGACTGGTTTTATAGTTTGAAAAGCGTATGATTAACTTATGAAAACTGTATTTTAAATATAGCCAAGATCCCATATAGGTCATGAGGTAACAACATGCATGAATACTTATAGGGGTGGTCTCATCGTGTAATTAGAGGGGTTGCCTAGACCTTTATACTGGTCTGGGTAGGAGGGATCAACTCCTTCTGAAGGATGCAAGGCACACACCACATTCACCATGAAAATCCTAACTTAAAACATGTAACTAGGATGCACCCATATGCCCCACATGATAATATAAATAAATGGCCAAACTGAAGGGACGCCACGAGCAATCACTCCGTCGTGGGGAAGTCATAACACTGGTGCCTTTAGTTTTATGGTTATGATACGTTCATAACTAGATGAACTGGCATGCATGTATATAGCTCATGCATTTAAAATATAACATAAGCATTCAAAACATATAACATAACTGGAAAAAACAGATGGCTTCAAACGGGGAATCCTAATCAAACATACGAAGGAATGTCCATACTGAAGGACGGAATATCCGTACCTTATGTTCAGTAGTGAAGCTAGAATGGAAGCTGAACGATCTACTTCGACTTTGGAGATACTACATAAATAAGGGACACGTATGAGTTGTCTGATTACTGAGTGTTTTACTAGTTCTGGGTGTTCTTAACTTATTTTATATGTTCTTGTCATGTTTTACTGGTTTAAATGTAATCTTGTATTTATTCATGTTTTACATGTATTCTGATTATGTATTTCATGTATTCTTGTGTTATTATACTTGTAGTGTCATAATAAGTAACTTTCTAAAAATAGAAGGTTTCCAAAAATAGAAAGTTTCCAAAAATAGAAAGTTTATAAAATAGAATGTTTATAAAAATAGAAAGTTTCCAAAAAATAGAAAATTTCAAAAATAGTAAGTTTCTAGAAATAGAAAGTTTCCATAAATTGAAATAAGCTGAATTAATAAGTCTAAAATATAAGCTAGTGCTTATTAGTCATAATTTATAAGTCATGATAATTTATTAGTAAAGTCTATTAAATTAAATACATAGGCTAAAAAGATTATTAATTAATAATGAAAATGCATGGTTTTTTTAATTAATAAATGTCATGGTTAATTTAATAAAACTTTACCTTATATAATTAATTAAATTAAGTCATAGTTTAATTTAATTAAGTCTAATAAAATACTTAGGTTATAACATGATTTATTTAATTAAATAAAATAATCTACGTCATGATTTTAATTAATTAATTAATAGTACATGTAAATTAATTTAATTAATTAACTAACCAAAATGATATCTAAATTAAATCGTACCCGAGACCCAAAACCCGAGGCACACCAAACCGAGCCAAACATCCCCACACAGCCGACGGCTGGTGGTGGTGGCAGACGGCTAAGCAGCCTTGGCTGCATCCGCCGGTTGCCGCTGCTGGGCCACGATTCTCACCGGCTTCATTCGGTTCCACCTGCCGAGCCAAATACCCACTGACAATGAGTCGGTTCCCATTGATTCACCAAGATTCCCCCCGTGGGGGCCTTGGTTGCTGCTGACCGAACCAAAAACCACACCGAGCCCTATGGGGGTCTCGGTTGTTGGTGGAAAAAGCTCACCGAGAGCCTAGAGCTCTCAGTTGTGTGCTGAACCAATCAAACACCACACAAAACCCGAATCTTGATTACCCCATTATCATAACATGTTCATATTTATGTTTTTATGATTCGTGTTCATATAATCAAAATAATAATAAAAAGACTAAGGTTATGATACATACCAACTGCGTGAATGAAAAGAAAATTGAATCACGAACATGTATATGTAATAACCCAAGATCAAAATCACACAAATCGTCCGTGTGTTTGGTAGCTACCGCGACTCAAAGGGAGAAGGAGGATAGGGTTCTTTTAATTTTCTAAAAAACTGTATAATGAAAATCCCTGGAGAGCTAATTTGGTACACATGGTTTCTTAAATGGGCAGGGCCAAAAGGCCCTCCCCTTTTCCTTCTTTGTTGTCGCGGACACCAGAAGCCCAAACACCAATTCCAAACACCAATTCATATGTTTTTCGTGTTAAATAATACACGTGAATGTTCGTGTTTCAAATGTCGTGAATTAAATATTATACATAATATTCAACGTGCATTAATAATATACTTAGTTCTTGTAATTTAATGTTCGTGACACGTGTCGTATGTTATTAATGGAAAGCTTTAGTTTAGTCGTGTTTTCATGCAGTGTACTGTTCATGGTATTTTATGCGAGTTTTACATGTAGTGTTAGTTATGACATTAATATGTTAATAATGTAGCATAGAATGAACAAAATAACGTAGTTTAAGATATTTTATTTATTTAAAAATATTATGAGTTAATTGAATTTTCATACGTTGACGTTATGAATAAGTCTGTTACATTAAAGTCTTTTATAATTTTAATAATATTGTATAAATATTTTATGTATTTTTTAATTTTATGAGGTAATAAATTTTGTATATGTTAACGTTATGAATAACTTTTTTACGTTAATTTTTTAAAGTTAACATTATTGTTGTTTTTTTGTTAGCAAAAATATTATAATTAAATATTTTTTAGAAATGATTTTGTTTTGTAAGTTTTGTGGTAAAGTGTATTCTAGCAAAAGTAAGTCCAAAAAGCTCATCCCTGGTATTATTTTTGTCACGTGTATAATATTGCAACTAGGGGTGGGAATCAGGTCGGGTTGGTCGGGTTCGGGTTATTCCGGTCGGGTTGAATTCGGGTTGAGGGTAAAAATATTTTACCCGAACCCGACCCGAGTTGAACTCGGGTTAGTCGGGTTCGGGTCTATTCGGGTCGGGTTTACTCGGGTCGGGTCTATTCGGGTTCGGGTCAACCCGACTACGGGTAAAATATAAAAAAAAAACTTTTTTTTTTAACTTTTTTTAATAGAATTTATATTTAATTTACATTTTAAAATAAAAAAAAATAAAAAAAAATTCTTATTCGGGTCAATCGGGTTGACCCAAACCCGAATTAGCATAAATATTTTACCCGATGTCCGACCCGATTTCGAATTCGGGTTAGTCGGGTTGACCCGATTAACCCGAATAGAAATTTCAACCCGAGTAACCCGACCCGAATATGTTCGGGTCGGGTTCGGGTCGGGTCGGGTTCGGGTTGGGTCGGAAATATTGACACCCCTAATTGCAACAGTATATAGCCTAGTTCAAAACTTGACAGTCCGAATATCTAAAAATATTTTCATTTTAGTAAGTCAAACTATTTTGAATCATTTGTAATTCCTATTTTCTTTTTGAAGCATTTTAAGAAAACCCTCTAAAATGAATTGCATGTGTCATTTTTATAGAATTTTGTATCTAAGGCATCATTTGTAATTCATATTTTCTTTTTGAAGCATTTTAGGAAACCCTTTAATGAACTGCATGTGTCATTTTTATAAAATTTTGTATTTAAGGCATTTTTCACCATCCTTTCTTATATATTTTTAACACAATTTTGTATTTAAGGCATCATTTGTAATTCCTATTTTTTTAAGCATTTTATGGAAACCCTTTAATGAGTTACATGTGTCATTTTAATAGAATTTTGTATTTAAGGCATTGTTTCACCATCCTTCCTATATAAGGGTTTTTGATTTGATTTGATTTGATTTGAAATATGTATCTATATAATATATATGGGTATAACCTATGATTAGGACTAATTAAAAGATCTCAGTCACCGCCCAGTCATATACCCAGTCAGCAACCATTTTAAAAAAAAATATATTTTTATTTTTATTCGGATTATTAAAAATTAAATTGTATTTTATTTTCCTGTTTTTTTTGCCCGTTTTTTTGTTGTAAAAATATTGTTTTTTGAAGAGAGGGTCATGAGATTGGAGCTCATGACCTTTTGGTTGTGGGTTTTGATGTTTTCCAATTGGGCTACTATATTGTTTTTGTTTTATTATGTTAAACCCCTATATTTGTTATTAAGTTTTATAATTGATATGGTAAGTTAAAAAAATTGTGATATGTTCCAAAAATACATGTTAATCTAAATAGTTATTTTTATTTAGTTATCCATAAACAAATATACGACTCTTTTTTTCAGTATATCTATACGTTTCATTCCTCTCATAACCCTAACAGTCACAAACCCTAATTGTGATTCATATGATTTTTTTTATATCAAAACCTTTTTGTTTAATTTATTATTTGCAGGAAACAGATCAGTCATTGTTTATGATTGTATGTTCCGTGTTTGTGTTTTTATTTTTGCGTTTTCAGAAAAAAACCTACAGCTCTTCATAAGGTATGACTTTCTAGGTTAGTCATCTTCTCTTAGTTTTGGATGTATATGTTCAATCCCTGATTAGTTCTGTTATTTTTAGATTATATATGTTACTATTTGCGTGTTTAATGACATATCGGGCACATATAATAAGGATCAACTCACAAATAGCCACGATATTCATGATGCTCAACAACATCCATGCAAGTATATAAGATTGTTCATTTTCTTTTTGTTCTAATTGGTAGCCTATTGACCTTATTGTATTCCATGTTCTTTTCTTTGTTTTGGTTCTTCTTATTTTCAGCCGCAAGTAGTGCAGGTTCTAATGTGGACGTGAGTCGGTTCATAATCAACAAAGATCTAAGATCATGGTACAAACGTTTTACTTCAAAACTATTTAGGCCCATGAAAGCAGGGGTGATACCAGCCTTGAACCATAATATTTGAACAGACATGAAGGTTTTTAATATGATTCATCAAAAATGAGCACAAGAAGTCTTTGCTGCAATTTGTTTTGCTACACAATACCTCATAAGCATATAGGGAGTCTTGAATTGTTGAAGTTAGCACAAGGTACATGTAAAAAAAATCAACTGCTACATTCAACACTCTTTATTGGTATTTGTTATATAGGCGACGAAGAGATTATTGTTGGTGCATTTAGATTTCCTACAATATAGGTTACCAGATCATGATGGGTGTATTCGATTGTACATTGGCGTGACAATCCTACCAAAATATTATTTGCCGCATGGTCCGTTTGGATCCCAGTTATCCGCCTCCATATTTGGACATTTGAGCCACATAATTAAAAGGGATATTGAAGGTTGTAACACCCCTCTTTGATAAGTAGAAAATTACATGATAATTATGGCGTGTCATCAAAGCATGCAAGGTAAATGTCATAAAAACATAAATGACCAAAAAGGAAACCAGGAATCAAACATCGCCCCCAAACATAAGCTCACACATGCAAAAAGTAAAGAATGTAGAAAAGGACTAAACATTTTCTAAGCAAGTATAAGTATATGAAATGCAAAAGTAAAAGAAGTCTAAGGTAACTTCCATCCTATGCACGTAATCTCAGTTGCTCAAGTTCGTCCTTGTGTACGTGCTGTATGGGACATGGAAAGAAAATACGGCTTAGCAATACGCTCAGTGAACGGATATAATGACATGAAATAAAATAACTGAAATACAAGCAAATGATATGAAATACAGCGGGATATGTGTAAGTCCTGGAAAACCTGGAACATGTTTTATAAACTGGTTTATAAATGAAAAGTCTTATGTTTATTCATGAAAATGTAATTTAAGTGCCAAAGATGTAACACCCCCAACTATTCACATTTTAAATCAGCGGAAGAGTGGTTGGTGTTACGGGATAGCACATTACTCAAATCATATACAACGCTTAAAAATCGCGTCGTTTAATAATAAAGCATTTTCCATTCATGAATATCAAATTACATAGGTCCTCAGGTCATAATATGTCATACAAATTTACAAAACATTTGAATGGAAAGTTTTATTTAAATGCGGGAAATAAATTCTTGTCGTCTTCCCGAGAATTACCTTCGAGTACCTGAGATAAAACATGTTAAAAGTCAGCAAGACGCTGAGTGAATTCTAGGAATTTAATAAAAACCATTAATACATATCACTTGCTTAGTTTTAAAATGTGTTTTGCGACTCATTGCGCTAAAGGTCTTAAAAGCCAATGCGTGATGCGAGATGCGATTGCGAGCGCAATTTGGACGCGATGCGTTTAGTATAAACATGCATAAACATTATTTAGAAATAGTATTGTCTACCAAATAAATGTAATAAATTTACAAAATAAGTTATTAGCATATTGAAATTGGGCTTATAATCCATTGTAAAACAATTAAGTCCAAAGTAAAGCTTGACAAAAAACACATAGAAAAATGCAAGATACTATATAATTGTTATTGTCTTTGTTTTAAATGTTTTTCGACACGTCTTATCTTTAAAAAGCCATTAAAATATGTAAGTCTCATTTATATTGTTAAATTGGACAAAACTATCCTAAGAACTAGATTGCGACAATTGCTACCGTTGCTAGCATTACACAAATGCGGTAAATTGTGGTCTAATGCGAACGCATTCTAGGATGGCATTGCATTAGGCACCTTGATGCGAAATTTTAAAAGCAACCCATTGATGCGTGCAATTTGCGCAATGATGCACGCATTTTTAAATCAAGATCACCGGTATATAATCATTACCGAAAATCATTTTGTACAATTCTTTGTCGTAGGGCATAAAATAGGCCAACGACATTTTATACGAATCTTTTGTCATAAATCATAATATAGGCCTTTACCTTCAAAACCGTTATATGAACCATTGTCGTAAATCATACAATACGTTTTATAACGTTGTTTAAAGTATAGTAAAAACCGTTATATAAATCCGTTATGTAAAACCAGAACACAAGTATAAAATAAGTAAGTCCCCATATTGCTAGTCAGGAAATATATTGTAATTCAAATTATTCATCATACACTATTTTTGAGACCGTAGCCTCAGAGTTATCTTTATCATTATTATTGTCGGATTATTACAAGCTGCATGACATTGTTACCTTTCTATAATATATTTCGGGTAGCTAGCCTGGAATTCATTTGCCCATCTAAAACATCGTGTCGTCACAATAATCACGCTTATATTAATCCTCTCATACATAAATTCGCTTACCAATCAATGTGGCACGACGGGGATCAACCGTCAAGGCGCGAACTGGGGTGATCTTCCCCAAATAGTACTATCATATGCATAAGCGTCTACCAAATCCCGGGAGTTCACAATTCATGCTAATGGGACTTTTAGTGATATAACCTAACTAATAATAATCCATTTCATTTCATTCATTGGGTCATATAATCATTCCGGTCCATATAAATAAGCATACAATCCGGACTACTTGTGTTCTATTTTTATCAAAACTAGCATGTTATCTCCCCTCGCGGGTTTATAAAAAATTTCATAAAAGATTTAAAAGAGTGCGAGGCTATGAACTCACATTGGTGTGGGAAGGCTGGTTATCGGCAATTAGGATGTATAGTACGTGCC
Source organism: Glebionis coronaria (assembly GCA_025667525.1). Lineage (NCBI taxonomy): Eukaryota > Viridiplantae > Streptophyta > Magnoliopsida > Asterales > Asteraceae > Glebionis > Glebionis coronaria. The sequence continues at coordinate 283,940,016 of CM046879.1, forward strand.
TTGATCACGGGAAACCTAGACAAATAATACTCGGTCTTAGGCTATGCCCAATAACTTTATAAAAAGTTGTTATGTATATGTAATGATGTCATAACATGATGATCATGTGGGGTTTTAATTCCTTATACAGCATTACTAGTTGTTTAGTATTAGTTAACTTAGGCTTATCATACTAGTTACACTAGTTTTAGCCCATTTACACATTAAGGCCCAATAAGCCCATTAAGAGTCCAACATCATTTTATTAGTCCATTTATCTTTTTAAGACCAGACCCATACTCATATGTTGGGCCCAAGTGGGTTAAACCCATGAGTAAGTCCATTAGTGTTAAGCCAAACTAGTTGGGCTAATGGTCCAATAAGGCTACTTTGGCCCATTATGGTCCATAAGTTATAAAGCTCGGTTTATCGGATTTTACTTGTCAAATGTGTTTATATATCAGTATATGAGTTAAAAAATGTTACATTAGACGGGTCCGACCGTCTAAGTTTTATTTTTTGATAACGTTATGCTTTCGGTTTTAGCCGAGAAGACTTAAAACTTATATATATAGTTTGTAGTTTTATAAAACATTTGAGTTTTACTTTTATAAGATATCATGTTTCTTTATTATAGTATACAAACTCATTTTATAATAGTTATTATTAGTTAGTGGCTTTTATATACTTATTTTATAATATTATTTACCCTGAGTGCTCTTTTTATATTATATAGTTTATTAACAAATCTGATTACTAAAGTCAAGTCCACCATTTTGCCATATTTTGAGTTCTACATGGAGATAGAACCTCAAATTTGAACAACATAAACTATATGATGTGTGCTACAAATAACTCTTTTATAGCCACTGCTCAATCATCCTCTAAGTATAATTCATCCAAAACGGACTATACAGGTTTGTACTACAAAAGTGTTTTGGCCATATCTAGCTCATTTTAATGATTCCATTGAGTGGACCACTCGCCACATATGTAAAAATCATTTATCTATCTGTATATTTAATAATACAAGCCATTTAACAAAGTGATCATATTGGTACTTACTGTTTTATACAGCCTATGTATCTAACCATGATTTTAACATTTTTACTTGTTGATTTTAGTCTTTTTAACCTAATCTATTAACACAAAAACCCCACACAATATTTTGATCATCATTTATCATCATATACATATACATTATTGAAGAAAATACATGAGTACATATTCAAAACAATAGGATGATAGAAAGAAATTGATCTCTATACCAATCAATATGATGAAAGATTTATATTTTTGGATGAACAAGACTTGGTTTTGACACCAAACTTTATGAACTTAGCAAGACCATTTTTGGAAATCTCCAAGCAACTAAATTCCTTCTAAAATCAGCCCTTGATCTTCATGAAATCTCCTTTCTAGTTTTTAAGATCACCTCCAATCTTCATCTTTTCAACTAGGCTTCAACATATATTTATTATAGCCTTTGTTTATGGCTAGATTTTTGATGGATGGTGGTGCTTGATGGTGAAAGTGGGACGGAATAGAGAGGAGAGAGAGGAGAGGATAAAGTTTAATTTAGATTTGCATGTATGTGAAGATGTGACGAGGAAGGAAATGGTTTTAGTTTTAGGTTAGATGGTTTTGGTCAAATGGGAAAGACAAGTGTCCTATGGATACTTGAATATTTGACAACAAAGGGTGTGTTGTAGCTTGTTTATGCCGCCCATAGTAGGGGTGAGGCAAGTGTAAACTCGTATCATCTCCACTAATTTACGGGTACTCCTTGATTCTAGTTTCTTCGATTTGCGTGCCCTCGGGTCGACTTACGTGAAACGTTTTTATAAATTATGAATCTACGGCACAAAATGATTCTAATAAAAATTTTCTCATCAAAACGGAGTTCAAAAGCGTAAATACGTAAACCTAGGGTTTCCGGTTTAATCGTAAAAGACGCTAAATTATGCACGTAAGTCCTAATTTCTTCTCGTAAATTTGTGAGTTTATGAACCAACGCAAAAAAAATTCCAAAATAATATACGAGAATAAATTTATTTCTTGAAATGTCGGACGGTCACAAAAATGGAGTATGTAAACGTAAACACGTAATGTAGAGCTCTCCGGTTTAGACGTAGACGATGCTACTTTAGGACGTAAACCCTAATTTCTTCCCAAAGGTGAGTGAGTTCATGAATTAATAATAAAATAATGATTTTTAAATAATACTTGAGAATAAAATAACGACCTCAAATTGACGGATTGTCACAACAGTTACCCCTAAGGAGGATCTTTGTCCTCGAAGATCAATTCATTTTACTACTCGCTTCTTATAGAGTTAAAGCCATGTGGGTATTTCCTCCACATTCGGTCTTTTCTCTCAAGTGTAATTCATTACAATACGCGAGTTTCATCAACATAACAATGGGAATACGACCGTTCTTAAGTTGACTTACTTTCTCTGTCCATGATGTCCACAGGTTTTTGAGGAAATGCAAATTTTCGCCGACCCAAACTTCATTAAGAAGTAATCAGATTTTCACTTGATAGACATTTTATCAAGTTCGATATATGGAACATAATTCATGCATCCCTTGAAGTTCTAGGGTAGATCCAGCTTATATGCCTCTCGGTCCAAATCTTTACATCATCTCAATGGTCCCATACAAAGGGGACTTATTTTCCCATGATATTTCAGATCATTTTCACTTTTCCATGGTGAAAACTTTTGGCATAACTTCGCTACCCATCCTGTACTTCAAGATCCACATTTCATATTCACATAACCTCCTGCCCACTACTGGCAGTCAATAATCAGATCCTAATTTCCACAATCATTTCAGGTCTCGCGGGCCGGGTATTTCTATCCCAACTCCCACCTACATGTGTTCTTATATTTAGATCCTCAGAAGATTCGATCTTGATCCTAATGCGATAATTATCAATGATAATCTCTCCAAAGGAAAGCGATTATCCTGTTCATTGTCAAAGGTCAATTATTCAAACATAAAACAAGACTTCTAGTGTTTGTATCGTTACTTTACCTTGTCCCTTCGATTGTGGTGGTAAGAAGTACTCATATCAAGATTTGTTCCCAATGACTTCTAAAGGAATCTCCAGAAATTCTATGCGAAGCGAGGATCTTGATAGAGATGATCGATACAGGCACACCATGCTTACACAACTCCTTTAAATACAAAAGAGTCAACTTCTCCATCGAGAATCTATCATTAACGGGGATGATATTAGTAGATTTGGTCAGTCTGTCGATGATGACCCAAATCGAATTAAATCCAGATGATGACCTTGGAAGATTTATCATAAGAATCCATGGTGATTCTATCCCACTTCCAAATAGGAATAATAAGCTGTAAAAGCAATCCTGATGAATTTTGGTGTTCAACCTTGACCTTCGCAAAAGTTAGACATTTTACTAATGTATGTTGCGATGTCAGCTTTCATATTTGTCCATCAGTACAACTTCTTTAGATAAAGATACATTTTATCCGAAATCGCATGAATAGAATACTTAAACTTATGGGGTTCCAACATAACTAAATCTCATAATCCTTCATATTTAGGCAACCACAAGCGGCCTTTTAAACCTTTAACGTCATCGGCTCCCATCTCTAATGGTTCTCACTAGACTTGAAACCCTTCATCATCTATATTATCCTTTTTACAAGCATAAGCTATTTCTAAATTGCTCAGGCAAATTATTCTGCACGGTCATTACTAAGGAACACGTCCTAATTGGTTCTTTATTTTTTCTACATAATATGTCAGCAACTACATTCGCCTTCCCAGATAAAATAAATATCATGACCACAATCACTCAAAAATTCTTTCTTCATATTTTCTAAGTTTTAGTTTCATCTAACTATTATCTTTATTAGTTTTGCTCAATCTGACGTTTAAAGCGTCGATAAATATTACAAGTAATTAAATAATAAATATTTAATTTTTATGAAACGTAAACGTAAAAAATTTTAATTCCTCAGTTCGTCCAATTATAGAAAAATGTTCAAAATAAATTTGAATTTGATTAACACGATTTTTTTGATTTATCGAGAATAATTAATAAGATCTGTAAATGTTCGAAAAATCTTTGTTTATACTTTTGTCAAAATTTTCTTAGTTGAAGAGTAAAAACTGTCGTTCCGAATTCCATGTCATGGTTTAAATGGTTTCTGATTGTAGACTTTTTGTAACCCTTTAGGAAAAGAGAGGCAAAGTAGTGGTAAGCGTTAAGTGTCGGTTTAGGAAAACCGAGCACTAATGACCAAATAAGTCCAAGTTCGTTTCCCAAGGAGGCTAGTGCGTTGTGTTAAGAATTGATATTGATTTGTGATTATATGATTGAAAAAGGAAGAAAGAAATAAGATTAGAAGAGAAAGACGGTTACGAAATTGAATTAAACTACGACGAAAAAGGCGAACACGTAAAACCGTAAATAGTACAAAAATTAAAATTTTAACCTAAAAATTCCTAAAAATTACTAAAAATCCCCAATAATATTCTAAGAGTTTACAAAAAATCCAAATTTGTTAAAACCTTTTAATTAATTAGATAATGACTTTTTAATGCTAATTAAAGCCCTAAAAATCACAATTAATTATTAAAAAGCCCTAAACAAGATCTTAAAGTTTGTAAACCTCAAAAATATCCTAATTAAGCTATAAACTATTTTTAAAAATTTTAAAACCAAATTAAACTATTTTTAAACACTTAAAAACTATTAAAATCAATTAAAACTTAAATTAATTCTAGAAAATAATTGAAAAGTCCTAAAAATATTTGGAAAGTGATAAAACTCCTAATTAAGTGTCCTTAACCTAGGAAAAATGTAAAAAGTAAAAAAAAAAATCAAACTTCAATTTTTAATAATAAAATAATATTAAAATATTCAAAAAAATTCAAAGTTCATAAAAAAATTCTAAAAAATTACCAAAAATCTTAAATAATGTAACTAAGACAAAAATGCAATCAAAATTTTCTGAAACCTATTTAATAATTTTATATTAAATTTTAAGTTTAACTAAAAACCCTAAAATCCAATAAAATCAAAAATAAGCTAAATTGAAAACTTAAATAGCTGAAAACCTCAAAGATATAATTCAAAACCTAAAAACTATTTTTTCAGATTTTTAAATTACCTTTTTCTATTTTTAAATTACTTTTCAAAATTTAAACTAAAAATAATCCTAGAAAATTAATTAATAAAGGGAAAAATAAACTTTTTAAACAGAAAAGTCCTAAAACCTAATACAAACCTAAGAAAAATGCTAAACAGTCAAATCCTTAAAGGAATAAGCTAGAAATAACTTTTAAATAAGCTGCTGATTGAATAAGCTACACAACAAACACCACTTAAATATAATTTGAAATGAAACCTAGCAGTCAAAGACCCTAGGGCGCAATGGTATGTGTGATGTGTTGTGAGGAGGATGGCGCAGGTTCGAGTCCTGGCCAGTCCTTTTTGGAAAACTTTTTTTTTTTTTTTTTACTTTTAAAACTCAAAACCAAGTACTTAAATTACTTAAAAACACAAAGCAAATTACCAAAAAAACAAGATTCAAAGCTTAGGAAAGCAAAAACGTGCCCAGATACAAGTGTGTTTCTGAAGAACACAAGGTGATATATTCACATGTGAAGATTAATATCAAGAGGTCTTGATTTTGGCTTTTTGGTGTTGTTTGATTGGACAAATGGCACCCCTACACTCAGTTGGAGTGTAGGGAGTCAATATAGCACAAAAAACAAGCAAATCACTCAGCCAAAAATCACTCAAATAAGCATAAAAGTTACTGATCATGCATATAGGTGTCTGAGTGTATTTTGCTGATACACTTGGCACTCAAATGGATTTCAATGGCTAATATCTTGCACACAAGCTCACAAAACAGCATACAAATGATTCACAAACCTTCTATGACCTATTATCTATCAACTCATCAAATTTGAAGGCAAGATTTCACAAAGAATCAAGCAAAAGAGCAGTTATTAGATTTTAGACTATATTTCCAATTTTTATGCATGCATATGGTTTAAAACCTACCAAAACTGAAAACCTAAGCTAGAATTCAACCTATAACTACCCAAAGAGTATGTTTAAACATATTTTACCCCAAAAACTTAACCCCAATCCTGGTTAAACACTAGATCCAAACACTCCTTTAAAACTGAAAAGCAAAAATTAACAAAGCAACCCTATTCAAATCCAATCCAAACTGAATCAAATTACTTCTAGCATGCATACAACCCTAATTTGAGCAAAATCAAACACTTAACCTAACACTTAAGCAATTATCATAAAAACTCACCAAATCTCATATAAATCACACAACTTAGATTTTTTGGAAACTGAAAAAGGAAACTAGGAAGCTACCTTGTTGGGCCTACATCCAGGCCCAACAGTGACTGAAAAGTCACCTCCAATCAGGCTGGGGCCTGAGCAGAACTTTGTTGAGATGCTGATGAAGTTTTGCTTAACAAATATGGATGAAAAATGGTCCTTGTTTTGAACCTGCTAAGAGAGAAAAAGGGAGACTGTGTAAGAGCTTAAGAGCTTGCCCCTAGCTTATAGATTAAGCTAGAAGAGAGCCTTAGCTTATGGGTAAGATTATGATAAGCTAAAAAAAATTGACCAAACAAATGGATTATTCAAGCTTGGGTACCCACTACACCAGAACAAGCCATGGTGTCTTGGACATACACAAGCTAAAATACCATCAAACTAACACCTTTCATCACCATTTTATCAGATTTTGTATGAAAATTTAAAATTTAAGATAACCTTGAAATGAAACAGAAACTTTGAAAACCTAAGAAAACTGAAAAGCTTTTAAGACAAGTGAATCAACAATAAAACTTAACCAAACTTCAGACAATAAAAGTAAAGATGGCTCTTTTCTTCTCATCAACAAACTTTAACCATTTTTCATTCAATAAAAAAACTTGACTTTACAAAGTTGTGATCAAGGAGAGAAACAAGAACAAGTTTCTACTATGTCCTATATGGCATTTATATAGAGGCTTACAAGAACTAAAATGCTGAAAGAAAACCCTAAAAACTATGCTTGATTTGCCAAAAATGCCCCTTGAATAATTTGAATTTTTGAAGGTCCATGTGATGATCTTGGCAGTTTGTGAAGGTGCCAGTGATGCAAGAGTGATCCAAGGGTTCCCAATAATGCGTAGAAACAAAGCAAAGGTGTGGTTCGTTGATCCTCTGGCTCAGTTTGTTTGCAAGTGAATAGTGGGGCAGGGGAGGGTGGTAGAAACATGTGAGGTGATGGTGATGGGGGTTTAAGGGTGGGTTAAGAATTAGTTACCCCTTAATCATTGATCTGGAAAGGGGAAATAAAACCCCTTTGTTTTGCTCTTAATTCGTCCTGGAATATTAGGGTTTATGGGGTGGGTTAAGAACATGTTTTAATCTGATTTAGGTTAATTAAGTTTAAATAAAGTGTTAGGGAGGGAAAAATGGGTGTTGACTGGGGTTTAACTGAGTTTATTTAAATAAACTCAGTAGTGGAAGGGTGACATGGCGTGAGGGTTGTTTGTGATTGGAGGAGGGTTTAAGGTTGATGACGTGTAAGTCTGTGAGTGGAGAGTTTGTCTTAGGTTGTTTGGCAGAAAAGGACCCCCATGTTTTATTCTTTGTTCAACTTGTACAAAATAGCCAACAACGCCTAAATTACACACAACAACTTTTGGGCAGCTGTCATTTTTGGCACAACAAGTTTTTAAACTTGTTTTAAGGACTAAAAGTGCAATTTTGGCAATCTTCAAGGGCTTTCAGTGACATGTCTTCATACTTCAAGGTGTTGACTTGTTTGTTGACTTCTTGGAGGACCAATAATGACAATTTAGTTTTGTTGAGGGACTAAATTTGCCAATTCTTCAAAGTTAAGGGTCCTTTTTGTAATTTTGACAAACTTTAGGGACTAAACTTGTAATTATGAAGATACAAGGGTATAAAGTGTCAATTCTTCAAACTTGGAGGACCAATCTTCATAATTCTTCAAATCTTCAAGGGTTTTCTTTGGAAAATTCTTCATTAGGGCTTGGTTCATCGTGCGGCTTCGTTTCCCGTGTTCGTTTTTGCTTGTTTCTTGTGATCTTTTGTCATTTTCTCAATATTCGTACCTAAAATACACAAGAAACAAACACAAGCATATATTTGGGTATTTTGATGATATTTAATGCATTTTAAGCCCAATTTGGACGATGAGACTATGTATAAAAGCAGTCTCATCACTCCCCATACTAAACCATTGCCGTGCCCTCACGCAATGCTAGAATAAAGTATCATAGCATCTCCAAAATTCATTTTATTCACTTTATTGGAATGATAAACTAGCTATACTACTACTATTACTACTACTTGCGTTTTAGACATAATGTATGATTTTCATCGCAAAATGGGACGTTTAGGTTCATAGAATAAGAACACGTGAATGCTTCGTTAGAAATAATTTCATCGTCCTCGATTTTCACCCCAATTCCATGCTAAGCGTGCAACGAGATCATTGTCATTATAAGTTAGTAATGCTAACACTACTCATATGCCCTAATCACGTACTTATCCTCCCATTATTCCTAAGTTGTATCTCTTATATTTTATTTTGTCTTGAATGTTTCACGAGGATACATTGTTTGACTTATGCGATAATAGAGATTTAGGTCTAAAAATAGAGTCCTAACGGTGTAACTAAGATCATCAAATCAATAACCCCTCCTAATAGACAACGATGTTAAAAAATTAAGTTGACAAGAAGAATCGATAAACACGGTTTTATAACGGTTTTGAACATGAGACTTATTACCAAGACTTTTATACGCCCCCTAACGGAAGGGCCTTATTATCTTTGGTTTACCTCCATCTTTTATTCAACTTCGCATGAAGCTTTTATTATGACTTCGGTCTTGCCTTGCCTTTTATTATCCGCCTCATCGGTGGTTTTATTAGCCAAAGACGTATATCCTCACGCTAAAGTGAATTTTGGATCTTTAAAGCTTCGAAGATTAAGGCTTGATTCACTTTCAATTTTGCATAGATTTTAGGCCTTGTGGGGCTTCAAATTGTTTGCTAGATTTAGGTGAGCACTTGAAATCTTATTATTGGGTGAAGCTTTCGATTATTCGGATGCCAATACTTCAAAACCGTGACGCTGGCGATACCTTAATGTCTTCCCAATTTAATTACACGGAAGCTACTAGAAAAGACTAGAAACCCAACAATCCTAACTAAACCGCTAAGTCAATATTTATTAAGCAAAAAATATTTACAAGCGAAGGGAGAATAAGCAAACAACGAGAACACATGAGTTTTTGAAAGAATACGAGTACTCTACGTTTAGCATAGTAACTTATAATTAACTCTATCATTTCTCGTCCTCATTTAAGAGACTTAGCCTAATGTGTAGTTAAGGAATCAAAGCTAAGTGCTCAACACGCACGGTCGAGTAAAAAATTACTCTTATTCTCGCCATCGGAAAATCTACATTCGTGTCTTCAAACACTTATAAAACATGAGAAAAATTTTAAAATTTGGCCATTTTTAGCCTTATTTTGCAACAAAACGATAAACAACAAGATAAACTTTGGAAAGCGTGAAGGTTTGGCAAGGCAAGTATCTATTCACCCCCCCATACTAAAGTTAAACATTGTCCTCAATGTTTCGAGTCTAGGGGTGAAAACACCCCCATACTAGAGACGTAGTCGAATGCCTAATCTAGCATGGACAGGGTGTAACCAATAAATTAATAGCCGTTTATTAAGTGTGCTAAAAACCTATGGTTAGAACATCAAAAGGATATATCATGGATATTGAGAAATGTCTTCAAAGCAAACGATCGCGTGCTCCCATAAAACGAACACGAGAGGCTCCAATCGTGAAGATCATGATCTAAAAACCACAATGCACAAACACCACGGAACAAAGGTTGGAAGGGCACAAATCCCCACACGTAAGCTACATTAGAAAGCGATAATATGTACATAGGATAAGCATGGGACTCCCCCACGAGGTACCTCGTTTTTTATTACCGAGTCATGAGCTCGACTCGATCTTCTCAATACTAATTATCATTGGGGAAAGTGACTTGGTCGAGGTAGTTCAAGGATGGAACTTCCCCGCCAAAGTAGTGCTTCAACCTATGTCCATTCACCTTGAAGTTAGGACCATCATCTTGAGCTAGCTCGATGGTCCCATACGGAAACACTTGAGTCACGGTGAATGGACCGGACCAGCGGGATTTCAACTTACCGGAAAAGATTTTCAATCTTGAATTAAAAAGCAAAACTTGATCCCCAATGTTAAAAACCCGGTTTTTAATTTTAGAATCATGCAACTTTTTAGTTTTTTCTTTATAAATCAATGAATTTTCATAAGCAATGTCTCTCAATTCATCCAATTCATTTAATTGCATTTTCCGGTGTTTTCCCGCGGTCTCCATGTCATCATTACAATGCTTTAGGGCCCAATAAGCCTTGTGTTCTAACTCGATAGGAAAATGACAATTCTTTCCATACACAAGCTTATAGGGAGTGCACCCAATGGGCGTCTTATGAGCGGTCCTAAAGGCCCATAAAGCATCGTCTAACTTATCCGACCATGATTGTCGGTTTTCCCCAACGGATCTCTCCAAGATCCTTTTCAACGCTCGGTTTGAAACCTCGACTTGTCCACTCGTTTGTGGGTGATAAGCCGTAGAAAGACGACGTGTAACCCCATATTTCCTTAGAACCCTTTCAAATTGGTCGTTACAAAAATGGGTTCCACGATCGCTTATGATAGCACGAGGGGTTCCAAACCGAGAAAACAATTGCTTCAAAAACTTGACTACCACACGAGCATCATTGGTGGGCAAGGCCTTGGCCTCCACCCACTTAGATAGGTAGTCAACCGCAACAAGGATATACTTATTACCACGAGATGATGGGAACGGCCCCATAAAGTCTATACCCCAAACGTCAAAGATCTCACACACTTGGATGATATTTTTTGGCATTTCATCTTTTTGTGAGGCTTTCCCTTGTCGTTGGCATGCATCACACGACTTCACAAGATCTTGTGCATCTCGGTAAATAGTAGGCCAAAAGAAGCCGGCATCAAACACCTTCTTAGCCGTGAGATTAGCACCGTGGTGACCACCCGTGGGTCCCTCATGGCAAGCTCTAAGGATATTAGAAGCTTCGGTACCAAATACAAAACGTCAGATGATTTGATCCGCACAAGTTCGAAACAAGTAAGGGTCGTTCCAAAAGTAGAACTTGACGTCACGAAAGAATTTTCGTTTTTGTTGAGTCGTCATACCCTTAATGATGAAGTTACCCGCATGGTAATTTGCAAAATCCGCAAACCATGGGGTAGAAGAATCAAGCTTAGAATTCACTACACCAAGTGTCTCGAGCGGAAATGTTTCGGTGATTTCCTTGGGCTCGTAAACACTTTGGTGAGGATCTTCCAAACGAGAAAGATGATCGGCCGCTAGATTCTCGGCTCCTTTTTTTGTCAACGATGGTGTGATCAAATTCTTGAAGGAGGAGAATCCAACGAAGTAATCTAGGCTTAGCATCTTGCTTTGCCATGAGATACTTAATAGCCGAATGGTCAGTATACACTATGCATTTCGTCAAGACGAGATAAGGTCGGAATTTCTCAAATGCATACACCACGGCAAGGAACTCCTTTTCCGTTGTAGTGTATTTAAGTTGAGTCTCAGTCATCGTCTTGCTAGCATAGTGAATAGGCAAGAAGTGCTTATCATGACGTTGCCCCAAAACGGCCCCTACAGCGTAATCACTAGCATCACACATGAGTTCAAAAGGGGAGGTTCCAATTGGGAGCAACAAGAATGGGAGCTTCGGTTAGTTTCCTCTTAAGGATCTCAAAGGCTCGTACACAATCTTCGTCAAAGACAAAACGTGCCTCTTTTTCAAGAAGATGTGTAATGGGTCGAGAAATCTTTGAAAAATCCTTGATGAATCGACGATAAAAGCCCGCGTGGCCTAGGAAACTCCTAACTCCCTTGACGGTTTTGGGATGAGGTAATTTGGCGATGACATCTACCTTAGCTTGATCTACCACAATCCCTGCTTTCGAGACCTTGTGCCCTAAGACGATTCCACTCTTAACCATAAAATGACATTTTTCCCAATTGAGCACAAGGTTGGTTTCCTCACAACGTTTCAACATTCTCTCTAGGTTCGACAAACACGAAGTGAACGAATTACCAAACACGGAAAAGTCATCCATGAAGACTTCCATCATCTTCTCGATCATATCATGAAAAATAGCCATCATGCATCGTTGAAAAGTTCCCGGTGCATTGCAAAGTCCGAATGGCATTCTACGATAGGCAAACGTTCCATATGGACACGTAAACGTAGTTTTTTCTTGATCACGAGGATCGATGGGAATTTGGAAGTAACCGGAAAAACCATCTAAAAAGCAATAGAAATCTTTTCCCGCAAGACGCTCCAACATTTGGTCCATGAAGGGCAAGGGAAAATGGTCTTTTCGAGTGGCTTCATTCAACTTTCGATAGTCAATGCACACTCTCCATCCGGTCACGAGTCTAGTGGAAATTAACTCGTTGGCATCGTTTGGCACAACGGTCATCCCTCCCTTTTTAGGGACACAATGAATAGGACTCACCCAAGGGCTATCGGAAATAGGGTAAATCATTCCCGCGTCAAGGAGTTTAAGGACCTCCTTTTTGATGACGTCGTGAATTTTGGGGTTCACCCTCCTTTGACTTTGGATTGTGGGCTTGAAATCCTCCTCCATTAAGATTTTGTGGGTACAAAACTTGGGATCGATTCCCTTAATGTCGGATAACTTCCACGCAATCGCCCCTTTGTGGTCCTTTAGAACATCGACAAGGGCGGTTTTTTCATCATTCGAAAGGTCCTTCGCAATAATAACCGACAACTTGTCGTCCTCCTCCAAATAGACATATTCGAGGTGAGGAGGTAAATCTTTCAACTCGAGGATAGGTGGTTCCTCAAGTGAAGATTTGGGCTCGATACTCATAACCTCCTCGGGTGGAGGAAATGGGAAATCGTTGAGAAAATCCTTGATAATCGAGAAGTCCTCATCGTTGTCGAGGTCTTCGTCACAACTACGTGGAACATTGCATTCTTCCAACGTAAAACCACCACCTTCAAATGGAGTGAAGGTTGGTGTCGAGTTATCAAGAATTGGATCTAACATAGTGGGATTGCCACTAGTTTCTTCATCACCAAACCCTAAAACTTCTTGTGAAAATTCCTCGCAAACCACGTCGATCATATCAACGAGGTTTATGGTAGCAACGCAATAAACATGAGAAAGTTGAGAATTTTGAGTTGCGTTTATAACAAGTTCCTCGTCGTTGAAACGTAAGGTGATATTTCTAGCATGAACATCAATTAAAGCCATAGACGTATCTAAAAACGAACGACCTAAAATAAGAGGAACTTGAGGATCCGTGGGGATATCGACAACGATAAAATCTACGGGATAGTAGAACTTCCCCACTTTCACAAAAACGTCTTCCGCCAAACCACATGCACGAATCGTGGAATGGTCGGCCAACTCAATAGACATTAGTGAAGGAGTAATATTAGGAAGATTGAGTGACTTGAAGATTGCAAGTGGCATCAAATTAATGCTAGCACCAAGATCGGCCAAGGCATAGCATTCTTCCATATCTTGAATTGCACAAGGGATCAAAAATTTACCGGGATCACCGAATTTTTGAGGTATGCGATTAAGATAAACCGACGAACAACTAGACAATTGATGCAATTTCTCCTTGTTGTTCAACATACTCTTAAAGTTAGCGGCAAATCGAGGCATCATGACCAAAGCATCGGCGAAACTCACATTAAGGTGCAACTCACGAAACATTTTCATAAAAAGCTCAAATTGATAGTTGTCGCGCTCTTGTCGTTTCTCCTTCCTAAGTCTCGATGGGTAAGGCAAGGGTGGTGTGGGTTGGGGCATAGGCATAGCCTTTGGAATCTCGGGTTCCAATGTTGGTAAAGGGTCGACCGTAGGTGTGGCATGAGCGGTACTTTGTGGGCTTGAAATATGCTCCTTTTCGACCACCACCTCGGGTTCTTCCTCAAATTCCTCCACCGTTGGAGTAATTGGTTGAGGAGTCGGTTCTTTAAGTGTCTTACCACTTCGTGTGGTAATCACTTTCATCTCTCCATTCGGGTTTGAAACGGTGTTACTAGGCAAAGTAGAGGCTTTGTTCCCCATGACGGCTTCTAAAATTGCATTAAGCTTAGCATCTTGACTATTAAACTTCAAATCTTGACTAGCGGATTTTTGGTCAATTCTTTTTTCAAGCCTAGCATGACTTTGTTCAATTTTATTGTTTTGACCTCTAATTTGATTAGCAAAATCATTTTTCAACTCATTTCTCATGTTAAGATTTTCCTTCACAAAATTAGCTAACTCCTTGGTGTTTTTAGCCGTGTCCCTAGCTTGACTAGCCAATTGCTCTTGTATGTTTTCCAAAATCTTATCATTTGCCGTGGCGTAATTCAAAAAGTCCATTGGAAGTTCTTTAGTGTAAACATTTTGAAGACCTTGACTCGTGTTTTGAAAATTACGGTTTTGGTTTTGATTTTGCAATTGGCTACTAGTTCCTTGATTCCCATAGTTGTTATTACCCTTGAAATTGTTCCTTTGATTGCTTTGGTAACCAACTTGATTGTTTCGATAATTGTTAGCATTTTGATTTGGTGGAAAACCCGGTGGAGTCAATTGATTAGTGCGAGGAACTTGACCGTTTTGGTTATAAGTTCCCGCGGCCGCGAAGGCACTCGAAGTGTTACCACCGTTGGTAATGCACTCGGAATAATCGTGAGCTCCACCACAATACATACAAGAAACCTCAACCGCTTTAGCCGTAGCGGGAGTGGGCTGTTCACCAACTTTAAACTCAATTAACAATCCTTTCAACTTATCAAAAATCTTGTTCTCTAAATTAGCCTCGATTTGGAAAGCATCAACGGTGTGTGACAATGAAGGCGAAGGCGAAGACGAAGCCTTACGAACACTCGACGTGCTACGAGGACTATAGACCTTAGACCTATTCTCAATGATTAACAATGCTTCCTCCACCGTCTTACACAAAAAATTACCACCCGCGGCGGCATTAAGATAATCACGCTCATGATCGTTCAAGCCATTGTAAAACGTGTCAATTTGATGCAAGTCGGAAAAACCATGATGAGGACATTCGTGCAACATTTCCTTAAACCTATTCCAAGCCGTTGAAAAACTTTCATTATACTCTTGTGAAAACTTTGAAATCTCGTTTTTCAAGTGCGTAGTCTTAGAGGGCGGAAAAAATTGGTTCACGAATTTTGAAACGAGATCCTTCCACGTCAATATAGAATTGGGTGGCTCTTTCTCTAACCAAATTTTTGCGGGCCCCGCTAAGGAATACGGAAAAAGCATCATCTTAATCGATTCGTTAGAGACGTCCTTAAACTTGCAAGTGGCGGTGAGACGATTAAATTGGCGAATGTGGTTATGAGGGTTGTCCTTTTCGTCACCTCGAAACTTGTTGTTTTGAATCATGGACAACAAACCCGTCTTAACCTCAAAATTCTCCGCAAGGATAGCGGGAATCACAATCGCTTCTCCATAACCCTCGGTGGGTGCTTGAAGCAACTCCATCATAGTTCGATTAGCCATGGGTGCTTCTTTCACTACAATGGGTTCGTCAATAGGAGACTCCTCACTAGAAGGAGTGGTTGATTTGTTTCTTCGTTTACGAGCACGTCTTGCTTTAGAGCGAGTTTGCATAAACGTCACGTACAAAAAGGCGAGCAAAGAAGATTCTTTTTGGTGTTTTTACTTTTTCAATTTTTTTGTGGTTTTTGATTGTTTTTTTACTTTTTTTGGATTTTGGAATGTATTAGGTAGACACAAATCTACAAATCTCCTCCTTAATCAAATCTCTCGATTAAAGAAGCCTCAAGGAATGAAAACGATCACGTGAAGTGAACGCCTTCGATGACTTTAGAACGATGATGGAACACCAAATCGTTCAAGAGGGTTTAATCAATAGAAACCAAGAAAATATATATGATACTTAAGTAATACTTTGGGCGGCAAAACCCTCGATTCGCTCTCAAAATCAAATACGCACAAGCAAGCGGAGGAAACGAGGCGGCGCGAAGCACTTAAGATCCTTTTTCCTTTAGGTCGTGAAATACAACCGCCTTATACCCACCTTATAGTTTGTATTTTCAAAATCAAGCTTCACGAAAGTATTTATCTATTTTTGCATTTTTCTTTGGTTTGAGATTCGAATACAATGATTGGGTAATGACCTCCCAAGTCAAGGTTGTGATTTCTCACGTATTTGGAGTACTTGTGAATTTATTGTTCTACGTATACAATATAGTAATAGTATTCACAAAAAACGAAAAACCGATAATACGTATTAGTAGAGTGCTACTAATACAATTAGCTATTTATGGCTATATAAAAACAACAATTGTTCAACCAAAACACAACACGCCTCCCCGGCAGCGGCGCCAAAATGATTGTAGACTTTTTGTAACCCTTTAGGAAAAGAGAGGCAAAGTAGTGGTAAGCGTTAAGTGTCGGTTTAGGAAAACCGAGCACTAACGACCAAATAAGTCCAAGTTCGTTTCCCAAGGAGGCTAGTGCGTTGTGTTAAGAACTGATATTGATTTGTGATTATATGATTGAAAAAGGAAGAAAGAAATAAGATTAGAAGAGAAAGACGGTTACGAAAATGAATTAAACTACGACGAAAAAGGCGAACACGTAAAACCGTAAATAGTACAAAAATTAAAATTTTAACCTAAAAATTCCTAAAAATTACTAAAAATCCCCAATAATATTCTAAGAGTTTACAAAAAATCCAAACTTGTTAAAACCTTTTAATTAATTAGATAATGACTTTTTAATGCTAATTAAAGCCCTAAAAATCACAATTAATTATTAAAAAGCCCTAAACAAGATCTTAAAGTTTGTAAACCTCAAAAATATCCTAATTAAGCTAAAAACTATTTTTAAAAATTTTAAAACCAAATTAAACTATTTTTAAACACTTAAAAACTATTAACATCAATTAAAACTTAAATTAATTCTAGAAAATAATTGAAAAGTCCTAAAAATATTTGGAAAGTGACAAAACTCCTAAATAAGTGTCCTTAACCTAGGAAAAATGTAAAAAATAAAAAAAAAATCAAACTTCAATTTTTAATAATAAAATAATATTAAAATATTCAAAAAAATTCAAAGTTCATAAAAAAATTCTAAAAAATTACCAAAAATCTTAAATAATGTAACTAAGACAAAAATGCAATCAAAATTTTCTGAAACCTATTTAATAATTTTATATTAAATTTTAAAGTTAACTAAAAACCCTAAAATCCAATAAAATCAAAAATAAGCTAAATTGAAAACTTAAATAGCTGAAAACCTCAAAGATATAATTCAAAACCTAAAAACTATTTTTTCAGATTTTTAAATTACCTTTTACTATTTTTAAATTACTTTTCAAAATTTAAACTAAAAATAATCCTAGAAAATTAATTAATAAAGGGAAAAATAAACTTTTTAAACAGAAAAGTCCTAAAACCTAATACAAACCTAAGAAAAATGCTAAACAGTCAAATCCTTAAAGGAATAAGCTAGAAATAGCTTTTAAATAAGCTGCTGATTGAATAAGCTACACAACAAACACCACTTAAATATAATTTGAAATGAAACCTAGCAGTCAAAGACCCTAGGGCGCAATGGTATGTGTGATGTGTTGTGAGGAGGATGGCGCAGGTTCGAGTCCTGGCCAGTCCTTTTTGGAAAACTTTTTTTTTTTTTTACTTTTAAAACTCAAAACCAAGTACTTGAATTACTTAAAAACACAAAGCAAATTACCAAAAAAACAAGATTCAAAGCTTAGGAAAGCAAAAACGTGCCCAGATACAAGTGTGTTTCTGATGAACACAAGGTGATATATTCACATGTGAAGATTAATATCAAGAGGTCTTGATTTTGGCTTTTTGGTGTTGTTTGATTGGACAAATGGCACCCCTACACTCAGTTGGAGTGTAGGGAGTCAATATAGCACAAAAAACAAGCAAATCACTCAGCCAAAAATCACTCAAATAAGCATAAAAGTTACTGATCATGCATATAGGTGTCTGAGTGTATTTTGCTGATACACTTGGCACTCAAATGGATTTCAATGGCTAATATCTTGCACACAAGCTCACAAAACAGCATACAAATGATTCACAAACCTTCTATGACCTATTATCTATCAACTCATCAAATTTGAAGGCAAGATTTCACAAAGAATCAAGCAAAAGAGCAGTTACTAGATTTTAGACTATATTTCCAATTTTTATGCATGCATATGGTTTAAAACCTACCAAAACTGAAAACCTAAGCTAGCATTCAACCTATAACTACCCAAAGAGTATGTTTAAACAGATTTTACCCCAAAAACTTAACCCCAATCCTGGTTAAACACTAGATCCAAACACTCCTTTAAAACTGAAAAGCAAAAATTAACAAAGCAACCCTATTCAAATCCAATCCAAACTGAATCAAATTACTTCTAGCATGCATACAACCCTAATTTGAGCAAAATCAAACACTTAACCTAACACTTAAGCAATTATCATAAAAACTCACCAAATCTCATATAAATCACACAACTTAGAATTTTTGGAAACTGAAAAAGGAAACTAGGAAGCTACCTTGTTGGGCCTACATCCAGGCCCAACAGTGACTGAAAAGTCACCTCCAATCAGGCTGGGGCCTGAGCAGAACTTTGTTGAGATGCTGATGAAGTTTTGCTTAACAAATATGGATGAAAAATGGTCCTTGTTTTGAACCTGCTAAGAGAGAAAAAGGGAGATTGTGTAAGAGCTTAAGAGCTTGCCCCTAGCTTATAGATTAAGCTAGAAGAGATCCTTAGCTTATGGGTAAGATTATGATAAGCTAAAAAAAATTGACCAAACAAATGGATTATTCAAGCTTGGGTACCCACTACACCAGAACAAGCCATGGTGTCTTGGACATACACAAGCTCAAATACCATCAAACTAACACCTTTCATCACCATTTTATCAGATTTTTTATGAAAATTTAAAATTTAAGATAACCTTGAAATGAAACGGAAACTTTGAAAACTTAAGAAAACTGAAAAGCTTTTAAGACAAGTGAATCAACAATAAAACTTAACCAAACTTCAGACAATAAAAGTAAAGATGGCTCTTTTCTTCTCATCAACAAACTTTAACCATTTTTCATTCAATAAAAAACTGGACTTTACAAAGTTGTGATCAAGGAGAGAAACAAGAACAAGTTTATACTATGTCATATATGGCCTTTATATAGAGGCTTACAAGAACTAAAATGCTGAAAGAAAACCCTAAAAACTATGCTTGATTTGCCAAAAATGTCCCTTGAATAATTTGAATTTTTGAAGGTCCATGTGATGATCTTGGCAGTTTGTGAAGGTGCCAGTGATGCAAGAGTGATCCAAGGGTTCCCAATAATGCGTAGAAACAAAGCAAAGGTGTGGTTCGTTGATCCTCTGGCTCAGTTTGTTTGCAAGTGAATAGTGGGGCAGGGGAGGGTGGTAGAAACATGTGAGGTGATGGTGATGGGGGTTTAAGGGTGGGTTAATAATTAGTTACCCCTTAATCATTGATCTGGAAAGGGGGAAATAAAACCCCTTTGTTTTGCTCTTAATTCGTCCTGGAATATTAGGGTTTGTGGGGTGGGTTAAGAAAATGTTTTAATCTGATTTGGGTTAATTAAGTTTAAATAAAGTGTTAGGGAGGGAAAAATGGGTGTTGATTAGGGTTTGACTGAGTTTATTTAAATAAACTCAGTAGTGGAAGGGTGATATGGTGTGAGGGTTGTTTGTGATTGGAGGAGGGTTTAAGGTTGATGACGTGTAAGTCTATGAGTGGAGAGTTTGTCTTAGGTTGTTTGGCAGAAAAGGACCCCCATGTTTTGTTCTTTGTTCAACTTGTACAAAATAGCCAACAACGCCTAAATTACACACAACAACTTTTGGGCAGTTGTCATTTTTGGCACAACAAGTTTTTAAACTTGTTTTAAGGACTAAAAGTGCAATTTTGGCAATCTTCAAGGGCTTTCAGTGACATGTCTTCATACTTCAAGGTGTTGACTTGTTTGTTGACTTCTTGGAGGACCAATATTGACAATTTAGTTTTGTTGAGGGACTAAATTTGCCAATTCTTCAAAGTTAAGGGTCCTTTTTGTAATTTTGACAAACTTTAGGGACCAAACTTGTAATTATGAAGATACAAGGGTATAAAGTGTCAATTATTCAAACTTGGAGGACCAATCTTCATAATTCTTCAAATCTTCAAGGGTTTTCTTTGGAAAATTCTTCATTAGGGCTTGGTTCATCGTGCGGCTTCGTTTCCCGTGTTCGTTTTTGCTTGTTTCTTGTGATCTTTTGTCATTTTCTCAATATTCGTACCTAAAATACACAAGCAACAAACACAAGCATATATTTGGTTATTTTGATGATATTTAATGCATTTTAAGCCCAATTTGGACGATGAGACTATGTATAAAAGCAGTCTCATCAGTTTCCTCAATCCCTCTTAGGTTGTCTTGAGGTATACACAAACATCTACTCCTAAGGGAGTTTAGTTAAATGATCTGGGTATAAGGTAATAAATCCGTAGTAATCTTTTGATAAAATATCTGTCAAAACATTTTTGCACTTTCTTTTTGGTATAACCCAAAGCCTTAATGGCTCCGATCTTTGAATAGTCAACATAGATTCCACTACCATTAATCACATGGTCAAAAAGTGTAAAGGATCAAGCCTTAAATCACATGTTAAATACTCAAGGTACAGGGTTTCACTTCTCGACCAACTCAGGGCAGTCTACAATTGATTACTAACTCCTTCTCATTTTTAGAAACAAATAGATGGTCCTTAATGATCACAAGCATGAATTTTTCAAATTAAAGCGTACACACGTGATTCACCAAATTTATGAATGCTACATGTGCATTGTTCAATCCAAACGACATAACATGAAACTCATAATGTTCATTACGAGTTCTGGATGTAGTGATTGGAATAGATAATCTTCTTTGCGGACACAATCTGATGATCACCATGCCACAGATCAAATTTTTGAATATACGCTGGAACCTTGTAAATGATCGAACAAATCTTTCATCTTGGGTAACGGAAATCAAATTTGATCATCAATTTATCCAGTTCATGGTAATTAATGAATAAAAGGAATGATAACACCATAGCTCTTCATGATGACGATCTCGGTAGAATAAAAGCTTTCTCCGACAACTCTCTCAGTTGTACGGTAACTCTTTCGATTCAGATGGTGCTGACGTATAGTGCACATGTCACAGGTGCAAAACCGGGAATATAATCAATACCAAATTCAACTTGCCTTAATGGCGAAAGTCTAGGTAATTCATCAGCAAATACCTTAGAAACTCTCAGATAAAAGGAATATTCTCTTATTTAATTCACCTTAGGTTCTTTCTAGATTACAAGGTCTATGAGTAGTTCATAACCATTCATGGTATAATTTCAAGCCCAAATGCAGGATATGGTCACCCATCGGGTATTATTTAGATCACCTTTGATAATCAACATCTTATCTTTTAGGGGAATTCTACTCGAGTTCCCATCAATTTAGACAACGACATCATGTCATAATCAACCAATCTATCCTAATGGTACTACAAAATTTCCAGTTTTATTACCGTTGATAAGATGAGAACTTCTCAAAAGACTAATAATAACTCATAACCCTTCACAAATTCGAGGATATCTGGAGACATAGCTAACATTAAAAGGGTAAGGTCAATGCATGATTTACGTGAGAGAAATTCAAATCAGATACAGACGAAAGCATTAACGAATATGAATATATCACATGTTTTCATGAATTGAGTACGCATTCGAAAGCACCTCGGATCGTTACCCATGTCATTCAAATGGAATCTAATCAAAAGAAATGATAGAAACGTTGATACACCCAGTCGGGTATCAACACTCGGTAATTAGATATATTTCCAAAGAATCTCACCATGAGAGAATTGGACAAGAGGGGTTGTCAATTGTCAAATAAGACAATATCCACAGATGAGTAAATTCGATTCAGAAAAATAAATGGTACGGGCACATATGTAGTGTCCTTAACAATATGTCCCTATTTTTCACTTCTTGCAGATCTCATATAAATTCAATCTTTCGCAATTACAAAAAGAAATGTAATGTTTAGTAACAATTTCATGGTGACTACTAATCAGCCTTACATGGTCCCTTCCAAATTGTACGTAGGCGCGCAACTTTATACAATTTTATGATTAACGATGCAATACTCAGTTCGTCAAAATTTGGTCATCGTGTTTAAAATATATATTCATGTTTAATTCTAAAATAAGAATCAAAATGAATTTACAGAGATGTGCTTTGTGATGGAAACAATTAAGTTTTCCAAGGTGTTTCATAAACAACTTTATTTCGGTAACTATTACTTACAAGTCTCACTTTGAATAATCCATATGGTGATGAAGATTAAATTTTTCTCAAGGGATACTGTTTTAACTTACAAAAACAATGAGTGATCTGCAAAAGAGCAATGAAAAGTTGTTCACCAAGAACTAACTACAATATGATTGGAAATGAGCTTAGCCAAATAATCATGAGGTTCATGACCTCGATGGTACTCAGGAATACAAAGAGAAGAATCTACAACGCAACTCTATCTGAAATGAGTACTTGTTCAATGGTTGCATCACTAATGCGAACATTAGGACGAAGCAAGAATAGATAGATAACATCGATACATGTAGGATTTAGTAATCAAAGGTAGTCTTTTCATTAATCACAAACAAGTCAGACATTGTACCGTCACATTACGTGTCGCCATGTCATACAATTCCAAGGACTCATCCTACCAACTGATGTCTCAGTTAAGTTAGGGATTTTATAAGATACCACAATGAATACTAATCTACAAGAGTCATTAGGTGTTCCACCTGTCCCAGAAGATCCATCGGTCCCTATTCAGAAGAAGATTTCTTCAATTTATTTCTTGGACACTGGGCATCCTTGTCATTGGACAATGGTCTAGGAACAACCCTCAACACAAACCAACAATAATTTAAAACCTTATAATTCAACCACAGGACTTAATGACTTCCTCTTAACAATCTCGTATTCCATACGAGTTAAATTTGACTTCATTCAAGTTTCAACCAACTTATACTCAATGCGACATCCTACCTCATTCTCTAATACTTTCAACCTTATTCTTAGACTCTGAAAGGGCAATAAAAGCTCGATATGAACAACACTTAATTTCCAATCCTATAGCTCTTATAACAATAGTAATCAAATGAGTCACTAGTATAAAATGTCTCACACATTCAATTAGACTTCTCAGAAATGTACAAGTGGCATGAGGCTTTTGGGTAAAGGTTGCAATAACATCCTCAAGTGAAATATTTACCTTTTCGATTTCAAATTTAAGAATTGGGTGACACCGAATCAGATGACACCTTTCTAGGTGGTAAGGTTTAGTCAAACTTCACTCTATAAGGAAAGATCGTCATGACATCGATATCAGATTTAATCTCGCCAATTTTTCTTCAGGATCACAATCAACTAATATCAACATTTCTACGAATATCAACCATTTTGTTGGGATCATAAATATCCACAACTGGGTTTAGATCTAGAATAGCTAGAATTCATACATAATTAGCTTCGATTGATTTGCTATGGGAGTTAGGGTTCTTTGTGACAATCTACGTCGTATAAATAACTCGTATAAGTATTAAAATAATCATCAAACAATCATGTAATCAAATTACAACACACACACACACACACACACACACACACATATATATATATATATATATATATATATATATATATATATATATATATATATATATATATATATATATATATATATATATATATATATATATATATATATATATATATATATATATATATATATATATATATATATATATATGTATATATATATATATATATATATATATATATATATATATATATATATATATATATATATATATATATAATCCAAGTCATATATATATTAAAATAACACTTCTTAGTCTGGTCTTGTCGGTAACTCGGGAATTCTTCGGCACTGTTATAGTCAAAAGATTTTGAAACATTTTACTCAAAATATTTATTTAAAAATATTTATAGTTAAAAGATTTAGAAATGTTTTATTCAAAACCTTGGTTTTAAAAAGCTTTCGTTCTCTATAACGAGAACTCTGATACCAAACTGTAACACCCCCAAATATTCATATTTTAAATCAGCGGAAGAGTCGTTGGTGTTACAAGATAGCACATTACTCAAATCATAGACAACGCTTAAAAATCGCGTCGTTTAATAATAAAGCATTTTCCATTCATGAATATCAAATTACATAGGTCCTCAGGTCATAATATGTCATAAAAATTTACAAAACATTTGAGAGGGAAATTTTTATTTGAATGCGGGTCATAAATTCTTGTCGTCTTCCCGAGAATTACATTCAAGTACCTGAGATAAAATATGTTAAAAGTCAGCAAGATGCCGAGTGAATTCATAGAATTTAATAAAAACCATTAATACATATCACCAGTATATAATCATTACCGAAAATCATTTTGTACAATTCTTTGTCGTAGGCCATAAAATAGGCCAACGACATTTTATACGAATCATTGTCGTAAATCATAATATATGCCTTTGCCTTCAAAACCGTTATACGAACCATTGTCGTAAATCATACAATACGTTTTATAACGTTGTTTAAGGTATAGTAAAACCGTTATATAAAACAGTTATGTAAAACTGGAACACAAGTATAAAATAAGTAAGTCCTCATATTGCTAGTCAGGCAGTATATTGTAATTCAAATTATTCATCATACACTATCTCTGAGACCGTAGCCTCAGAGTTATCTTTATCATTATTATTGTCGGATTATTATAAGCCACATCACATTGTTACCTTTCTATAACATATTTTGGGTAGGTAGCCCGGAATTCATTTGCCCATCTAAAACAGCGTGTTAATAAGTGTGAAAACACTTATCCTTTTACCACTTATTTCCAATAATAAAAAGACCAAAACGTGTATTTTATGTCGTAAAAGTCGGAATTATGCGTGGTTTGTGTTTTTATTGTGTTTCAGGATAAAAATATGAAAAAGGGAGAAAACACGGGCTATCACGGGCTTTTATCGAAGAAAACGAGAAAAGACGAAGTCAAAAGATCAAGAGTGAAAAAAGAACGGAAGTCCAAGGCCTATTCTGGAGATTTATCAAAGAAAAAGTCTAAAGACGGAAGTTTAATGAAGTCGAAGAACTCAAGTCTAATAGAAGAAGAAAATTATAAGACAAGTTCAATTTATATCGACAAATCCCCAGACGACGTCGAGAAAGACAAAGATTTTAAATCGAGTCGAGACGAGAAGAAAGAAAGAAAGAAGGAAGCAACACATGCACTCCCCACCTCCTATATATACCCTCCTAATGACACATTAGGAGGGTGTTAGTTAATTAGTTCTTTTTTTTCAATTTTAGTTTTTAGTTTTTAAAGAGAGAAAGTGTTTAACTTTCTCTCACTAGGAAAACTTCATCTTTTTATTCCTTTCTTGTTTGAATCAAATCTTTACTTTTTAGAATTTAATCTTGTTTTGATCTTAATCTTATTCTACCTTTCTTGTTTTTAATTTTGATCTTGATTAGTGATAATCTTTGATTTTGTTTCATCTTGATGCTTATGTGATTAAAAAGTTTATCTTTTTATTCATCTCTAAGTTTTAATACGGATTAAGTTTTGATCTTTTCATGCTTATTGGCTTAGTTTGTGTTTAGCTTATTTTACGTTTAAGTTTTCTAAAAAGTTCGTCTTTTTAATAAGTTTCTTTTAAAAGGTTGCTTATTTGGAGTTGTAAAAGTTCTTATTTGTGCTTATTTAGTTATTTTCTTTAAAAATTTGGTTAAGTTTTAGTTTGAGCTTATTAAATTATAGCTTATTAACTAGGCTTATTGCGAAATACATACCCTTTTCCGACCATACATTCCGACAAGCATTCACAATTATTCCGATACAAGGTAACGGATTAGGGCTTTATATTCCAATCAGCTCCCCTATTATTCCGATCACAGGATCGGAATAGGGTTTTCTATTCCGACGAGGGAAATTAGTTGGTATTCCGACAGAAGTGACATTGATATTCTGATAAGAAGTATTCCGACAGCAACATTTCGATTGTTATTCCGATTTGTTATTTTGACGGGTGTGTTTATTGGATTGTTCCGATAGGACTTGTTTTTTCAACATTCCGATAGCTTTACTATTTAATTATTCCGACATAGATCAATTTTTCCATTTTCCGACGAGTGCATTCCGATCATATTTCGACCAGGCATTCCGTTGGGGTATTTGCTTATTTTTGTTAAGTCTTAAGTTATTAAATTCACTTTTAAGTTTTTAAGTTTTTAATCATTTACTTTTAACTCGAAAATTTTAGTTTAATTTTCAAAGATTTTATTTTACTCAACGACATTTTCATATTTGCTTTTAGTTTAAAATAGATAATCAAACCTTTTTATTTTCCACCAAGAACGACTGAGTCGCACTTATAACTAGTAATCAATTCGAAAAGATCGGACGATAACTCTTTTATAACTAAGTAAAATCTAGTTATTAAATGGCGCCGCGGCCGGCTCTTTTCGTTAAGATTAACGGTTTTTAGTGAGAGACGCGTTGGCTTTTGGGATTCGTTCACTTTTGAACGTTATTTTTCTTGCTTAAATTTTAAAAAATCCATAAAAATTAAAAAATTTCAAAAATTCAAAAAAAAAATAAAAAAATAAGAAAAACATAAAAAACCAAAAATATTTCTTGTCTATCTTTCTTTTCTTTTTGTAGGTGTGCATGCGTACTGATGAGTGTGAAAACACCCATCCTTTTACCACTTATTTCTTGCTAAAACAAGACCAAAACACGTATTTAATGTCATTTGTTTGGAATTATGCGTGGTTTGTGTGTTTGTTGTGTTTTCAGAGCCAACCGGATAAATATTGGAGAAAACATGGGATTGCACGGGTTTTATCGAGGAAAAAGACGAAAATATGAAGTCTATAATCCAAGAGATGCAAAAGATTTGAAGTCAATGGGCCTATTTGAAGATTTATCGAAGAAAAGGACCAAAGACGGAAGATTTACCTATGTCGAAGAAACTCAAGTCTATTAAATGAAGAAATTAAAAGACGAGTTGAAATTATTCGTCGACAAATCCCGAATCAAAATCGAAAACGTCAACTTTTCTGAAAAGATGAGAAGACAAAAAGAAGGGAAGAAAGCCCACTCACCAACCAAGGGAGAAGCCTATAAATACTCCTCCCATTCAAGACTCCACAAGTTCTTTTTCTATTAATTTTCTTTCTGAGTTCTTAGGAAGAAACCATCTCCCTTAAGGAGTGGTTTCCATTTTTCTTTGATTTTCTTCCAATCTTGTAAGTTTAATCTTTCCACTTGTTTGTTGAATCCTAAATCATTAATACAAGTCCTCTTTTAATCTTTCTATCATCTTGTTCTTCATCTCTTGGTGATTCTAGTTTTCAAGTTTTCATTTTATTGGTTTGATCATCATAAGTAAGTGGGTTTTATGATTTCGTGGTTTTGGATTGATGTTTACCTAGGGTAAAAGATTAGTGGTAAAATTGGTTTTAGTTTTGGTTAAAAACTTGGTGATTTTTGAGTCAAATTCGTGTTCATAAGGATCCCCTGTTCTTCGTGTTCTTCACTGTGTTTGCCAGATTCGGTATAGAAGTTCTTGATTGTCTTGGTTATTCGGAATATCAAATATTCCGAGTAGGGTGAAATTTTCTTGGTTACTCGGAATTTCTAAATATTCCGCATAGTGTTTCTTTTAAAAATATTCCGAGTAGAAATTGATTTTCCGCATAGTGTTTTCTAGCAAAATATTCCGCATAAGCTTTCTTATAAAATTATTCCGCATAAGGGTTTTGTCGAAAACAATCCGCATAGTATAAACATTCCGCGTAGGGATTGGATTTTGTTAATTATTCGAAATGTCCACATATTCCGGATAGGGAGTTTTTCCGAGTAGAACTATTATTCAGAATAGGATATTATTCCGCATAGGGAAATTATTCCTCGTAGGGTTTTTATTTCGCATCACCCAATATTCCGCATAGCATAAGTTCCACATGGTCTTGATTATTCCAAGTAGAACCAACATTCCGCATAGCTGTAGCATTCCGGATAAGCCAATGTTCCGGATAGAATTTTCCAGTTGAGAAGCCATTATTCTGTATAAGGTAAATTGCCATTTTAATTCCAGTCTTTTCCAACTTAAAATTCCAGCTTTATTTTTATTCTCAGTAATTGCTTTTAATTTAATTTTATTACTACTTGCCCTTATCATTTTAGTAGATTTAGACCAAAGCTCCCCCTTTTTAGTCACCAATCACAACGATTCCACTTTTGACCGTGATCAATTCGAGAAGATACCGAGAACGATACAACGACATATATCAATTGGGTACGAGCAACGCAAAGAAAGATCTTGCAAGCAAAACCTTTTATTAACCAACCAAAAGTGAGTTATTAAAATGGCGCCGCTGCCGGCTCTTTTCGTAAGGATCAACGGTTTCTTGTGAGAACAATTGGAATTTGGGATCCGTTCTTTCGGGAACGTTATTTTCAAGCACAAAAATTTTCAAAAACCACATAAAAATATAAAATTTTTCAAAAATACAAAAACATTACAAAACCTATAAAAACCAAAAATATTTTCTCTTGCATTTTCTTTTTAGTGTATGCGTACTCGATCAACGTCTTATTCAGAGCCCGAGACTCTCGAACAATTAGACATGGCCGGTGTACACAACAACAATAATAATCCACCCCTCCCAAATAACAACAATAATAATCATCCACCCCACCAAAACATGAATAATACACCCTTACCCGACCTACGAACCATGGAGGAGCTATGTCAACCCACGATGAACGGACGTGGAGGCCCGATTGCACCGATGCATGTCACGGCTCAGGAGTTTTCGTTGAAGCATCACATGATCCAGCAAGTGCAAACTAACCCATTTCGCGGAATTCCGGATGATGATGCCAACAAACACCTCGACAAATTCATAACCATCACCCAAAGCATGAAGTCCCCCGGTGTTTCTATGGATGACTTTCGCCTTCAACTCTTTCCCCACTCGCTTTCTCACCATGCCAAAAAATGGTTTGACCGTCTCCCAAAGAACTCTATTCATACTTGGGACGATATGACTCAACGCTTTTTGTCGCGCTACTTCCCACCATCCATGGTCACGAGCCTTCGTAACCAAATTAGTGGATTCATGCAAGACAATGATGAATCGCTCTTTGATGCTTGGGAACGGTACAATGATTTGATCGACCGCTGTCCAAATCACAATATGCTCCCCGTCACTCTCATTGACACCTTCTATAATGGTCTCACTTTTCGTGATCGTGACACGATCAATGCCGCCGCCGGTGGTACTTTTATGAAAAGGAGACTAGAGGAGTGTCGAGAGTTGATTGAAAACATGACTACTCACCACAAGAATTGGGATTCATCCGCATCCTCAAGATCTAACTCGAGAGTCAATGTTTCTTCTACTACTTCCAATCCTGAGATGACTGAAATTTCTCGACAACTCGCTGAGATGAATAAGAATTTCATGACCATGGCCACAAACCACTTTCAACAAGCTAAAGCCGTTGCTATTTCTTGTGACACATGTGGTGGTCCTCATTCTTACAATGATTGTCCTTCTACTCAAGGCAATTATTCTGAAAACGTTAACGCAGCATACGGTACTTATCCCACGGGAGGCTATCAAGCTCGTCCTCAAGGAGACCGTAGCTTACTAAGTTATCGTTCCAACAATTACCTTGCTCCACCCGGTTTCCCTCCTGTAAACCAAAACCAACAACAAAGCTATAACCTAAACAATCAATCCCAACCTCGTGCTCAAAATCAATATCAATCCCAAAGAAACCCATACCCAACTCAAGGAAATTCTCAAGCTTACCAAGCTCCACCTCTCAATCAACCGATGGCAGTGAATCAAGACGTCGAGACGTTCATAAAGACTAATCGAGAGATGGTGACGAATCTTCAGAGTCAATTTGTCAACTTGAAGAATGACATGGCAAAACAAGGGAGCGATATTCGAGCCGAACTTAGGAATGATATGGCAAAACACAGCAATGAAATTCATGCAAACATGAGAGACTCTTTCAATACTCAAGCGGTTAACCTTCGTGATATGATTGGTTCGCTCATCCAAGGTAATCAACCCTCTTCTTCGGGTACTCTTCCGAGTAACACCGTTACGAATCCAAGAGGGGAGATGAAAGCAATCACCACTCGTAGTGGAAAAGGTTATACGGAACCCGAGCTTCCTACACCTCCACCCGTGATTGTGAACAAGGAAAAAGAGCAACTTTCCTCACCTCCTTCACCTTCTATCCCCATTTCCCCACCACCCGTGGTTGTGAGTGATCCTATTCCCATAAAGCCTTCTTCTTCATCCAATATACCTTATCCTTCAAGGTTGAGGAAAGAGAAGCAAAAGAGCAAGGATGATATTCAGGTTTCAAACTTTCTAAAAATGTTTAAACAATTGAATTTTAACATCTCCTTTGCCGAGGCTCTCGCTCACATGCCCAAATACGCTAAGATGTTTAAAGATCTTCTAAGTGATAAGGAAAACCTTCTTGACATTGCCCAGACCCAACTTAATGAGAACTGCTCCGCAGTGCTTTTAATGAAATTGCCCACCAAACTTGGTGATCCGGGTCGCTTCTTGATTCCTTGCAACTTCCCGGGAGTAGAGAATTGCATGGCCCTAGCCGATCTAGGTGCCAGTATAAACTTAATGCCATTAAGTGTTTGGAAGCAATTATCTCTCCCCGAGCTAGTCCCCACCAAAATGACTTTGGAATTAGCCAACCGTACGGTTGCTTATCCAGTGGGGATAGCCGAAGATGTCTTTGTTGGCGTTGACAAATTCACCTTCCCGACGGATTTTGTTGTCGTTGACTACGAGATGGATCCTCGTGTTCCATTAATCGTTGGACGTCCATTCCTGAGGACCGGTCGCACTCTCATTGATGTCGCCGCGGGCGAAATAATCATGAGAGTTGGTGACGATAAAATTGTCTTCAACATGGGTAAGATTTCTAAGCAACCTTATCCTTATGAGAGTGTTAATGCTATTGATGTTCTCGATGAGGCTTGTGAAGAACATTTTCATGATGCTTGCAAAAGTACTCTCTCTTCTCTACCTAATGTTGAAACCGTTGCCTCAATTGCTCCGGCATTGACTCCTTTTGGAGAAAGTGACTTGGATGATTTTGAAGCTAGCTTGGGTCCTCTCGATATTAAGTATGATGATTCTTCCACTGATTGGGATGAAGACATTCGTACTATTGAGAGACTTCTCAATGAAGACCCGTTTCCTCCTCCCTCTCCTAAAGATGTGACTAATGATGATCCATCGTTAGTTACACCATCTATTGAGGATCCTCCTACTCTTGAGCTTAAGGACCTACCTCCTCATCTTGAGTACGTTTTCCTTGAAGCCAACGAGAAGTTACCGGTCATCATCGCGAAGGACCTGACAGAAGAAGAAAAAGCCCGACTTGTCGCCGTGTTGAAGAAGCATAAAAGAGCTATCGCTTGGAAAATCTCCGACATTCGCGGAATTGATCCTCACTTCTACACACATAAAATTCTCATGGAGGACGACTTTAAGCCCACAATTCAAAGCCAACGAAGGGTGAATCCTAATATCCATAAAGTCATCAAAAAAGAGGTTATCAAACTTCTTGATGCGGGTATGATTTACCCTATTTCGGATTCACCATGGGTTAGTCCAGTCCATTGTGTGCCTAAGAAAGGCGGAATTACCGTTGTGCCCAATGCAAACAACGAGTTGATTCCTACCCGCCTCATTACTGGGTGGAGAGTTTGTATAGACTACCGCAAACTCAATGATGCCACGAGAAAGGATCATTTCCCCTACCTTTTATGGACCAAATGCTTGAACGTTTAGCGGGTAATGAATATTAATGCTTTCTTGATGGTTTCTCGGGCTATTTCCAAATACCCATCGATCCCCAAGATCAAGAGAAGACAACATTCACTTGTCCCTATGGCACCTTTGCTTATAAAAGAATGCCTTTTGGCTTATGCAATGCCCCCGGGACTTTCCAAAGGTGCATGTTGGCTATCTTCCATGACATGGTTGAGCAAACCATGGAAGTCTTCATGGATGATTTCTCGGTCTTCGGGGATTCCTTCTCTTCTTGCCTTGCCAATTTGGAACGTATGCTTAAGCGGTGCGAAGGCACTCGCCTTGTTCTGAATTGGGAAAAATGCCATTTTATGGTAAAAGAAGGCATTGTGCTAGGACACAAAATCTCTAATGCCGGTCTTGAAGTCGACCGTGCTAAAGTAGATGTCATAGCCAAATTACCTCCACCTTCAACCGTGAAGGGTGTGAGAAGTTTTCTGGGTCATGTGGGCTTCTATCGTCGATTCATTCAGGATTTCTCTAAAATCGCTCGCCCGATGACCCACCTCTTGGAAAAAGATACTCCTTTTATCTTTTCTAAAGAGTGTCTCGAAGCCTTCAATCTTCTTAAGGATAAGATAACTAAGGCACCGGTCTTGGTTACCCCTAATTGGGAGCTACCCTTTGAATTGATGTGCGATCCTAGCGACTTCGCTATTGGTGCAGTTTTGGGACAAAGGATCAACAAACATTTCCAACCAATCCACTATTCTAGCAAAACAATGACGGGGGCTCAATTGCATTATACGACAACCGAAAAAGAGCTTTTAGCTGTTGTCTATGCTTTTGAAAAATTCCGCCCCTATCTTGTTTTATCCACCACCATCGTATACACGGACCATTCCGCGTTGAAGTACTTGATGACTAAACACGACTCTAAGCCAAGACTTCTTCGCTGGGTTTTACTCCTTCAAGAATTCAACATTGAAATTCGTGACAAGAAGGGTGCTGAAAACCTAGCCGCGGACCATCTGAGCAGACTTGAGGATCCATATCAAGGGGATCATCCGAACAAAGAGATCAATGACTCTTTCCCCCTTGAAACCTTAATGTCTTTAAATCTCAATCTTGATGGCACCCCGTGGTTTGCCGATATTGCAAACTACTTAGCGGGTGGTGTTCTCATCCAAGGGTTAACATCCCAACAAAAAAAGAAGTTCTTGAACGATGTTAAGACTTACTTTTGGGATGACCCTTTTCTATTCAAACAATGCGCTGACTTGATTATTCGCCGATGTGTTGACGGACCAGCCGCTTTGGACATTCTCTAGGCTTGCCACAAAGGACCCACCGGTGGTCACTTTGGTCCCAACTACACCGCCAAAAAAGTGTTTTATTCGGGATTCTATTGGCTCACCATTTACCGTGATGCTCACGAGATGGTTAAATATTGTGATGCTTGCCAAAAACAAGGCAAGATCACACATAAAGATGAGATGCCTCAAAATTTCATACAAGAATGTGAAATCTTTGATGTATGGGGCATCGACTTTATGGGGCCATTCCTTCTTCTAAAGGCAACAAATACATCCTTGTCGCTGTCGACTACGTTTCTAAATGGGTTGAAGCCAAAGCTTACCCACTAACGACGCGAGGGTGGTTTGTAATTTCTTGAAACAACTGTTTGCTCGTTTCGGTGTTCCTCGTGCTATTATCAGTGACCGCGGGACTCATTTTTGCAACGATCAATTTGCAAGAGTCATGGCTAAGTATGGTGTCAATCACCGTCTTTCCACCGCTTATCATCCTCAAACCAACGGTCAAGCCGAGATATCCAACCGTGGATTGAAGAGAATTTTGGAACGTACTGTGGGAGAGCATCGTGCCTCGTGGGCCGATAAACTATTGGTTGTACACCTTATCGTCTTGTGTACGGGAAAGCGTGCCACCTCCCCATCGAGCTGGAACATAAGGCATACTGGGCCTTGAAGTGGGCTAACTTCGACATCAACAAAGCCTGTGATTTTCGCAAGATTCAACTCAACGAGCTACAAGAATTGAGGAATCAAGCTTACGAGAACTCATTGATCTACAAGGAGAAGACCAAGATTATCCACGATGCTAAAATCAAGAACCGAGAGTTCCACGTTGGTGATCAAGTCTTACTCTTTAACTCTCGGTTGAAGATCTTCTCAGGCAAGTTGAAGATCCGCTGGTCTGGTCCATTCACCATCGCCAATGTCTTTCCCTATGGCACCATTGAGCTTTCTCAGCCAAATGGGCCCAACTTCAAGGTGAATGGCCAGCGTTTGAAATTGTACTTTGGTGAGGACATCTCTCAAGAGATGATTCCATCCCTCACCACGTTTCCCTTGAATTAGTTCGGGACCGAGTCAGGCTCGCGACTCGGTAAACAAAAACAAGCGCTCCTAGGGAGGCAACCCGCCTATCTATCCCCCTTTCCCGTTTTTTTATCCTAAGTGTAGGGGGAGCTATATAGGTTGCTTGTTTTTGGATGGTGATGTGATTACAGGGATAAATGCAATCTTGGAATCTTTGAAGAACCGTGTTCCCATGTTATCCGCAATACCGGTTCTATCTCTCAACTATCGTGATTCAATTGTCTTCATACTCACATTCGAAATTGATCAATTTAGTCGTCTCTTCCTTAGCTTGATTTAACCAACGTGCACAATGTCATAAGTGTAGTGGAGACTTCTCCCATATGCTTAAACATTGAAGACAATGTTTATCTTAAGTGTAGGGGAGACTTCTATCGAAGTTTTAAGTGGACTTTTCCATGAAAATGCCTTCATTTAACCAGAAAATCATCTTTTTCAACATTTTTCAAATTTTTAATTAACTTTGGCCATTTTGTCGTAATTTTTAAATTTTTATCGTTGCTTTCATATGTATATATCCCGTAATAAAGTCAAAAATATTAATAAAGTGGTGTGGCTAGTTTTGAAATCTTTGACATATTAGACCCGTTGCGATTATTTTGACTCAACCCGAATAGACTTGTCTAAGTGTACTCTAGCTAGTATCCTTAACCATGTAGACCTTAATTGGTTTATTAGGCTAAGCATCCACGAGTCTCATTACTTGAGATTTTAAATTGTGAAGGACGAGAAATGATAGAGTCAATTATAAGTCGGTATTCTTGCACAAGCTCACTTGGTGTAATTATTTGCCTATTCTCCCATCACTTGCTAATAATTTATTTGCAATAAGTAAGGTCGTATGATTTGAAAGGTTACTTAGCTTCTAGCCCAAGATCGTTTAAAAGTTGCTCGGTAATGATAAGAGTTCATAGCCAAGGCATAACTTATGAAGCGGGGTGCGAAGATTGGCGAGTCCAAAAAGGCCCTAACAAGGCATGAGGATTCCATTTTATTGCTGAAGATCCAAAAGTGATGTGAAAAGCATTATTACCAAAATCAATATGAAGGATCAAGACTCACGACGAAAAGCAATCAACTCCCATAAAGATCATGGAGAAGTCTATCCGAAAAGACCCTAACAAGGTATGAGGATAAATAGATCCAAGTCCGAAAAGGAGGCGGATCGTTGTATCTCAAAATCCCAATTAGAGATTGAAGAAATAATCATGAAGTCGTGGTCAACAAAGTTGGAGTACCCCTCAAAAGTCTCCAAGAGAAGAAACTCTATTAACGAAGAGAAAACCATTATCTCAAGAACGTCTCTCGAAGATATGAAGTATGAAGTACATGCCAAATATCGGCCCGAGAAAGGTCTCAAATCGTGAACCAAGTTATGCCAAGATATGAACTTTTTGATATCCCGAGAAGCAGTTTTAAGAGATTTTGTCCTTTAGCTAACTATTAATCAAATCGTCCTACTTTGCTTTCAGCCTAAATAAACTATCAAAATAAGTCCAAAAATGCATCTTCATGATCATTCTAAGACAAAAATAAAATATAAGAGATACACCTAGGAATAAGGGAGTTTAAGTATATAATTAAGCCATGTGTGTAAGTGTTTGAATTGCTAACTTATAATAACAATGATCTCGTTTTTAAGCTTAGTTTGGGGAACGTGAAACTTGAGGGTGATAAATCTTCGCAGCATCAAAGCCCTAATGTAAGTGATTAATCTCTTTGCAAGTTATTTCCATGAAGCTATTTTCAAGTGAAAATGATTTTCTATCCTTTAGTTTATTTTCAAGTTTTAATTTCTCTTAGTACTTTAATTTTTGTTTAGTAGTATGTTAATAAGGCCAAGGTTGATTAATTATGAGAAAAATGTAAATTTGCTTCATCACTAAGCATTGCATGAGGGCATGGCAATTGTTAAGTGTAAGGGATTTGATGAGTGTGAAAACACCCATCCTTTTACCACTTATTTCTTACTAAAACAAGACCAAAACGTGTATTTAATGTCATTTGTTTGGAATTATGCGTGGTTTGTGTGTTTGTTGTGTTTTTAGAGCCAACCGGATAAATATTGGAGAAAACATGGGATTGCACGGGTTTTATCGAGGAAAAAGACGAAAAGATGAAGTCTATAATCCAAGAGATGCAAAAGATTTGAAGTCAATGGGCCTATTTGAAGATTTATCGAAGAAAAGGACCAAAGACGGAAGATTTACCTATGTCGAAGAAACTCAAGTCTATTAAATGAAGAAATTAAAAGACGAGTTGAAATTATTCGTCGACAAATCCCGAATCGAAATCGAAAACGTCAACTTTTCTGAAAAGACGAGAAGACAAAAAGAAGGGAAGAAAGCCCACTCACCAACCAAGGGAGAAGCCTATAAATACTCCTCCCATTCAAGACTCCACAAGTTCTTTTTCTGTGAATTTTCTTTCCGAGTTCTTAGGAAGAAACCATCTCCCTTAAGGAGTGGTTTCCATTTTTCTTTGATTTTCTTCCAATCTTCTAAGTTTAATCTTTCCACTTGTTTGTTGAATCCTAAATCATTAATACAAGTCCTCTTTTAATCTTTCTATCATCTTGTTCTTCATCTCTTGGTGATTCTAGTTTTCAAGTTTTCATTTTATTGGTTTGATCATCATAAGTAAGTGGGTATTATGATTTCGTGGTTTTGGATTGATGTTTACCTAGGGTAAAAGATTAGTGGTAAAATTGGTTTTAGTTTTGGTTAAAAAATTGGTGATTTTTGAGTCAAATTCGTGTTCATAAGGATCCCCTGTTCTTCGTGTTCTTCACTGTGTTTGCCAGATTCCGTATAGAAGTTCTTGATTGTCTTGGTTATTCGGAATATCAAATATTCCGAGTAGGGTGAAATTTTCTTGGTTACTCGGAATTTCTAAATATTCCGCATAGTGTTTCTTTTAAAAATATTCCGAGTAGAAATTGATTTTCCGCATAGTGTTTTCTAGCAAAATATTCCGCATAAGCTTTCTTATAAAATTATTCCGCATAAGGGTTTTGTCGAAAACATTCCGCATAGTATAAACATTCCGCGTTGGGATTAGATTTTGTTAATTATTCGGAATGTCCACATATTCCGGATAGGGAGTTTTTTCCGAGTAGAACTATTATTCAAAATAGGATATTATTCCGCATAGGGAAATTATTCCTCGTAGGGTTTTTATTCCGCATCACCCAATATTCCGCATAGCATAAGTTCCGCATGGTCTTGATTATTCCAAGTAGAACCAACATTCCGCATAGCTGTAACATTCCGGATAAGCCAATGTTCCGGATAGAATTTTCCAGTTGAGAAGCCATTATTCTGTATAAGGTAAATTGCCATTTTAATTCCAGTCTTTTCCAACTGTAAATTCCAGCTTTATTTTTATTCTCAGTAATTGCTTTTAATTTAATTTTATTACTACTTGCCCTTATCATTTTAGTAGATTTAGACCAAAGCTCCCCCTTTTTAGTCACCAATCACAACGATTCCACTTTTGACCGTGATCAATTCGAGAAGATACCGAGAACGAAACAACGACATATATCAATTGGGTACGAGCAACGCAAAGAAAGATCTTGCAAGCAAAACCTTTTATTAACCAACCAAAAGTGAGTTATTACGTACCCGTGCTCGTAAGAAGAAAGCAATTCACGCCGAATTCGAAACTCCACCTATTGTCACCATGGACAATCGACCAATGATCGAGCTTTTGCAATCGCAAGTAGAGGGCAACACCGATGCTATTGTCATACCCGAGATTGGAGCCAACAACTTTGAGCTCAAATCTGGTTTCATTCAAATGGTCTCTGCTCAACCATTCTTGGGGCGTACACTTGATGATCCTCATGACCATATAAAAAGGTTTCTTCAACTCACTAATACGGTTAAGTATAATGGGGTTTCACAAGAGGTGATTCGCTTGCAACTTTTTCGTTTCTCTTTAGCGGGACAAGCTCGACATTGGCTTGATAAGGAACCGCCATAAAGTATTCTTACGTGGTCGGATTTAGAGACCAAATTTATCAACTATTTTTTCCCACCCTCACGTACTACCGCTTTGCGGAATGAAATCATTAACTTTGAACAAAAGTACGGTGAGACATTTAGTGAATATTGGGACCGTTTTAAGGAACTTTTAAGAAAGTGTTTGATACATGCGTTTGCTATGGGTTCTAGATTAAGTCTCGGTATCTCCTCGAATTGATTCACAACTCAAAGTGGAATGATTTGTTCTTGGTGACAAATAAGGGGTTTGGTTTTCTATTCTATTTAAAAAGATAAATGAATGAAGTAAATAAAGATTTAAACCAAAACAATTACTTAAATAAAACTTGAATTTAAATTAAACAATTAAATGATAAAGCAGAAAAGTACCCTTACTGAAAACTAGCTCTATCCGGAATAATAGTCCTACTCGGAATAATTTAGGCTATCCAGAATAATGATGTTACTCGGAATAAACATGCTACTCAGAATAATTTGCCATGCGGAATAAATATCTTTATACGGAATAAAAAGCTCTATGCGGAATAATTACACTATCCGGAATAAAGAGGCTATGCGAAATAAAAAAAAGACCATTCGGAATAAAGAAGCTTATGCGGAATAACTGACTATGCGGAATAATTACTACTCGGAATAAATTGGCTATGAGGAATAAAATTCCTACTCGGAATAAAAGACCATTCGGAATATTGAAGCTACCCGGAATAAAACTCTATGCGAAATAAGATACTCTATGCGGAATAAGATTGCTATCCGGAATATATAAATATTCCGAATAAAGGATAAAATAGGCAGACTATCCGGAATATACAAATATTCCGAATAAGGGACAAAGCAAACAGACTATTCGGAATATCTCGGAATTGAAGAACAGTAAACAGACACAAGAACAGGGGAACGATTTTTAGCCAAACAAACCAAATTTAACCAAAGGATTTGAACCAAACTAAACAAAATTCGTTTACTAACCATAAACAAGAAATCACAATCATAAAAACACAAAACCCATTAACTTTAGAAGATCAAAATCAATTAAATAAGAACTTAAGAACTTTGAATAAAAAGAAAAGATGAACAAGATGAATGAAAAGATTGTATTGATGATCAAGGTTTAAACAATCAAAAGAAAGAATTAGAACTACAAGATAAGTGAACAAACAAGAATCAAAATCACCAAACACCCTAATGGTGTTGGTGATGCCTACGAACAGAAAGGAGAGAAAAAGGGAAAAACTAAAAACTGGCTAAATTGTGTGAGGGGATCTCATTATATAGGTCTTCCATTTGGTTGGTGAGTGGGCTTTCTCCCTTTCTTCTTGTCTTCTCGTCTTTTCAGAAAAGTGGACGTTTTCGATTCTGATTCGGGATTTGTCGACGATTAAATTCAACTCGTCTTTTAATTTCTTCGTTAAATAGACTTGAGTTTCTTCGACATATGTAAATCTTCCGTCTTTGGTCCTTTTCTTCGATAAATCTTGAAATAGGCCCATTGACTTCCAATCTTTTGCATCTCTTGGACAATAGACTTCGTCTTGAGTCTTTTTCCTTGATAAAACCCGTGCAATCCCATGTTTTCTTCAATATTCATCTGGTTGACTCTGAAAACACAATAAACACAAAAACCACGCATAATTCCAAACAAATGATATTAAACACGCGTTTTGGTCTTGTTTTAGTAAGAAATAAGTGGTAAAAGGATGGGTGTTTTCACACCTATCAAATCCCCTACACTTAACCATTGCCATGCCCTCATGCAATGCTTAGTGATAAAGCGAATTTACATTTTTCTCATAATCAATCAACCTTGGCCTTATTAACATACTACTAAACAAAAATTAAAGTACTAAGAGAAATTAAAACTTTATAGTAAACAAAAGGATAGAAAACCATTTTCACTTGAAAATAGCTACATGGAAATAACTTGCAAAGAGATCAAGGACTTAAATTAGGGCTTTGGTGCTGCGAAGATTTATCACCCTCAAGTTTCACGTTCCCTAAACTAAGCTTAAAAACGAGATCGTTGTTATTATAAGTTAGCAATTCAAACACTTACACACATGGCTTAATTAAATGCTTAAACTCCCTTATTCCTAGTTGTAGCTCTTATATTTTATTTTTTGTCTTAGAATGATCATGAAGATGCATTTTTGGACTTATTTCGATAGTTTATTTAGGCTGAAAGCAAAGTAGGACGATTTGATCAATAGTTAGCTAAAGGACAAAATCTCTTAAAACTGCTTCTCGGGATATCAAAAAGTTCATATCTTGGCATAACTCGGTTCACGATTTGAGACCTTTTTCGGGCCGATATTTGGCATGTACTTCATACTTCATATCTTGAGAGACGTGCTTGAGATAATGGTCTTCTCATCGTTAATAGAGTTTCTTCACTTGGAGACTTTTGAGGGGTACTCCAACTTGTTGACCACGACTTCATGATTATTTCTTCAATCTCTAATTGGGATTTTGAGATACAACGATCCGCCTCCTTTTCGGACTTGGATCTATTTATCCTCATACCTTGTTAGGGTCTTTTCGGATAGACTTCTCCATGATCTTTATGGGAGTTGATTGCTTTTCGTCGTGAGTCTTGATCCTTCATATTGATTTTGGGAATAATGCTTTTCACATCACTTTGGATCTTCAGCAATAAAATGGAATCTTCATGCCTTGTTAGGGCCTTCTCGGACTCGCCAATCTTCGCGCCCCGCTTCATAAGTTATGCCTTGGCTATGAACTCTTATCATTACCGAGGAACTTTTAAACGATCTTGGGCTAGAAGCTAAGTAACTTTTCAAATCGTACGACCTTACTTATTGCAGATAAATTATTAGCAAGTGATGGGAGAATAGGCAGATAATTACACCAAGTGTGCTTGTGCAAGAATACTGACTTATAATTGACTCTATCATTTCTCGTTCTCCACAATTTAAAATCTCAAGTAATGAGACTCGTGGATACTTAGCCTAATAAACCAATTATGGTCTACATGGTTAAGGATACTAGCTAGAATAAACTTGGATAAGTCTATTCGGGTTGAGTCAAAATAATCGCAACAGGCCTAATATGTCAAAGATTTCAAAACTAGCTACACCACTTTATTAATATTTTTGACTTATTTGCGGGATATATACATATGAAGGCGACGATTAAAATTTAAAAATTATGACTAAATGGCCAAAGTTAATTAAAAATTTGAAAAATGCTGAAAAAGATGATTTTCCGGTTAAATGAAGGCATTTTCATGGAAAAGTCCACTTAAAACTTCGATAGAAGTCCCCCCTACACTTAAGATAAACATTGTCCTCAATGTTTAAGCATGTGGGAAAAGTCTCCCCTACACTTATGACATTGTGCACGTTGGTTAAATCAAGTTAAGGAAGAGACGACTAACGTGATCAATTTCAAATGTGAGTATGAAGAAAATTGAATCACGATAGTTGAGAGATAGAACCGGATTTCGGATAACATGGGATCACGGTTCTTCGAAGGTTCCAAAAGTGCATTCATCCCTGTAATCACATCACCACACAAAAACAAAAACACCTATAGAGGTCCCCCTACACTTAGGAGGTTTAAACAGAAAAGGATAGATACTCGGGCTGCCTCCCGAGGAGCGCTTATTTTTGATAACCGAGTCACGAGCCTGACTCGACCCAAAATTAGTTCATGGGGAACGTGGTGAGGGATGGAATTATCTCATGAGAGATGTCCTCACCAAAGTACAACTTCACTGGTTGGCCATTCACCTTAAAATTAGGTCCATTAGGTTGAGCGAGCTCGAGAGTACCATACGGAAAAATTTGGGCAATGGTGAATGGGCCGGACCAACGAGATTTCAGCTTGCCCGAAAAGATTTTTAACCGAGAGTTAAAGAGTAAAACTTTGTCTCCAACTTGGAACTCTCGGTTTTTAATCTTGGAGTCGTGAATGAGCTTAGTCTTTTCCTTATATATCAAAGAATTTTCATAAGCCTCATTACGGAGTTGATTCAGCTCATTGAGTTGGATCTTGCGTAGGTCACCGGCTTTGTTGATATCAAAATTAGCCCACTTCAAGGCCCAGTAAGCCTTGTGCTCCAACTCAATGGGGAGGTGGCACGCTTTCCCATACACGAGACGATATGGTGTACAACCAATCGGAGTCTTGTATGCGGTACGAAAAGCCCACAAAGCATCATCAATTTTATCGGCCCATGAGGCACGATGCTCTCCCACGGTTCTTTCAAGAATTCACT
The DNA here is from genome assembly GCA_025667525.1 of Glebionis coronaria. Classification (NCBI taxonomy): domain Eukaryota; kingdom Viridiplantae; phylum Streptophyta; class Magnoliopsida; order Asterales; family Asteraceae; genus Glebionis; species Glebionis coronaria. The sequence continues at coordinate 283,982,798 of CM046879.1, forward strand.
TTAATCCTCGGTTGGATATTACAGCCTGGCCATTAGTTTGTGGGTGGTAGGCGGTGGAAAGACGATGATTTACACCATACTTAGCCATGACTCTTGCAAATTAGTCATTGCAAAAATGAGTCCCGCGATCACTAATAATGGCACGAGGCACACCGAATCTAGCAAAAAGCGATTTCAAAAAGTTACAAACAACCGTTGCGTCATTAGTGGGTAAAGCTTTGGCTTCAACCCACTTAGAAACGTAGTCAACGGCTACAAGGATGTATTTGTTTCCTTTAGATGAAGGGAATGGCCCCATAAAGTCGATACCCAAAACATCAAAGATTTCACATTCTTGAATGAAATTCTGAGGCATCTCGTCTTTATGTGTGATCTTGCCTTGTTTTTGGCAAGCATCACAACGTTTAACCATCTCGTGAGCATCACGATAAATGGTGGGCCAATAAAATCCCGAGTCAAACACTTTTTTGGCGGTGTAGTTGGGACCAAAGTTACCACCGGTGGGTCCTTTGTGGCAAGCGTCAAGGATTTCTAAAGCTGCCGGTCCATCAACACATCGGCGAATAATCAAATCAGCACATTGTTTGAATAGATACGGGTCATCCCAAAAGTAAGTCTTAATGTCTTTGAAGAACTTTTTCTTTTGTTGGGATGTTAACCCGTCAACGAGAATTCCACCCGCCAAGTAGTTTGCAATGTCCGCAAACCACGGGGTTTCATCAGAATTCGAGTTGATAAACATTAAGGTCTCCAGGGGAAAAGAATCATTGATTTCTTTGTTCGGATGATCCCCTTGGTAAGGATCCTCAAGTCTACTGAGATGATCCGCGGCTAGGTTTTCAGCTCCTTTTTTATCGCGAATTTCGATTTTAAATTCTTGGAGTAGCAAAACCCAGCGAAGAAGTCTTGGTTTGGAATCTTGCTTAGTCAACAAGTACTTCAACGCGGAATGATCAGTATAAACGATTGTGGTGGAAAGGATAAGATAGGGGCGGAATTTTTCAAAAGCATATACAACAGCTAAAAGCTCTTTTTCGGTTGTCGTGTAATGCAATTGAGCCCCAGTCATTGTCTTGCTAGCGTAATGGATCGGTTGGAAGTGTTTGTTCACTCTTTGGCCCAAAACCGCTCCAATAGCAAAGTCACTAGCATCGCACATCAACTCGAAAGGCAGCTCCCAATTAGGGGTAACCAAGACGGGTGCCTTAGTAAGCTTATCCTTAAGCAAGTTGAAGGCTTCAATACACTCATTGGAAAAGATAAAAGGGGTATCTTTCTCCAAGAGGTGGGTCATCGGGCGAGCGATTTTAGAAAAATCTTTGATGAAACGACGGTAGAAGCCCGCATGATCGAGGAAACTTCTCACACCCTTCACGGTTGAAGGTGGAGGCAACTTAGAAATAACATCGACTTTAGCACGGTCCACTTCAAGACCGGCTTTGGAGATCTTGTGTCCTAGCACGATGCCCTCTTTTACCATGAAATGGCATTTTTCCCAATTAAGAACAAGGCGAGTGTCTTCACACCGCTTCAACATACGTTCTAAATTGGCAAGGCAAGCAGAGAAAGAATCGCCATAAACCGAGAAATCATCCATGAATACTTCCATAGTGTCTTCAACCATGTCATGGAAGATAGCCATCATACACCTTTGGAATGTCCCAGGAGCATTACATAAACCAAAAGGCATGCGTTTGTAAGCAAATGTTCCGTAAGGACAAGTGAATGTGGTCTTTTCTTGGTCCTTGGGATCGATGGGAATTTGAAAATACCCGGAGAAACCGTCTAAGAAGCAGTAATAGTCATTACCCGCAAGACGCTCGAGCATTTGATCCATGAAAGGAAGAGGAAAGTGATCTTTTCTCGTGGTATCATTGAGCTTGCGATAGTCAATACAAACTCTCTACCCAGTAACGAGACGAGTGGGAATCAACTCGTTGTGTTCATTGGGAACAACGGTTATTCCGCCCTTCTTGGGCACACAATGGACGGGACTTACCCATGGCGAATCCGAGATAGGGTAAATCAAGCCGGCATCAAGAAGTTTGATAACCTCTTGTTTGATGACGTCATGAATACGAGAATTAACCCTTCTTTGGCTCTGGATTGCGGGTTTAAAGTCATCTTCCATGAGAATCTTGTGAGTACAAAAGTTCGGATCAATTCCGCGGATATCGGAAATTTTCCAAGCAATTGCCTTCTTATGATCTTTAAGCACGGCGATGAGGCGAGATGTTTCTTCTTCGTTCAAGTCCTTAGCAATGATGACAGGCGACTTCTTCTTATCTTCAAGGAACACGTACTCGAGATGGGGCGGCAACTCCTTAAGTTCTAAATCCGGAGGATTTTCGATGGGAGGCGTATTCAAAGTCGGTTCATCAATAGCAATAGTCTTGGGAGATGGTAGAGAAATATGGTCCTCTTTGAGAAGGTTCTCAATGAGACGCATGTCTTCATCCCAATCGGTGGGAGAATCGTCATTTGCTAAGTTCACATCTCCCATGGTGGCTTCCAAATCTTTCCAAAGGAAATCACTTTCTCCAAATAGAGATAGTGATGAATCAATAGAGGAAACGGTCTCAACATTGGAAGGAGAGGTAGGAATACTCTTACAAGCATCTTTGAAGTGTTCTTCACAAGCCTCATCAAGAACGTCAATACAATTAACACTCTCGTATGAATAAGGCTGTTTAGAAAGCTTTCCCATGTTGAAAACGATTTTATCGTCACCCACTCTCATGATAAGCTCACCGGCTTCAACATCGATGAGAGTGCGACCGGTCCTCAAGAATGGACGACCAACGATCAATGGCACACGAGGGTCCATGTCGTAGTCAACGACAACGAAATCGGCAGGAAAAGTGAATTTGTCGACTCCTACAAAGACGTCTTCGGCTATCCCCACTGGATAAGCAACCGTACGGTTAGCCAATTCCAAAGTCATTTTGGCGGGGACTAGCTCAGGGAGAGATAATTGCTTCCAAACACTTAAAGGTATTAAGTTAATACTGGCACCTAGATCGGCTAGGTCCATGCAATTCTCTACTCCCGGGAAGTTGCAAGGGATTAAGAAATGACCCGGATCACCAAGCTTGGTTGGCAATTTCCTTAAGAGCACTGCAGAGCAATTCTCATTAAGTTGGGTGTTAGCTATATCAAGAAGCTTCTCCTTGTCCCTAAGAAGATCTTTGAACATTTTTGCGTATTTAGGCATGTGAGCGAGAGCCTCAGCGAAGGAGATGTTAAAATTCAATTGTTTAAACATCTTAAGAAAGTTCGAAACTTGAATATCATCCATGCTTTTAAGCTTCTCTTTCCTCAACCTTGAGGGATAAGGTATATCGGAAGGAGAGGAAGGCTTTGGGATCGAAGTATCACTCACATCCTTGGGTGGAGGAGGGGTAGAAGTAAGAGGTGGAGAAATTGGGGAAGTAGAAGGATGAGGAATAGGAGCAAGTGACTCGTTTTCCTTAGTCACAATCACCGGTGGAGGTATAGGAAGCTCGGGTTCCTTGGTAACTTTGCCACTGCGAGTGGTGATTGCTTTCATCTCCCCTATTGGATTCGCAACGGTGTTACTCGGAAGAGTACCCGTAGAAGAGGGTTGATTACCTTGGAAGAAACTAGCCATCATGTTCCTTAAGTCATTCGTTTGACTTGCCAAAGTGTTTCTCATATCAGCTCGAAGATCGTTTCCTTGTTTCACCATGTCTGATTTCAAGTTGAGCACTTCCCGCTGGAGATTTTACACAATCACATCATTGGTCCGCATGTAGGTTTCAACATCTTGGTGCAATGCGGTGGGTTGGTTGGGAGGCGGAGCATGGTAAGCGGGTGGTTGATAAGCAGGTTGTTGGCAAACTTGGTTGTTTCTTTGAGGTGGATATGGTTGTTTGTGAGGTGGTTGGTATGGTGCACGAGGTTGTTGTTGTTGAGGAGGGCGATTGAGGTTTTGTTGTTGGTTTGGGTTGTTAGGAGGAAAACCGGGTGGGGAAAGAAAGTTGTTAGAGCGGTAGCTAAGTAAGTTGCGGTCACCTTGAGGACGAGCTTGATAAGCGGCCGGAGGATAGGTACCTTATGCTGCATTAACATTCTCAGATGGATAGTCTTGGGTGGCGGTACAAGTGGTGTAACAGTGAGGACCCCCGCATATCTCACATGGTTGGCTGACAGCATTGACTTGAGCGTTTTTAGCGTTGATGCTGTTGGTGTTGCTGCCGGTTTGGGTAGCAAGCGATTCAAGAAGCGCAGTGATTTTGTCAAGTCGCTTGTCGTTGTCACTAGTACTAGCAATAGCGGCATTGGTCCGCACACTCTTGGTTTGCACACGAGACTTATTCTCAATGATATCCCAAGCGGCATTGGAAGTCTTAACCAAAATATTACCCCCCCCCCCCCCCCCCCCCCCCGAGGCACTGTTTAGTGAATCTTGGTCATTCATGCTTAAACCATTATAAAAAGTATTAATTTGGTGCACTTTGGTAAAACCATGTTGTGGGCACTTTCTTAAAAGATCTTTAAAACGGTCCCAAGATTCACTAAATGACTCATCGTACTTTTGTTCAAAATTGATAATTTCATTCCGCAAAGCGGTAGTACGAGAGGGTGGGAAAAAGTAGTTTATAAACTTGGTCTCCAAATCCGTCCACGTCAGAATACTTTGTGGCGGTTCCTTAGCAAGCCAATGCCGGGCTTGTCCCTCTAAGGAGAAAGGAAAGAGTTGCAAACGGATTACCTCTTGTGGAACACCATTGAATTTGACCGTATTCGTGAGTTGTAGGAATCTCTTGATGTGGTCATGTAGATCATCAATGGTACGCCCCAAGAATGGTTGAGCAGAGACCATCTGGATAAAACCAGATTTGAGCTCAAAGTTGTTGGTTGCAATCGCGGGTATGACAATTGGATCATTGTTGCCGTCTACATGTGCTTGTAGAAGTTCAATCATCGGGCGATTGTCCGGTAGAGGCTCATTGTTGTTGTTGTTGTTGTTATTATTGTTGTTGAGAGGTGGATTGTTATTGTTGTTGTTATTGTTGTTGTTATTGTTGTTGTTTTGAGGTGGATTGTTATTGTTGTTGTTGTGTACACCGGCCATATCCAAGTCTTCGAGAGGCTCGGGCTCTTGATAAGACGTTGATCGTGTACGCATGCACCTGCAAAAGAACTAACAAAGCAAGCAAGAAATATTTTGGTTTTTATGGTTTTTTAATTTTTTGTATTTTTGTAAATTTTATATTTTTTAGGATTTTTGAAAAATTTTATGAAAAAGTAACGTTCACGGCGAACGGATCCCAAAATCCAAGTTCTCACAAAAAAACTGTTAATCTTAACGAGAAGAGCCGGCAACGGCGCCATTTGATACATGTGTTTGCTATGGGTTCTAGATTAAGTCTCGGTATCTCCTCGAATTTATTCACAGCTCAAAGTGGAATGATTTGTTCTTGGTGACAAATAGGGGGTTTGGTTTTCTATTCTATTTAAAAAGATAAATGAATGAAGTAAATAAAGATTTAAACCAAAACAATTACTTAAATAAAACATGAATTTAAATTAAACAATTAAATGATAAAGCAGAAAAGTACCCTTACTGAAAACTAGCTCTATCCGGAATAATAGTCCTACTCGGAATAATTTAGGCTATCCGGAATAAATTGGCTATGAGGAATAAAATTCCTACTCGGAATAAAAGACCATTCGAAATATTGAAGCTACCCGGAATAAAACTCTATGCGGAATAAGATACTCTATGCGGAATAAGATTGCTATCCGGAATATATAAATATTCCGAATAAAGGACAAAATAGGCAGACTATCCGGAATATACAAATATTCCGAATAAGGGACAAAGCAAACAGACTATTCGGAATATCTGGGGAGTTGAAGAACAGTAAACATACACAAGAACAGGGGAACGATTTTTAGCCAAACAAACCAAATTTAACCAAAGGATTTGAACCAAACTAAACACAATTCGTTTACTAACCATAAACAACAAATCACAATCATAAAAACACAAAACCCATTAACTTTAGAAGATCAAAATCAATTAAATAAGAACTTAAGAACTTTGAATAAAAAGAAAAGATGAACAAGATGAATGAAAAGATTGTATTGATGATCAAGGTTTAAACAATCAAAAGAAAGAATTAGAACTACAAGATAAGTGAACAAACAAGAATCAAAATCACCAAACACCCTAATGGTGTTGGTGATGCCTACGAACAAAAAGGAGAGAAAAAGGGAAAAACTAAAAACTAAAAACTGGCTAAATTGTGTGAGGGGATCTCCTTATATAGGTCTTCCATTTGGTTGGTGAGTGGGCTTTCTCCCTTTCTTCTTGTCTTCTCGTCTTTTCAGAAAAGTGGACGTTTTCGATTCTGATTCAGGATTTGTCGACGATTAAATTCAACTCGTCTTTTAATTTCTTCATTAAATAGACTTGAGTTTCTTCGACATATGTAAATCTTCCGTCTTTGGTCCCTTTCTTCGATAAATCTTCAAATAGGCCCATTGACTTCCAATATTTTGCATCTCTTGGACAATAGACTTCGTCTTGAGTCTTTTTCCTTGATAAAACCCGTGCAATCCCATGTTTTCTTCAATATTCATCCGGTTGACTCTGAAAACACAATAAACACAAAAACCACGCATAATTCCAAACAAATGATATTAAACACGCGTTTTGGTCTTGTTTTAGTAAGAAATAAGTGGTAAAAGGATGGGTGTTTTCACACCTATCAGTGTTCACAACATGGTTTCACAAAAGTACATCAAATTAATACTTTCTACAATGTTTAAGCATGAATGACCAAGATTCACTAAATAGTGCCTCAGGGGGTAATATTTTGGTTAAGTCTTCTAATGCCGCATGGGATATTATTGAGAATAAATCTAGAGTGCAAACTAAGAGTGTTCAGACTAATTTGGCTAGTGCTAGTACTAGTGACGCTGACAAGAGAATTGATAAGCTCACTTCCGTTGTTGAAACACTTGCTCTACAAACCGCTAAGAATACCAAAAGCATCAATGCACAAGTTAATGCTATGATTTAGTCATGTGAACTATGCGGGGGATCTCATTCATACACCGATTGTCCTTCGACTCATGACAATCCGGAAAATGTGTATGCCGCTAATGCTAACTTTTCTACGAGAGGCTATCAAGCACGTCCTCAAGGTGACCACAATTTGCTCAGTTATCGTTCAAAAAATTTCCTTTCACCACCCGGTTTTCCACCTCAAAACCAAAACAACCTCAATCGCAACAATCAAAACCAACCTCGAGCTCCAAATCAATATCAAACCCAAAGAAACCCATATCCACCTCAAGGAAACAATCAAGTTCACCAACCACCCGCTTATCAACCACCTGACTACCATACTCTTCCTCCCACCCAATCCACCGCATTTTAATCAAGAGGTTGACACTTACATTAAGACTAATGATGCGATACTGCAGAATCTTCAGTGACAAATCATCAACTTGAAAGTAGATATGGCGAAACAAGGGAATGATCTTCGAGCCGATATGCGAAACTCTTTGAGCAATCAAACGAATGACTTAAGGGATATGATGGCTAGTTTCTTCCAAAGTAATCAAGCCTCTGGTTCGGGTTCTCTGCCGAGTAACACCGTTGCTAATCCAAGAGGGGAGATGAAAGCAATCACCACTCGAAGTGGAAAAGGGTTAAAGGAACCCGAGCTTCCTACACCTACACCGGTGATTGTGACAAAGGAAAATGAGTCCCCTTCTCCAATTACTCCACCTTCTATTTCTCCAATTCCTCCACCTTCTATTTCACCAATTCCTCCACCTTCTACTTCCACCCCTCCACCACCCAAGGATGTGAGTGAGAATTCTATTCCAAAGCCTTCCTCTCAATCCAATATACCTTATCCCTCAAGGTTGAGGAAAGAGAAGTTGAAGAACAAGGATGATATTCAGGTTTCTAACTTTCTTAAAATTTTAAACAACTGAATTTGAACATCTCCTTTGCTAAGGCTCTCGCTCACATGCCGAAATATGCTAAAATGTTTAAAGATCTTCTCAGAGATAAGGAGAAACTTCTTGATATCGCTCAGACCCAACTTAATGAGAATTGCTCTGCAGTGCTTAAGGAAATTACCCACCAAACTTGGTGATCCGGGTCGTTTTCTCATTCCTTGCAACTTCCCCGGGGTAGAGAATTGTATGGCCCTAGCCGATCTAGGTGCTAGTATCAACCTAATGCCCCTAAGCGTTTGGAAGCAATTATCTCTACCCGAGCTAGTCCCCACACGAATGACATTGGAATTAGCTAACGTATAGTTTCTTATCCGGTGGGGATAGCCGAAGATGTCTTCGTCGGTGTTGACAAATTCTCCTTTCCGGCGGATTTTGTTGTCGTTGACTACGAGATGGATCCCCGTGTTCCATTAATCATTGGACGTCCATTTTTGAGGACCGGTCGCACTCTCATTGATGTAGCCGCGGGCGAATTAATCATGAGAGTTGGTGACGATAAAATCGTCTTCAACATGGGTAAACTTTCTAAACAGCCTTCTGAAAACGAGAGTGTTAATTTCATTGACGTTCTTGATGAGGCTTGTGAAGAACATTTCAAAGACGTTTGTAAAAGTGGTTCTTCTTCTCTACCCATTGTTGATATCGTTGCCTCTATTGCTCCCTCAGTAACTCCATTTGGAGAAAGTGATTTCCTTTTGAAAGAATTTGAAGCAACTTTGGGAGATGTGGACTTACAATATGACGATTCGCCCTCCAATTGGGATGAATACATTCGTACCATTGAGAAACTTCTAAATGAGGACCATATTTCTCCACAGTCTCCTAAGGAAATCTTTATCGATGATCCGAATTTCACTACGTCGTCCACCGAAAATCCTCCGGATTTAGAGCTTAAGGATCTTCCGTCTCATCTCGAGTACGTTTTCCTTGAAGACAATAAGAAGTTACCCGTCATCATCGCTAAGGACTTGAAAGAAGACGAAAAATCTCGACTTATCAACGTGCTGAAGAATCATAAGAAAACGCTTGTTTGGAAAATCTTCGATATTCGTGGAATTGATCCTCACTTTTGCACACATAAAATTCTCGTGGAGGACGACTTTAAACCCACTATTCAAAACCAAATAAGGATGAATCCCAAGATCCATGACGTTATCAAAAAAGAGGTTATCAAACTTCTTGATGCGGGAATGATCTACCCTATCTCGGATTCACCATGGGTTAGTCCGGTCCATTGTGTGCCTAAGAAAGGCGAAATCACCGTTGTGCATAATGAAAACAACGAGTTGATTCCTACTCGTCTCGTTACAGGGTGGAGAGTTTGTATAGACTATCGCAAACTCAATGATGCTACGAGAAAGGATCATTTTCCCCTTCCTTTTATAGACAAAATGTTTGAACATCTAGCGGGTAATGACTATTACTGCTTTTTAGACGGTTTCTCCGGGTATTTTCAAATTCCCATCGATCCTAAAGACCAAGAGAAAACCACATTCACTTGTCCTTATGGAACATTTGCTTACAAACGAATGCCTTTCGGCTTATGCAATGCTCCTAGGACTTTCCAAAGGTGTATGATGGCTATCTTCCATGACATGGTTGAAGAAACTATGGAAGTATTCATGGATGATTTCTCGGTCTATGGTGACTCCTTCTCTACTTGCCTTGCCAATTTAGAATGTATGCTCAAACGGTGTAAAGACACTCGTCTCGTTCTTAATTGGAAAAAATGTCATTTCATGGTAAAAGAAGGCATTGTGCTTGGACATAAAATCTCTAAAGCCGGTCTTGAAGTGGACCGTGCTAAAGTTGATGTCATAGCCAAATTACCTCCACCTTCAACCGTGAAGGGTGTGAGAAGTTTCCTTACTCATGTGGGCTTCTATCGTCGATTCATTCAAGATTTTTCTAAAATCGCTCGCCCGATGACCCACCTCTTGGAAAAAGATACTCCCTTTATCTTTTATAAAGAGTGTCTTGAATCCTTCAATCTTCTTAAGGACAAGCTAACTAAGGCACCGGTCTTGGTTACCCCTAATTGGGAGCTACCTTTTGAATTGATGTGCGATGCTAGCGACTTTGCCATCGGAGCGGTTTTGGGCCAAAGAGTTAACAAACACTTCCAACCAATCTATTATGCTTGCAAGGCAATGACGGGGGCTCAGTTGCATTCTACCACTACCGTAAAAGAGCTTTTAGCTATAGTGTATGCTTTTGAGAAGTTCCGCCCCTATCTTGTTCTATCCACCACCATTGTCTATACCGACCATTCCGCATTGAAGTACTTGTTAACTAAACAAGATTCCAAGCCAAGACTTCTTCGCTGGGTTTTGCTCCTTCAAGAATTTAAAATGGAAATTCGTGACAAAAAGGGAGCCGAAAACCTAGCCGCGGATCATCTAAGTAGACTTGAGGATCCTTGTCAAGGGGATCATCCGAATCAAGAGATCAACGACTCTTTTCCCCCTGAGGCCTTAATGTCTATTAATTCCAATCTTGATGACACCCCGTGGTTTGCGGACATTGCAAACTACTTAGCGGGTGGAATTCTCAAGGAAGGGTTAACAACCCAACAAAAGAAAAAGTTCTTTAAAGACATTGAACACTATTTTTGGGACGACCCTTACCTTTTCAAACAATGTGCGGATCTTGTTATTCGTCGGTGTATTGATGGGCCGGCAGATTTATTAATCCTTGAACCTTGCCATAAAGGACCCACCGGTGGTCACTTTGGTCCCAATTACACCGCGAAGAAAGTTTTCGACTCTGGATTTTATTGGCCCACCGTTTATCATGACGCTCATGAAATGGTTAAACATTGTGATGCTTGCCAACGCCAAGGTAAGATCACACATAAAGATGAGATGCCTCAAAAGTTCATCCAAGAATGTGAAATCTTTGACGTATGGGGTATTAATAAGTGTGAAAACACTTATCCTTTTACCACTTATTTCCAATATAACAAGACCAAAACGTGTATTCTATGTCGTAAAATTCGGAATTATGCGTGGTTTATGTTTTTATTATGTTTCAGGATAAAAATATGAAAAAGGAAGAAAACATGGGCCATCAAGGGCTTTTATCGAAGAAAACGAGAAAAGACGAAGTCAAAAGATCAAGAGTGTAAAAAGAACGGAAGTACAAGACCTATTCTGAAGATTTATCGAAGAAAAAGTCTAAAGACGGAATTTTAATAAAGTCGAAGAACTCAAGTCTAATAGAAGAAGAAAATTATAAGACAAATTTGATTTATATCGACAAATCCCGAGACGACGTCGAGAAAGACAAATAATTTAAATCGAGTCGAGACGAGAAGAAAAAAAGAAGGAAGCAACACAGGCACTCCCCACCTCCTATATATACCCTCCTAATGACACATTAGGAGGGTGTTAGCTAGTTTATTTTTCTTTCCTTAGTTTTTTTCATTTTTAGAGAGAGAAAGTGTTTAACTTTCTCTCACTAGAACTTCATCTTTTCTTTCTTGCTTAAGCTTTAGTTTAATCTTGTATTTTGGAATCATTAATCTACAAGTTCAAGTTTAAGCTTTTCATCTTTAATCTTCTTCTACCTTTCTTGATTTTGATTTATCTTTGATTCGAAATTTTAATGCACCTTGTTCAAATTTGATGTTTATGTGATTAAAAAGTTTATATTTTTAATCCTATATAAGTCTTTATAAGTTAAGCTTAAAGCTTGTTATGCTTTTTGGCTTATTTAGTATCTAGCTTATTGTCTTTTAACTTTTCTTAAAAGTTTTGTCTTTTTAAAGTTTGATTTATCAAGTTTGCTTATTTCGTGTCTCAAAAGTTTTTAAATTTATGCTTGTTTTCATTTGATTAAGCTTTGGATAAGTGCTTATTCGTCTTGCTTATTTGTGCTTATCCATTTTCGGCTTATTTGCTCTTTGATTTCCATCGTATTATGCTTATGGGTTTTACCAGTTACGATCAAGTAAGTGTGATCGCATAAACCCCTAGGGTTTCTACTTGCGATCCATTACTTAGATCACCTAGTACGATCGTTCACTACGATCACACTCCATAATCCACACCACGGTCACTTGTTGCGATCGTGGGTACGATCATTGAGTGCGATCTGTGGTTGCGATTGCCTGGGTGCGATCACTTGTTACGATCGCATTGAGTGCGATCACCTATACTACGATCACTAGGCTACGATCGTAGGCTACGATCCTTTGGTTACGATCGCATTGAGTGCGATCTGGAGTACGATCTAAAGTCACGATCGTGGTGGAGTATGATCACCAGTTATGATCGCATTTATTGCGATCCAAGATATGATCAAAGACCACGATCGCATTGTCTGCCATCCATTCTTGATTTTCGTTTTAATTTCCAAAAATTACACGCTTCTCGAAATCTCTGTTTTTACCAAGTGTTTTTCTAATTTTAGAGAGAAAAAGTGTGACAGTTTTTCTAGATTTGCCTTTAGCTTATTTTAATTACGTTTCGCACTTTCACTTCAAGTAGAATAGAAAATCAACTCCCCTTTTAGTTTCCAACGACGATAATTCCACCATTAACCGTGATCAATTCGATAAGATACCGAGAACGATATCGAGTACAAAAATGCTAAGCAAAACTCATGTATTAAATGGCGCCGCTGCCGGCTCTTTTCGTAAAGATTAACGGTTTTTAGTGAGAAATTGGATTTTGGGATCCATTCTTTTGGGAACGTTATTTTCAAGCACAAACATTTTCAAAAATCCTAAAAAATATAAAATTTTCAAAAATCCAAAAACAATAAAAAAAAGATAAAAAATCAAAAATATTTTATTTTCTTTTAGTGTATTCTCGATCTACGTCTTATCCTGAGCCCGAGACTCTTAGAGACATAGATATGGCCGGTGTGCATAACAATAATAACAACCAGCCCCACCCCAATTTGAATAACAATAACAACAACAACAATGTTCCCCCACCCGACCTATGCACAATGGAGGAGCTTTGTCAACCAACCATGAAAGGACTCGGAGGACCGATTGCGCCGATGTAAATCACGGCTCCTGAGTTTTTGTTGAAGCATCACATGATCCAACAAGTTCAAAACGCTTGCCCGTTTCTTAGATTACCGGATGATGATGCCAACAAACATCTCGACAAGTTCATCACCGTCACTCAAAGCATGAAACTACCCAGTGCTTCCATGGATTTTATTCGCCTTCACCTTTTTCCACACACTTTATCCCACCATGCCGAAAAATGGTTTGATCGTCTTCCTAAAAACTCAATTCAAACATGGAATGACATGACTCAAATATTTTTGTCGCGCTACTTTCCACCATCCATGGTCACTAGTCTTCACAACCAAATCAGTGGATTCACTCATGAACCTGATGAGTCGCTTTTCGATGCTTGGGAATGCTATAATGTCTTGATCGACCGTTGTCCAAACCATAACATGCTCCCCGTTACTTTGATTGATACTTTCTATAATGGGTTAACTTTTCATGATCGTGATATGATTAATGCTGCTGCCGGTGGTACACTCATGAAGAGAAGACCTGAGGAGTGTAGAGAGCTGATAGAGAACATGACCACTCACCACAAAAATTGGGATTCATCTACATCTTCAAGGAATAACCAGAGGGCCAATGTTTCTTCTACATCATCCAACTCAGAGATAACCGAACTTACTCGCCAAGTAGCTGAGATGAACAAAAACTTCTTAACCAAGGCTACGAACCAATTGCAACAAGCTAAAGCTATAGCAACTTCTTCTTGTGAGATTTGTGGGGTTTCTCATTCGTACACCGATTGTACTTCTACTCTTGACAATCCGGAAAATGTGTATGCCGCTAACGGTAACATTTCTGCGGGAGGCTATCAAGCACGTCCTCAAGGAGACCGTAACTTGCTAAGTTATGTTGGGAATAAATTATAGCCAATCTACTTGAGCGCTGACAAGAGTAAAACAAGCGTCGACAGGAGCAAAACAAACGCTGACAGCTCAAGCGTTGACAAGATAAAGTCAAGCGTTGATACATTGAAGACAAGCACTGATGGGAAGATATACTCTACACGTTTATTGTATTCTAGATTACTTCTAGTAAAGATAGGAACAACAATGTATTTTCTATATTTATCTTTACCTAGAATAGCTGATACGTAGATTATTGTACAAGGCTTCTTATGTCTATAAAAGAAGACTTTTAGGTTAATGCTTCATATAAGTTTTCATTCGTAAACTACTTTCATTGTAAGCAAGTTTGATATCATTAATCAAAGTGAAAGTTTGTTTATATCATTATGTTCTTGTTTAAGTGTTAATTCCGCATATCACTTAGATTGTCATAAACATATACAAAGGTTTCTCTAAGTGTATTACTTGATCTAATCTCGTTTACATAAAGCTAAATCGATCTAAGTTTGGGATCAACAAGTGGTATCAGAGCTTGTTGAGGAACTTTTGATCTTAAAGAACACAAGAACCCTAAAAATCACCAAAACCCTAATTTTCTCAAAAACCCTAACAACATCATGTCAACTTCAGAAATAACCTCTTCCTCACCTTTACCAAACATCAAGATTCCCATGCTTGATGCAACCAACTTTGAATTGTGGAAATTCAAATTTGAGGAATATCTAGGGATCTATGACTACACACTCTGGGAGATCATTGAATATGGAAACACATTCGATAAATCCCAAAAGATTGCTGATGCTATTTCTCAAAGATGCTGTTGCTGGATGTTCTGAAGAAGATAAGAAAGAAAAACCTGAAGATGGTAGAGCTGTGTCTGCTGAAGACATAGCAAAGAAAAGGGTTGACATGAAAACCCTAAATATTCTGAAAGTCTCTTTGGGACAAGAGAACCAGCATAAATACAGAGGTTATGATTCTGCTAAAGACCTTTGGGCAGCTCTTGAAGTTGATATCTTGGCAATGCAAGAAACAAACAGTGGTGGCTAATTCTACAACTAAAGCTGAGTATGTGGCTGCAGCGGCTTGTTGTGGCCAAGTTTTGTGGATTCAGAACCAGCTGTTGGAATATGGGTATAATTTCATGCATACCAAGATATTTGTTGACACACTTTATGCATCATTAAGAATCCTGTACATCATTTTAAAACTAAACACATAGAAATTAGACACCATTTTATAAGAGATTGTTTTGAAAAAGGTTTAATACAACCAGATATGGTTGACACAGAAGAAAATGTGTCAGATTTACTAACTAAACCTTTTGATGCTGGGAGGTTTCAATACTTGGTAACAAGTATTGGAATGATCAATCTCACATGATATGTGTTTTGGAGTCTTTTTGTAAAAGTATGTACAGGATAACGCATTGTTATTGATCTTATTGATGATTTAGTTTTTCCAATATGTTTATCTAACACTGACAAAGGTTGCTTGAACGCGGATAAGTGTTTTTGTGACGTTGTCAGCAATATAATTGTCTAACGCTGACAAAGCTTCCCTCAACACTGTCATGTGTTATCGGGGCGTTGTCAACAACAATGTTAGTTTTGTGGTTTTCAATCTAAATGTGCAGGTGATGCTAGCAGTATACCATTGGATACAGAGTTGCTTATGGATCAATGGAGAAGCATTTGGGCATGTTTTTGTTTATGGATGATGGTTGGAATATTTAATTCCTATCTTGACATAAATTTTTATGTTCATGCAAGTTTTTAGCAACTTATGTATCATAGTTTAAGGGGAGGTTTTAGGAACCTTTAGGATGTTTGGGTATCCATATGATACTCTTATCATAATTCTAGATTGTGTCCACAGGTGAGTATGAAATAGTTTTACTAAATCATGAGGCACTGTAGCATGCAAAGTTGATATACTATGCATGCTGCCACGACATTTTTGGCCTAGAATTGGTTGTGGTCTGATGGGAGACTTGGGAATAATTTTGTTATGGAATTTACCTGGGAGTAACAAGGAATTTTATAAGGTAACTTGGTTGTTAAGAGTTTTGGTTAGCAAGGGACACTAGAGGACTGTTATGTCTATCTTGCATAAGCAAGTGTGCATAACTGGACAGTGCTTGCCGCCCTATAATAATTATCAACTTTTTGGTTATCTTCTCTAGGATAAATTACTTTGTTAGGGTCATTTTTCATTTTTAAACATTTTTATTTTTGGACGCTGACAAGTATTTTTCCAAGCGTTGTTGTGACCAATTTAGACGCTGACATGGCTATAGGCAAACGTTGACAAGAATATAGCCGTTGGGCGTTGATAGGTTATTTTTGACCATTGCCACTCAATGGGACCTACCCAGTTGTTACTTTTTGACATATTTTTAGGCCGTAATTTTTGGGGTTGATAACTTTCATTTAATGCATGATATAAACTTATTATTTTTCAATATTTTCATGATTGCATTTTGAAAATTCTTGCCTATTTTTGGGCCAATCACATGCATTTTCTTCTCCTATAAATTTGGCTCCTATTTTTAAACAGGGTACCTATAATTCTTGTCTAACACAATTTTCTCTTATCAACTTCATCTTCATCAATCATTTTAACAACTTTCAACAATGGCACCAAAGTTTAAACCATCAGAATTGAAATTGGGGTTCAGAAGTCAACACAACATGATCGCGTATCTTGAAGCTGATGATACTCTGTTTCCCCAATACACACAAATGGTGGCGTATTTGAACGCATCCCCCATAAGGTATGCTCTTTCTCATGCACCACTCATTCCTGTCACACATATTAAACAGTTTTGGAACACTGTTAGTTCCTCAACAGTTAATAGAGTGACTACATTAACTTCTATTGTTCATGGGAGACCTTGGGTGGTTACTGAGGCTTTGGTACGCCAAGCCTTGCATCTTGATGATGCTGATGGTATAACCACCCTTCCCATTAGTGAAATAGAACAAGGACTAAGGGCTTTGGGTTATCCTTTTCCTGATGAAGGAACTTTAAATAAATATCATAAACAGGAGTTTCCCCCAGCCTGGAAGTACCTCATACATGTCCTCCTACAATGTTTGAGTCCCAAATGTACTGCACATAATGAGATCAATAGATCTATTGCCAGTGCTATTGTGTGCATTGCAACTGGGCAAAAATATAATTATTCTAAAATGATTTTTGAGGGCATGTGTAAAAATAAGGGGAACAAAATGACTTTAGCTTATCCCCGATTTTTACAAATGGTTTTTGATGTTCAAGGATACTGCACAAGGGATCATAATGATTTTTATGAGATCCCTGTGCAAAAGAAAGCAATTTTTATGAAGATGAACTCACCCCCACATCGTGACCTACCTTTAACCCAGCTATGCTTGCTGTCATTGCAGCAGCACAACCCCAACCAGACCCTCAACCCCAAATTGACCCAATACCTGAACCATTACCTTCACCTGAACAAATGCAAATTGACCAAGAACCCTTCGACGCTGAGACATTAAATGTTGGCGTTGATGTGCCTATTTCCAATGTTGACACACAACCTTCACAGACCCAAACACCCCTTAACCAACCCACATCCACCCAATCCACATCATCTTCTACACCCCCTGACTATAGGTTACAAAAACGCCAAAGGACTACTGGAGTGTTCTCCTCTAGTGGTCCTAGCCATGTAGCAGAGAGAACCACCACCACAAGTGTGGTTGGTGCTATGGATGAGGCTGGGACTATTGGTTCTGGCTTAGATGTTGGCCAAGGCAGTCCCACCATCATTAAGTCCTCATCCATGCCCAATGAATCTGACTTGGGAGGTCAAATACCCATTTTAGAAGAGGGCAGATTGGAACCAATGACCCTAATGGAATTGACGGCAGTCTGCATGAGTTTGCAAAAGCAAAATGCAGACTTGGTACAAGTTGTCAGCACACAAGGCCTTGAACTCAAGCAATTGATGGAGAGGATTGTTATTTTGGAGACTACTAGTGCAAGGAGAGGGATGGAGGAATCTTCCAAAGGGGAGGAAGATCAAATAAATGTGAGTGACAAGGGCAGCCATGATGGTCAATCTTTGGATGTTGCTGAGGCCCTAACAAGTTTGAAGAAACAGACAGGTTTTGATACATCCTTAGTCTCTCCTACAAACTTAAATTTATCATTTACAGCCATGTTGGAGGAAATTGCAAAAGGCGCTGAGGCAGGAAATTTGAGCGTTGACAAGGAGAATTTGGACGCTGACAGAAATATTCTGGGCGCTGATAGAGCAAAAGTGAGCGTTGACAGACTTGCAAATGAGGGTGATGTATCCCAGTCATCATCCATCATCAAGGAGGTTTCTTCACAGGTATCACCATCTACCTTACCAACAATTGATCCATTAGATAAGGGTAAGGGCATTATGGTGGAAGAGGTTGTTCCAAAGAATGCAGCTCAAATTGAGTTTGATAGAAGGTTGGCTGCACAAATCATGGAACAAGATAGAAAGGAGGTGAAAGAGTCACCATTTGTTGTCACTTCAGAAGAGAAAGAAGGAAGTGATGAAGCTAGCTCAGACTCAAGTGTTATGATTATAGAACAACCAGAAAGACTTGAGTATGGAGATAAGTTGGCCAAGGAGAAATTGAGAGAGTTGAAATTGCAGGTTGACTTTGATATGCCAGAGGTGGTTCAAATGTATCATGCTTGGGAAAAAAGATGTATGGAGAATCCACACTTGACCATTTCAGATCAGATATGGGGTTTGGAGATTCTTCTTAGAGTACAAAAGGATTGCCAGGTCATTTTGAAACACAAGGCAAGCAATATTCTCTCAGACTTGAAAAGGGATAGAAGGGAGTTATACTGCATGTTGCTCAGATGTCATGGAGTAGGATGGACTTATCAGAAATTGAGGGCATTGACATTTGATGAGTTGGAATGCAAAGCTTATCCCATCTGGGTTAGAGTGCATGAAGCAAATACTCTCAGACTTCTTTCTGATGAAAGAAAAGAAGAACTTGCAGAGGAAATGGAGCTCAAGAAGGCAATGTTTGTTCCCAGACCAGTGAAAAAGGGAGTTCCTTTTGAGTTGCCCAAAGATATGGATCCATTATATCCAAGTGAAGCTGTCATAAGAAAGAGCCTCAAGCTCTCACCATTAGAAGCTTCAGATATGGTACAAGTGTAACCACTAGATTCCAGAAATCCAATTGTGAGCTATGAAGAAGATGAATGTGGATTTTGGAAGATTGGAAGGTATGGCAAAGAGGTTCACACTTTTACCACTCTTATATCTTTGTTTGCAAGTTTTGACAGAGAAGACTTGGTAGACCTATGGAGGTTATTAGAGGCCAAGTATGAGGCTGAAGCACCAACTTCAGCTAATGGAATAAAACTGTGGTCCACATTCAAGAGAATGTGTGGACCAAAAGATGAGGATCCTGCTATTTGGAAGGATCTTGAAGATGACCTCAGTGGTCTTCAATGGAGATTGTATTTAGCTGCTGGTGTTTATTATTTGAGTGCTACAAAGTTTGCTGAGTATCTACTTGTCAATGGTCAGTATTTCATATCCAAGGATATCTTGGAAAAGATGTAGAACACTCAGCTGGAAATTGATTATTCAAGTGATGTGGCAAAAGACTTGATCAAATTTATTTATTACCAATATGAGAAGGTTTGTAAGATTCCTCCTAGTCCTTAATGTATATTCAGAAACTTGATCATAAGAGTGGATATCAAGTTTAGGGGAGGATTGTTGGGAATAAATTATAGCCAATCTACTTGAGCGCTGACAAGAGTAAAACAAGCGTTGACAGGAGCAAAACAAACGCTGACAGCTCAAGCGTTGACAAGATAAAGTCAAGCGTTGATACATTAAAGACAAGCACTGATGGGAAGATATACTCTACGCGTTTATTGTATTCTAGATTACTTCTAGTAAAGATAGGAACAACAATGTATTTTCTATATTTATCTTTACCTAGAATAGCTGATACGTAGATTATTGTACAAGGCTTCTTATGTCTATTAAAGAAGACTTTTAGGTTAATGTTTCATATAAGTTTTCATTCGTAAACTACTTTCATTGTAAGCAAGTTTGATATCATTAATCAAAGTGAAAGTTTGTTTATATCATTGTGTTCTTGTTTAAGTGTTAATTCCGCATAGCACTTAGATTGTCATAAACATATACAAAGGTTTCTCTAAGTGTATTACTTGATCTAATCTCGTATACATAAAGCTAAATCGATCTAAGTTTGGGATCAACAAGTTATCGTTCCAACAACTTCCTATCTCCACCCGGTTTTTCTCCTCAAAACCAAAACCAAAACAATTTCAACCACAACAATCAAAGCCAACCTCGAGCTACCAATCAATATCAATCCCAAAGAAACCCATATCCACCTCAAGGAAATAATCCAGCTTACCAAGCCCCACCTCTCAATCAACCCACGGTATTGAACCAAGACCTCGAAGCTTACATGAGGACCAATAGAGAGATGGTCATGAATCTTCAAAGCCAATTCATTAACTTGAAAGGTGACATGGCGAAACAAGGGAAAAATATTCGAGCCGAGCTAAGGAATGACATGGCGAAATAAGGGAATGATCTTCGAGCCGATATGAGAAACTCTATGAGCAGTCAAACGAATAAATTAAGGGATATGATGGCTAGTTTTTTCCCAAGTAATCAAGCCTCTGGTTCGGGTTCTCTTCCGAGTAACACCGTTTCTAATCCAAGAGGGGAGATGAAAGCAATCACCACCCAAAGTGGCAAAGGTTTAAAGGAACCTGAGATTCCTACACCTACACCGGTGATTGTGACAAAGGAAAACGAGTCCCCTTCTCCAATTCCTCCACCTTCTACTTCCACCCCTCCACCACCCAAGGATGCGAGTGAGAATTCCATTCCAAAGCCTTCATCTCAACCCAATATACCTTATCCCTTAAGGTTGAGGAAAGAGAAGTTGAAGAACAAGGATGATATTCAGGTTTCTAACTTTCTCAAAATGTTTAAACAACTGAATTTCAACATCTCCTTTGCCGAGGCTCTCACTCACATGCCGAAATATGCAAAAATATTTAAAGATCTTCTCAGTGATAAGGAGAAACTCCTTGATATCGCTCAGACCCAACTTAATGAGAATTGCTCTGCAGTGCTCTTAAGGAAATTACCAACCAAACTTGGTGATCCGGGTCGTTTTCTCATTCCTTGCAACTTCCCCGGGGTAGAGAATTGTATGGCCCTAGCCGATTTAAGCATTTGGAAACAATTGTCTCTACCCGAGCTAGTCCCCACACGAATGACATTGGAATTAGCTAACCGTGCGGTTGCTTATCCGGTGTGGATAGCCGAAGATGTCTTCGTCGGTGTCGACAAATTCACCTTTCTGGCGGATTTTGTTGTCGTTGACTACGAGATGGATACCGTGTTCCATTAATCGTTGGACGTCCATTCTTGAGGACCGGTCACACTCTCACTGATGTAGCCGCGGGCGAATTAATCATGAGAGTTGGTGACGATAAAATCGTCTTCAACATGGGTAAACTTTCTAAGCAACCTTCTGAAAACGAGAGCGTTAATTTCATTGACGTTCTTGATGAGGCTTGTGAAGAACATTTCAAAGACGCTTGTAAAAGTGGTTTTTCTTCTCTACCCATTGTTGAGACCATTGCCTCTGTTGCTCCATCACTAACTCCATTTGGAGAAAGTGATTTCCTTTTAAAGGAATTTGAAGCATCTTTAGGAGATGTGGATTTACAATATGACGATTCTCCCTCCAATTGGGATGAAGACATTCGTACCATTGAGAAACTTCTCAATGAGGACCATATTTCTCCACCATCTCCTAAGGAAATCTCTATCGATGATCCGAATTTGACTACGCCTTCCATCGAAAATCCTCCGGATTTAGAGCTAAAGGACCTACCGTCTCATCTCGAGTACGTTTTCCTTGAAGACAATAAGAAGTTACCCGTCATCATCGCTAAGGACTTGAAAGAAGAAGAAAAATCTCGACTTATCGATGTGCTGAAGAATCATAAGAAGGAAATTCCTTTGAAAATTCCTGACATCCGCGGAATTGATCCGAACTTTTGTACTCATAAAATTCAAATGGAAGATGACTTTAAACCCGTAATCCAAAATCAAAGAAGGGTAAACCCAAAAATTCATGAAGTCATTAAGAAAGAAGTTATCAAACTTCTAGATGCCGGAATGATTTACCCTATTTCGGATTCACCATGGGTTAGTCCCGTCCATTGTGTGCCTAAGAAAGGCGGAATAACCGTTGTTTCCAATGAAAACAACGAGTTGATTCCTACTCGACTTATCACGGGTTGGCGAGTTTGCATAGACTATCACAAGCTCAATGATGCCACTCGCAAGGATCATTTCCCTCTTCCTTTCATGGATCAAATGCTCGAGCGTCTAGCGGGTAATGACTATTATTGCTTCTTAGACGGTTTATCCGAGTATTTTCAAATTCCCATCTATCCTAAAGACCAAGAGAAAACCACATTCACTTGTGCTTACGGAACATTTTCTTACAAAATAATGCCTTTCAGCTTATGCAATGCTCTTGGGACTTTCCAAAGGTGTATGATGGCTATCTTCCATGACATGGTTGAAGAAACTATGGAAGTCTTCATGATGATTACTCGGTCTATGGTGATTCTTTCTCTACTTGCCTTGCCAATTTAGAACACATGCTTAAGCGGTGTGAAGACACACGCCTTGTTCTAAATTGGGAAAAATGCCATTTCATGGTACAAGAAGGAATCGTGCTTGGACATAAAATCTCAAAAGCCGGTCTTGAAGTGGATCGTGCTAAAGTTGATGTCATAGCCAATATACCTCCACCTTCAACCGTGAAGGGTGTGAGAAGTTTCCTTGGTCAAGCGGGCTTCTATCGTCGATTCATTCAAGATTTTTCTAAAATCGCTCGCCCGATGACCCACCTCTTGGAAAAAGATACTCCCTTTATCTTTTCTAAAGAGTGTATTGAATCCTTCAATATTCTTAAGGACAAGCTAACTAAGGCACCGGTCTTGGTTACCCCTAATTGAGAGCTACATTTTGAATTGATGTGCGATGTTAGCGTCTTTGCCATTGGAGCGGTTTTGGGCCAAAGAGTGAACAAACACTTCCAACCAATCCATTACGCTAGCAAGACAATGACGGGGGCTCAATTTCATTATACCACTACCAAAAAGAGCTTTTAGCTGTAGTGTATGCTTTTGAGAAGTTCCGCCCCTATCTTGTTCTTTCCACCACCATTGTCTATACCGACCATTCCGCGTTGAAGTTCTTGTTGACTAAGCAAGATTCTAAGCCAAGAATTCTTCGTTGGGTTTTGCTCCTTCAAGAATTTAAAATGAAATTCGTGGCAAGAAGGGAGCCGAAAACCTAGCCGCGGATCATCTAAGTAGATCCTCGTAGCTGTTGACTACGTATCTAAATGGGTTGAAGCAAAGGCTCTCCCTACGAACGATACGAGGGTGGTTGTGAAAATTTTGAAGCAGTTATTTGCTCGATTCGGTGTTCCTCGTGCTATCATCAGTGACCGCGGGACTCATTTTTTCAATGATCAAATTGCTCGAGTCATGGCTAACTACGGTGTCAATCACCGTCTTTCCACAGCTTATCATCCCCAAACAAATGGGCTAGCCGAGATTTCTAACCGTGGACTAAAGAGAATTTTAGAGAGAACTGTGGGAGAGCATCGTGCCTCGTGGGTCGATAAGTTAGATGATGCTTTGTGGGCTTTCCGTACCGCATATAAGACTCCGATTGGTTGCACTCCATATCGTCTTGTGTACGGGAAGGCATGCCACCTCCCTATTGAGCTGCAACATAAGGCATACTGGGCCTTGAAGTGGGCCAATTTTTGTGACAACCGTGGTTTTGGGTTGGTCACTTGGTCTTACTTTTAGGTTATTTTATGTGTGCTTACTTGAATTGTGTGTTTACGTGTTTATTTTGTGTGAACGAGGTTGGTGTGGTTATCGTTTATGAGTATAGAGTACTCATAAGTAAATTGAGGAACGGTTATTTCATGTTCATGAGCTCACAAGTGGTGACTATGAAATGAAAATGGTGATATTGTGGTGTTTACGTATACGTATAAGTATTATAGTAATAGTATTTTTTTAGGATTTACGGTTTAGCATTTAGAGGTCTCGGGTGAGGTAATTATCCAAAAGAATATTTTTCGGGATGGTTTTAAGTCATTTAGGACTTAGTTATAAAGTTTATTTCAAAATTTGAGATTTTTTTTAAAAGTATATATTTTACGTCTTTTACGGTAAAACGCGTAAATTTGACTAGTTTTGCGGTTTTGAGGTTTTGGGAGCTTTAGGAGCTGAAATAAATTAAGGTAAATTAAGGTAATATTAATAATACATATATTAATAATAAAAAGAAATAAAAAACGAATTTTGATGGGTATAGGTCGGTTATGTGAAAAAAAAGAAAAGAAAAGGGGAAAAAAGGAAAAAAGGGAACCGGGCTTTTGTATATGGGCCAAGGACATGTTAGGAAAGTATATAAAGTAATTTTATTATTCAAAACACTCATAAAATCCCTGTAGATCAAGGTTTGGTCGGCATAAATGGTGGTTTTAGGGTTCTTCATTAATTTTTCTTCTTTCAAAAATTCTAAGGTAAAATCTTTAATACTCTTTTTAATTAAATTGTTTTTATGTTTTCTTTAATAATCTTATGATGGATTTAGGTTAGGGTTTAATATAAAAACAGTAAATTAATGTTGTAATAATCATAATATAATGATTACATGGTTTAGGGCTTGTAATTAGAGGGATTAGGGTTAATTAATGATGTTGATTTTGTTAAACCCGTTTTTATAAACTGGGCAGAATTTTGAGTCAATTGTTTTGATCATATCGGGAGTTCTACAAACTCTTATTTTGCGATCCACATACCCCTGAAAAGGTATTTGAAGTGGATTTCCAATGCAAGAAACTAGAACTAAATTGGAGGTCGGGAAGGGGGTCAAAAACAGGTTACAACAGTCGGAGGTCAAAACAGTTTTGAATTCAGCCTGTTTTCTTTTTAAGTTTTGGGTTGTTTGGGGTACTTAGGGTTGCATGGGGATCTTCTCACGAACATGAGAGATGGTTTATATATTGTAATAAGTATCTGCACTTGGACTAAGGTTTTGGTTTAGGGTAAGACCCCTTAATGGTAACAAACTTTTAGTACGTTTAAAATCAGAAAATGTGGAATGACAAAAGTAGATATATGTATATCGGGGCCTTAAAAGTAGCTTTAAGGTTAGGGCAAGTGGGAGGTGTTAGCCAACATATATAAGGGTATGAATATTCCTTTTACAGAAACCATGGGTATGTTTAAGTGTACATTTGACTTAAAGTTTTGAGACCTAAAAACTGGGACTGTTTTGTGTAAAATATGAACGGGATAGTTATTAAACTTAACCAAGTTAAGGACTTGTTAAGGAAGGGTAATGGGGTGTTTAGAGTTATAAATGGGGTATTTATATGAGAGGAGGTTAGATGTCCATCATAGGTTGATGAACCATTTTAGAGGTTGGTTCATGTATTGATTTATGTGTTTTTGGTTTGTTAGCTTGTTGCTAGAGCAAGGACTTTGGAGAAGCAATCAGGTGAGTTCATAGTCCCATTTTACTACGTTTTTAAATGTTTTTTTTCCAGTATGGGATGGAGATGACACTTGAAATGTTCTTTAACATGATTTAGTACTATGTTATAAAATGTGTGGACATAAATGTGTTATTGTGTGACTTGCGTGCTTATGTGTTCTCATATGTGCTTTGGTACGTGTTCTGCTATGTGAATCTTGTTTGGATTGTGATTGGCTTTGGTACATAGATGTATGGGCGTCTATGGGACCAGTTGTGATGTGTGTGGAGCGTGGGGCACGATCCGTCCTGAGTACTTGTGCATCGTCTCTTTGGAGGCAAGATATCTCGACGGGGATATAGTTCATCTTCCACAGGTGGTGTGGGAAAGATCCGGATAGTGTGGTGTGTGTTCTTGTGCGTGTGACGGGATACTTCTTGATTGTTATAATGTGCTTTGTGAATTGTAGATGTGATTGGTACTTGGCTTGAGTTTTGTTGTGGATGCATGTAGCATGATTATCACATTATGGTCCATTACTATAAATTGTTTTTCTTCAACTTATTTACAGCGGATGTCGAGGTTTCTTATGATGTTCTAGATAAATTAAACCTATGTTCTCACCAACTTTATGTTGACAGATTTTAGTGTCATTTTCAGGTGAGGTAGTTGTGCAAGATGATGTTAGAAGTGGCTAGAGTATAGAGGCTGCTAGGATTGCATTCGGAGGAATCCCTTTCCTCTTAGATTTTATTTTGTGTTTTGATTAAGTGAACGTTGTGGTACCTATATGTTTGATGTTTGTTTATTTGTATGTCTTTGGTAAGAGGTAGGCCTGTTACCTACTTACCTAGACGCCTGCATTGTTGAGATATTGTCACGACATTTGTGTCGCCATCTATGATATTTCAATTTCATTTAGTTCTCTCTATAGACACGCTGTTGTTGTGATGATATCCATACGTCGCGCCCCATATTCCACCATGGTGGGGTGTGACAGAATGGTATCAGAGACAATGGTTATAGAGAATTAGGTTGCCTAGTCGTGTAGCCTAGTCTATAGCTTAAGGGTCCCTGCATATAGGCGTCATAGGAGTATGTGTGCATTTTATAGTAATTGATGTGTTAGAATATTATTTTTGCAGTATTTGTTAGGTTATGAACTACTATGGTTCATACTTAACTACATGTTATTTTCTTTACGAGTTTTGATTAGTGCGGGTGGAACCATGGTCGTATACGCTAGTCATTGTTGGATTTTGCTTAATTATGTTTTCATGTTCTTTATACATTTCGAATTTTGTCTACGCTGGTTCAGCTGGACTACGAGTTTATGTGTTTCGTGCATTGGCTATGTTATTTTAATACATGGGGTTTTGGATCTTATCTTGTGTGGTTATGTGCTTGTGAGTTGTTGGATTATGTGTTATGTGTAGTATTAATTTCTTATAAGTGTCATCATAGGAGGGAGTACAGTGGTGAAAGGGAACAGGTATAATTATGGAGGCCTACATAATTATATATGTGCCACAACACCACTGGATTTTCAAGTATGATTGCATGAAAGAGAGTTAATACATGCTTGTATAGTATATGTTGGATGGATTTGAGTGTATGTACGCTTATGCCTATGTATGTAAAATTATTTTCTACTTATCGGTTGTATTCTTGGGATGGTTGCTAGCTCGTTTCTCTTTGAGATGTTCAACTTCTGTAGTAGCGCATTGCTCGGGTCCTCATTTCACATGTTTGTTTGTACGGTACTTTTGGCGTGAAGGATTTTGAGATGGTGGAGATTTCTTTTTGGGGTAACGATGCCTTTTGTTTCGAGTTATACATGGTAAAAAAAATAGAACTTGCAAATTGAAAAAAAATAGTTGTTGGTAGTCGATGAAATAAGGAAGTGTCGGGATCATGTTTCAAATAAGGTGGAATATAAATTCTTTAACATATAAGCATGACTCGATTATTTTAAAATATTTTGGTTTTGATCACCTAAAGTTATTGTTCTTTAGTTAGAATTCTTGTTCTTATTAACTTAAATATGTTAAATCATGTATTAATCATATGATGGGTGAGAGTTTAAATTTTCTAGAATTAAAATAAATTAGACCTTGAATTTTGTAATTAATAACGGGTTTTTTTAGGGTTTAAAAATCGTTTTTTTTTAATTTGGTATAAATCGGAGTAGGCAGAAACTGTCGCTAAACTGTCAAAATATGTCGCTAACTGTCAGAAACTGTCGCTAATGCCTAGGCATATTTTGAGAAAAATCGTTTTGGTCATAACTTATTCGTTTTTAAAGGTTTTTGGGTGATTCAAAAGCCTAAAATTATGTACTCGGAACATACTTTTCAAATATTCAGAAAGTTTTGTAATTGGAAGTCAGTAGCTTGGTCGAATTAATTTTACAAGTGTTGAGTTCAAGGTTAATTTTCGGACAACATGGGTTAAACTCGTGTTTTGGGTATTTTGCGGTAATGAACACTTGGAGGGTTAACATAGAGATGAGTTGGGAAGGAATTTGAGAGTTCTTTAGACCTTATTATACGTGGTTATATTTTGATGAGTTTTGATTTATGGTATTTAGGAGTAAGACTGAAATCGGGGTGACAGTGTTAAACCCGTTGAGTTATGTGACGGCTCCTAACTTGGTTTCAAGACAGTTCTTGTTTGATGAGTTGCGAGATTTTGTTAGGTTGGTTACATAACTTTATGGTTTTGATAAGTTTCCTCGCGGACGGTTAAGGCTCATGTGTTGTTGGTTGAGATTATTTTCGTGTAAACTGAGTTCACGTTTGAACGTGAAGGTTTTATCAGGGATATGCATCCTCGTTTGTTTGCTGAGAATAAGTTTAAGTTTGGGAGTGAATCTCGGGACGAGATTTCTATTAGGAGGGAGTGATGTGACAACCGTGGTTTTGGGTTGGTCACTTGGTCTTACTTTTAGGTTATTTTATGTGTGCTTACTTGAATTGTGTGTTTACGTGTTTATTTTGTGTGAACGAGGTTGGCGTTGTTATCGTTTATGAGTATAGAGTACTCATAAGTAAATTGAGGAACGGTTATTTCATGTTCATGAGCTCACAAGTGGTGACTATGAAATGAAAATGGTGATATTGTGGTGTTTACGTATACGTATAAGTATTATAGTAATAGTATTTTTTTAGGATTTACGGTTTAGCATTTAGAGGTCTCGGGTGAGGTAATTATCCAAAAGAATATTTTTCGGGATGGTTTTAAGTCATTTAGGACTTAGTTATAAAGTTTATTTCAAAATTTGAGATTTTTTTTAAAAGTGTATATTTTACGTCTTTTACGGTAAAACGCGTAAATTTGACTAGTTTTACGGTTTTGAGGTTTTGGGAGCTTTAGGAGCTGAAATAAATTAAGGTAAATTAAGGTAATATTAATAATACATATATTAATAATAAAAAGAAATAAAAAACGAATTTTGATGGGTATAGGTCGGTTATGTGAAAAAAAAGAAAAGAAAAGGGGAAAAAAAGGAAAAAAGGGAACCGGGCTTTTGTATATGGGCCAAGGACATGTTAGGAAAGTATATAAAGTATTTTTATTAATCAAAACACTCATAAAATCCCTGGAGATCAAGGTTTGGTCGGCATAAATGGTGGTTTTAGGGTTCTTCATTAATTTTTCTTCTTTCAAAAATTCTATGGTAAAATCTTTAATACTCTTTTTAATTAAATTGTTTTTATGTTTTCTTTAATAATCTTATGATGGATTTAGGTTAGGGTTTAATATAAAAACATTAAATTAATGTTGTAATAATCATAATATAATGATTACATGGTTTAGGGCTTGTAATTAGAGGGATTAGGGTTAATTAATGATGTTGATTTTGTTAAACCCGTTTTTATAAACTGGGCAGAATTTTGAGTCAATTGTTTTGATCATATCGGGAGTTCTACAAACTCTTATTTTGCGATCCACATACCCCTGAAAAGGTATTTGAAGTGGATTTCCAATGCAAGAAACTAGAACTAAATTGGAGGTCGGGAAGGGGGTCAAAAACAGGTTACAACAGTCGGAGGTCAAAACAGTTTTGAATTCAGCCTGTTTTCTTTTTAAGTTTTGGGTTGTTTGGGGTACTTAGGGTTGCATGGGGATCTTCTCACGAACATGAGAGATGGTTTATATATTGTAATAAGTATCTGCACTTGGACTAAGGTTGTGGTTTAGGGTAAGACCCCTTAATGGTAACAAACTTTTAGTACGTTTAAAATCAGAAAATGTGGAATGACAAAAGTAGATATATGTATATCGGGGCCTTAAAAGTAGCTTTAAGGTTAGGGCAAGTGGGAGGTGTTAGCCAACATATGTATGGGTATGTTTAAGTGGACATTTGACTTAAAGTTTTGAGACCTAAAAACTGGGACTGTTTTGTGTAAAATATGAACGGGATAGTTATTAAACTTAACCAAGTTAAGGACTTGTTAAGGAAGGGTAATGGGGTGTTTAGAGTTATAAATGGGGTATTTATATGAGAGGAGGTTAGATGTCCATCATAGGTTGATGAACCATTTTAGAGGTTGGTTCATGTATTGATTTATGTGTTTTTGGTTTGTTAGCTTGTTGCTAGAGCAAGGACTTTGGAGAAGCAATCAGGTGAGTTCATAGTCCCATTTTACTACGTTTTTAAATGTTTTTTTTCTAGTATGGGATGGAGATGACACTTGAAATGTTCTTTAACATGATTTAGTACTATGTTATAAAATGTGTGGACATAAATGTGTTATTGTGTGACTTGCGTGCTTATATGTTCTCATATGTGCTTTGGTACGTGTTCTGCTATGTGAATCTTGTTTGGATTGTGATTGGCTTTGGTACATAGATGTATGGGCGTCTATGGGACCAGTTGTGATGTGTGTGGAGCGTGGGGCACGATCCGTCCTGAGTACTTGTGCATCGTCTCTTCGAAGGCAAGATATCTCGACGGGGATATAGTTCATCTTCCACAGGTGGTGTGGGAAAGATCCGGATAGTGTGGTGTGTGTTCTTGTGCGTGTGACGGGATACTTCTTGATTGTTATAATGTGCTTTGTGAATTGTAGATGTGATTGGTACTTGGCTTGAGTTTTGTTGTGGATGCATGTAGCATGATTATCACATAATGGTCCATTACTATAAATTGTTTTTCTTCAACTTATTTACAGCGGATGTCGAGGTTTCTTATGATGTTCTAGATAACTTAAACCTATGTTCTCACCAACTTTATGTTGACAGATTTTAGTGTCATTTTCAGGTGAGGTAGTTGTGCAAGATGATGTTAGAAGTGGCTAGAGTATAGAGGCTGCTAGGATTGCATTTGGAGGAATCCCTTTCCTCTTAGATTTTATTTTGTGTTTTGATTAAGTGAACGTTGTGGTACCTATATGTTTGATGTTTGTTTATTTGTATGTCTTTGGTAAGAGGTAGGCCTGTTACCTACTTACCTAGACGCCTGCATTGTTGAGATATTGTCACGACATTTGTGTCGCTGTCTATGATATTTCAATTTCATTTAGTTCTCTCTATAGACACGCTGTTGTTGTGATGATATCCATACGTCGCGCCCCATATTCCACCATGGTGGGGTGTGACAATTTTGACATCAACAAAGCCGGTGATCTTCGGAAGATTCAACTCAATGAGCTAAATGAACTGAGGAATGAAGCTTATGAGAACTCATTGATCTACAAGGAGAAAACAAAGCTCATCCATGATGCAAGGATTAAGAACTGAGAGTTTCACGTTGGTGATCAAGTTTTACTCTTTAACTCTCCGTTGAAGATCTTCTCGGGCAAGCTGAAGAGCCGTTGGTCTGGTCCATTCACCGTCGCCAAAGTCTCCCCCTATCGCACCATTGAGCTTTCCCAGTCTAATGGGCCTAATTTTAAAGTGGATGGCCAGCGCGTGAAGCTGTACTTTGGTGAGGACATCTCTCATGAGATGATTCCATCCCTCATCACGTTTCCCTTGAATTAGTTTTGGGTAGAGTCAGGCTCGTGACTCGGTTAACAAAAACTAGCGCTTCTCGGGAGGCAACCCGTTGATCTATCCTTTACCGTTTTCATAATAAGTGTATGGGGGAGCCCCATATGTGTTTGTTGTCTTGTTTCTTTTGATGTGCAGGGATTAAAGCTTCAAAGAGCACTTATGATGACATTTGACGAACCGTGATCCCGTGTACCCATCTTCCCGGTTCTATCCTAAACTCTTTTGATTCACTATTTTCTATTATTCAATATTAAAATAGGAATCACTATAGTTGTCCTTTCCTTAGCAAGATTTAAACAAAGTGCACAATGTCCTATGTGTAGGGGAGTTTACTCCCACATGCTTAAACATTAAGGACAATGTTTATATCAAGTGCAGGGGGGACTTCTATCGAAGTAAGTGGGATTTTCCATTAATTTGTCCTCATTTTAACTGGAAAATTTGATTTTTCGACATTTTTCAAAATTTTTAATCTATTTTGGCCTAGTTGTATAGTAGTATTTTCCTTTGCTATCGTTATTTACTTTCTTTGCTGGAATAAATTTTCAATAGTGGTTTTAATTTTCTAACGTTGTGAATCTTTTGACTCAAACCGAGTTTACTTATCCAAGTTTACTCTAGCTAGTATCCTTAACGTGTTTAAGTCAAGTTTTGCTAGGCTTTTATATAGGGAACTTTAAAACGCGAAAGTCTTAACTCTCACGGGTTAAGAACAAGAACTTTTCGCAAGTTCCTATAATTGATCCTAGAAAGTCGTTTATCAAGGGAACTTTAAAATGCAAACTCTAAACTTGAAAAAGTCTAAGAAGTTGCAAGATCATATAGATGACTTGAAAACCTAAAACTTTGATTTAATTGGCCAAGCATCCACGAGTCTCATTCCTTGAGATTTTAAATTGTGGAGAACGAGAGATGATAGAGTCAATTATAAGTTTGGTATTCTTTCATGAATTTATGTGAGTTGATTACGAGCTTTTTCTCCCATCGCTTGCTAATAAATTTAATTGCAATAAATATGGTTGTACGATTTTAAAAGTTACTTAGCTTCTAGCACAATATCGTTTAAAAGTTGCTCGGTATTAATTAGAGTTCATAGCCAAGGCATAAATTATTGAAGCGGGATGCAAAGATTGGCGAGTTCGAAAAGGCCCTAACAAGGCATGAGGGCTACATTTTGTTGCTAAAGATCCCAAGTGATGTGAAGAATCATTTATCAAAAATCAATATGAAGGATCGAGACACACAACAAAAAGCAAATACTCCCCTAAAGATCATGGAGAAGTCTATCCGAAAAGGCCCTAACAAGGTATGAGGATAAATAGATCCAAGTCCTAAAAGGAGGCGGATCGTTGTATATCAAAATCCAGAACAAAGATTGGAGAAAAAGGAAGAAGTCGTGGTCCAAGTATGAAGAATCTCTCAAAAACTTCAAGTGAAGAAATTCCTATTATGAAGAGAAGACCATATTTTCAAGAACGTCTCTCAAGATTTGAAGTATGAAGCCGCTGCCAAATATCGGTCCGAGAAAGCTCTCAAATCGTGAAGCGAGTTATGCCAAGATATGAACTTTAATAGTTCCTGAGAAGCAGTTTTAAAAGATTTTCTCCTTTAGCTAACTATTGATTAAATCGTCCCACTTTATTTTCGGCCTAAATAAACAATCGAAATAAGTCAAACAATGTATCCTCGTGATTATTCAAGACAATATTAAAATATAAGAGATACACCTAGGAATAAGGGAGTCTAAGTAAATAATTAGGCCACATGAGTTCGTGTTAGTTTGCTAACTTATAGTAACAATGATCTCGTTTTTAAGCTTGGTATGGGGAACGTGAAACTTAAGGATGATGAACATTCATGACGGCCAAAACCCCAATGTAAGTCTTTGATTTCTTTACTTGTTTTGTACATATTTCTATCTTTTTAGTTTCCTTAAAGTTTAGTATTTAATAAAGGCCAAGGTGGGTTATTTATGATGAAAAATGTAAACCGTGCTTTGAAATTAATGCATTGCATGAGGGCATTGCAATGGTCAAGTGTAGGGGATTTAATAAGTGTGAAAACCCTTATTTCCAATAATAACAAGACCAAAACGTGTATTTTATGTCGTAAAAGTTGGAATTATGCGTGGTTTGTGT
Organism: Glebionis coronaria; assembly: GCA_025667525.1. NCBI lineage: Eukaryota > Viridiplantae > Streptophyta > Magnoliopsida > Asterales > Asteraceae > Glebionis > Glebionis coronaria. The sequence continues at coordinate 284,016,447 of CM046879.1, forward strand.
TTTTATTGTGTTTCAGGATAAAAATATGAAAAAGGAAGAAAACATGGGCTATCACGGGCTTTTATCGAAGAAAACGAGAAAAGACGAAGTCAAAAGATTAAGAGTGCAAAAAGAACGGAAGTCCAAGGCCTATTCTGAAGATTTATCGAAGAAAAAGTCTAAAGACGGAAGTTTAATGAAGTCGAAGAACTCAAGTCTAATAGAAGAAGAAAATTTTAAGACAAGTTCGATTTATATCGACAAATCCTGAGACGACGTCGAGAAAGACAAAGAATTTAAATCGAGTCAAGACGAGAAGAAAGAAAGAAGGAAGCAACACAGGCACTCCCCACCTCCTATATATACCCTCCTAATGACACATTAGGAGGGTGTTAGCTAGTTTATTTTTCTTTCCTTAGTTTTTTCATTTTTAGAGAGAGAAATTGTTTAAATTTCTCTCACTAGAACTTCATCTTTTGTTTCTTGCTTAAGCTTTAGTTTAATCTTGTATTTTGGAATCATTAATCTACAAGTTCAAGTTTAAGCTTTTCATCTTTAATCTTCTGCTACCTTTCTTGATTTTGATTTATCTTTGATTCGAAATTTTAATGCACCTTGTTTAAATTTGATGTTTATGTGATTAAAAAGTTTATCTTTTTAATCCTATATAAGTCTTTATACGATTAAGCTTAAAGCTTGTTATGCTTTTTGGCTTATCTAGTATCTAGCTTATTGTCTTTTAAGTTTTCTTAAAAGTTGGTCTTTTTAGTTTGATTTATAAAGTTTGCTTATTTCGTGTCTCAAAAGTTTTTAAATTTATGCTTGTTTTCATTTGATTAAGCTTTGGATAAGTACTTATTCGTCTTGCTTATTTTTGTTTATTCATTTTCGGCTTCTTTGCTCTTTGATTTCCATCGTATTATGCTTAAGGGTTTTACCAGTTACGATCAAGTAAGTGTGATCGCATAAACCCCTAGGGTTTCTACTTGCGATCCATTACTTTGATCACCTAGTACAATCGTTCACTACGATGACACTCCATAATCCACACCACGATCACTTGTTGTGATCGTGGGTACGATCATTGAGTGCGATCTGTGGCTGCGATTGCCTGGGTGCGATCACTTGTTACGATCGCATTGAGTGAGATCACCTATACTACGATCACTAGGCTACGATCGACTGCTACGATCGTAGACTACGATCCTTTGGTTACGATCGCATTGAGTGAGATCTGGAGTACGATCTAAAGTCACGATCGTGGTGGAGTACGATCACCAGTTACGATCGCATTTATTGCGATCCAGGATACGATCAAAGACCGCGATCGCATTGACTGTGATCCATTCTTGATTTTCGTTTTAATTCCTAAAAATTGCACGCTTCCCGAAATCTCTGTTTTTACCAAGTGTTTTTCTAATTTTAGAGAGAAAAATTGTGACAGTTTTTTAGATTTGCCTTTAGCTTATTTTAATTACTTTTTGCACTTTCACTTCAAGTAGAATAGAAAATCAACTCCCCTTTTAGTTACCAACGACGATAATTCCACCATTAACCGTGATCAATTCGATAAGATACCGAGAACGATATCGAGTACACAAATGCTAAGCAAAAATCATGTATTAAATGGGTGTATCGACTTTATGGGGCCATTTCCATCATCTAAAGGGAACAAGTACATCCTCGTAGCCGTTGACTACGTATCTAAATGGGTTGAAGGTAAGGCTCTCCCTACGAACGATGCGAGGGTAGTTGTGAACTTTCTGAAGCAACTTTTTGCTCGATTCGGTGTTCCTCGTGCTATCATTAGTGACCGCGGGACTCATTTTTGCAATGATCAATTTGCTAGAGTCATGGCTAAGTACGATGTCAATCACCGTCTTTCCACCGCTTATCATTCCCAAACAAATGGTCAAGCTGAGATTTCTAACCGTGGATTGAAGCGAATTCTTGAGCGTACTGTGGGAGAGCATTGTGCCTCGTGGTCCGATAAGTTAGATGATGCTTTGTGGGCTTTCCGTACCGCATATAAGACGTCGATTGGTTGCACTCCATATCGTCTTGTGTACGGGAAAGCATGTCACCTCCCTATTCAGCTGGAACATAAGGCGTATTGGGCCTAGAAGTGGACCAATTTTGATATCAACAAAGCCGGTGATCTTCGGAAGATTCAACTCAACGAGCTCAATGAACTGAGGAATGAAGCTTATGAGAATTCATTGATCTACAAGGAGAAAACCAAGATCATTCATGATGCAAGGATTAAGAACCGAGAGTTTCACGTTGGTGATCAAGTTTTACTCTTTAACTATCGGTTGAAGATTTTCTCGGGCAAGCTGAAGAGCCGTTGGTCTGGTCCATTCACCGTCGCCAAAGTCTTCCCTTATGGCACCATTGAGCATTCTCAGCCAAATGGGCCAAATTTTAAAGTGAATGGCCAGCGTGTGAAGCTGTACTTTGGTGAGGAAATCTCTCATGAGATGATTCCATCCCTCACCACGTTTCCCTTGAATTAGTTCTGGGTCGAGTCAGGCTCATGACTCGGTTAACAAAAACAAGCGCTTCTCGGGAGGCTACCCGTTGATCTATCCTTTATCTGTCTTCATAATAAGTGTAGGGGGAGCCCCGTATGTGTTTGTTGTCTTGTTTCTTATGATGTGCAGGGATTAAAGCTTCAAAGATCCACTTTTGATGACACTTGACGAACCGTGATCCCGTGTACCCGTCTTCCCGGTTCTATCCTAAACTGTCGTGATTCAATATTTCATATCTTATATGTTCACATTGAAATCACTATAGTCGTCTCTTCCTTAGCAAGATTTAAACAAAGTGCACAATGTCCTAAGTGTAGGGGAGTTTACTCCCACATGCTTAAACATTGAGGACAATGTTTATATCAAGTGTAGGGGGGACTTCTATTGAAGTAAGTGGTCTTTTCCATGAATTTGCCCTCATTTTAACTGGAAAATCTAATTTTTCAACATTTTTCAAAATTTTTAATCTATTTTGGCCTAGTAGTATAGTAGTATTTTCCTTTGTTATCGTTAGTTACTTTCTGCGTTAGAATAAATTTTAATAAAGTGGTTTTAAATTTTTTCAACGTTGTGAATCTTTTGACTAAACCCGAGTTTACTTATCTAAGTTCACTCTAGCTAGTATTTTTAATGTGTTTAAGTCAAGTTTTGCTAGGCTTTTATATAGGGAACTTTAAAACGCGAAAGTCTTAACTCTTACGGGTTAAGAACAAGAACTTTTCGCAAGTTACTATAATTGATCCTAGAAAGTCGTTTATTAAGGGAACTTTAAAATGCGAATTCTAAACTTGAAAAAGTCTAAGAAGTTGCAAGATCCTATAAATGACTTGAAAACCCAAAACTTTGATTTAATAGGCTAAGCATCCACGAGTCTCATTCCTTGAGATTTTAAATTGTGGAGAACGAGAGATGATAGAGTCAATTATAAGTTTGGTATTCTTTCATGAATTTATGTGAGTTGATTATAAGCTTTTTCTCCCATCGCTTGCTAATAAATATATTTGCAATAAATAAGGTTGTACGATTTGAAAAGTTACTTAACTTCTAGCACAAGATCATTTAAAAGTTGCTCGGTATTAATTAGAGTTCATAGCCAAGGCATAACTTATTGAAGAGGGATGCGAAGATTGGGGAGTCCGAAAAGGCCCTAACAAGGCATGAGGGATACATTTTGTTGCTAAAGATCCCAAGTGATGTGAAGAATCATTTATCGAAAATCAATATGAAGGATCGAGACACACGACGAAAAGCAAATACTCCCCTAAAGATCAGGGAGAAGTATATCCAAAAAGGCCCTAACAAGGTATGAGGATAAATATATCCAAGTCCTAAAAGGAGGCGAATCGTTGTATATCAAAGTCCAAAATAAAGATTGGAGAAAAATGAAGAAGTCGTGGTCCAAGTATGAAGAATCTCTCAAAAACTTCAAGTGAAGAAATTCCTATTATAGAAGACCATAATTTCAAGAACGTCTCTCAAGATTCGAAGTATGAAGTCGCTGCCAAATATCGGTCCGAGAAAGGTCTCAAATTGTGAAGCGAGTTATGCCAAGATATGAACTTTAAAAGGTACCGAGAAGCAGTTTCAAAAGATTTTGTCCTTTAGCTAACTATTGATTAAATCGTCCCACTTTATTTTCGGCCTAAATAAACTATCGAAATAAGTCAAACAATGCATCCTCGTGATCATTCAAGACAATATTAAAATATAAGAGATACACCTAGGAATAAGGGAGTCTAAGTAAATAATTAGGCCACATGAGTTCGTGTTAGTTTGCTAACTTATAATAACAATGATCTCGTTTTTAAGCTTGGTATGGGGAACGTGAAACTTGAGGATGATGAACATTCATGACGGCCAAAACCCCAATGTAAGTCTTTGATTTCTTTACTTGTTTTGTACATATTTCTATCTCGAGAATAGGCCTTGGACTTCCGTTCTTTTTGCACTCTTGATCTTTTGACAAAATTAAAATATAAGAGATACACCTAAGTCAAAAGATCAAGAGTGCAAAAAGAACGGAAGTCCAAGGCCTATTCTCGAGATTTATCGAAGAAAAAGTCTAAAGACGGAAGTTTAATGAAGTCGAAGAACTCATGTCTAATAGAAGAAGAAAGTTATAAGACAAGTTCAATTTATATCGACAAATCCCGAGACGACGTCGAGAAAGACAAAGATTTTAAATCGAGTCGAGACGAGAAGAAAGAAAGAACGAAGCAACACATGCACTCCCCACCGCTTACATATACCCTCCTAATGACACATTAGGAGGGTGTTAGTTAATTAGTTCATTTTTTCAATTTTAGTTTTTTAGTTTTTAGAGAGAGAAAGTGTTTAACTTTCTCTCACTATAAAAACTTCATCTTTTTATTCCTTTCTTGTTTGAATCAAATATTTACTTTTGAGAATTTAATCTTGTTTTGATCTTAATCTTATTCTACCTTGTTTTTAATTTTGATCTTGATTAGTGATAAATCTTTGATTTTGTTTCATCTTGATGCTTATGTGATTAAAAAGTTTATCTTTTTATTCATCTCTAAGTTTTAATACGGATTAAGTTTTGAGCTTTTCATGCTTATTGGCTTAGTTTGTGTTTAGCTTATTTTACGTTTAAGTTTTCTAAAAAGTTCGTCTTTTTAATAAGTTTGTTTTAAAAGGTTGCTTATTTGGAGTTGTAAAAGTTCTTATTTGTGCTTATTTAGTTATTTTCTTTAAAAATTTGGTTAAGTTTTAGTTTGATCTTATTAAATAATAGCTTATTAACTAGGCTTATAGCGAAATACATACCATAGGAAAAGGGTTTCCCTTTTCCGACCATACATTCCGACAAGCATTCACTATTATTCCGATACAAGGTATCGGATTAGGGCTTTATATTCCGATCAACTCCCCTATTATTCCGATCACAGGATCGGAATAGGGTTTTCTATTCCGACGAGGGAAATTAGTTGGTATTCCGATAGAAGTTACATTGATATTCCGATAAGAAGTATTCCGACAGCAACATTCCGATTGTTATTCCGATTTGTTATTCCGACGGGTGTGTTTATTGGATTATTCCGATAGGACTTGTTTTTTATCATTTCGATAGCTTTACTATTTAATTATTCTGACAGAGATCAATTTTGCCATATTCCGATTGCTTTCCGACGAGTGCATTCCGATCATATTCCGACCAGGCATTCCGATGGGGTTATTTGCATATTTTTGTTAAGTTTTAAGTTATTAAGATCACTTTTAAGTTTTTAATCATTTACTTTTAACTTGTAATTTTTAGTTTAATTTTCAAAGATTTTATTTTACTCAACGACATTTTCATATTTGCTTTTAGTTTAAAATAGATAATCAAACTGTAGAAACTAGAAGGGGGGGTTGAATAGTTTCTTATATTTACTTGTTAAATGATGGTTTTCAAAAAAATCTTTTTCTCAAAAACTTAGACTTAAGGAAATAAGTGAAATCTTCTTATGCACAATATGAACAATGATAGTGTAACTTAAACTAATACTAACTAATAAATATTCACAAAGAATAAAGAATGTAAAGAGTTAAGGGTAAAGAAAGATCAAACCAAACACCAAGGATTTATAGTGGTTCGGCAACGAAGCTCACTCCTCGTTCCTACTCCACTCCTCGAGTACTCCTTACTCGAGAGTTCACTACACAACAAGCTCCTTATGGTGGAGAAAATCGTACACGTCTCTTAACCAATTTCCGACCCTAAGCTAAAAGTCGAGCCCTAATCGTAGCTAGGACCAATCTACACAACTATACTTAGTACATACACAACTTCCAAATAGACACAACTACTTGGATCTTCACAAATATTACACAACAACAAATGTATAAGATTTGATCTTCAAAGGATCTTTGGTGGTGGACTCAACACTTCACAATGATAGTGTTCTTCTCTTTGCACTTGAAGAGGAAGGGATGGTGGAGATAGATTCACTTCTAAACAAGTAGTAATGAATCATATAATCAAGGATTTGAGTGATTTAAGAAGTATGTTTGAATCTAGAAATTTGTGTGCAAAAGAGGTGAATTAAAAATATGAGAAAGGTCAACTATTTATGGGACAAAGGGCCAACGGCTATATCTGCCCGCGGTTCCATATCTTAGCCCGTGGTACCTTATCGATAAGGAACCGCCTAGGCACTAAGGAACCACCAGGCTAGACTCCGCTCCCTTTTTGTCCTTTAGTGGTGGAGGTCATATATGGTTATAAAAATATCCAGAAAGGATATTCCAAATCAAAAGGGAATATGCCATTTTCAAATTTTCAAATATTTGATTTAATAAAACATTTTCTTAAAAAGAAAGTTTAATTAAAAACTTGTCACACTTAATAAAAAGTGAGTTTTAAGAAAAGATTAAATCACTTCATCACTTGATTAAGGTTAGTACTTGTTTATTCATACCTTAAGTGAAAATGGGTAAAATGAAAAATACTTGAACTCAAGAATTTGTTTTTCGTTGTTTTTGTAAATGCTTGTTTTTACATATTGTCGTAATCAAAACTAAGAGAGACCGAAAAATGCATGTAACGTTTTTAGGCATTATTGCATTAACAATCTCACCCTTTTTGATTCCGACAATATATAAACTCAATCATACAAATCACAAGATTTTCGAAGACGAGTTTATTCATTTCTCCCCCTTTGTCGAAGCAAAAAGGTTGCACATGTCGGTGTTGAAGAGACAGACTTTGCAAAGACTCCCTATTGGTGCTTACTCCCCCTAGCTTGAGGCACCGAGGAATCGAGATGTGGTGACAAGCTACATAGAAGGGTTAGTTGAACAAAAGAAACAACCAACAAGACATAGCTAAAGGTCACACTAAAAGAATAAAAGAGAAGAAAACACAAAGACTAAGATCCAAGTGAAGTCATATAAAAATAATAAAAGAGTCATACAAAGATGTATGAAATAGAAAACAAGCCAAAAGCATAAATCTAATCTTAGTTATTCTAGAATTCTAAGATTTTCTTAAAAGAAAAAGGTGTCTTGAGGATAAGCAACCAATGCTTATATGAAAGACAAGGTAGTGGCGGAAAGTGGTGGTGGTGGCTTGGTGGAGATCTCATAAACAAAGTGAAGAGGAGGTTTGATTAAGAGACTCTTGATGTAGCTCAACTCCTCATAGATGTGTGCCATAGCAAGATGTTGATATTGACAACAATGACAATATGTCCCATGGTGCATGACATTATCATGAGAAGGAGGAAGAACACTAAAGGGTGGTGGTGGAAGAAAAGATGTTCCACAATCAACAATCTTGGTAGGAGAGATGCGATTAAGAGTGTTCTTGGGTGAATTGGAATCGAAAGCAATTGGGGAGAATGGAGGAGAATCAAGGCTTTCATTAGGAGAGTAAGGCATTTTGGGATGTGAAGTAACGCAAAATGCTTATGGTTTAATAGGGAAGGCTCAAGGTATTTTTGGGGTGGTCAAAGGGTTGAAGCAAAGATTCTCAAAAATGTTGGAACAAATTTGGAAATTCAGAAATACCCGAAAATAAGGAAGCACTGTTCGCGGTTCCTTATTGCTTCTGGCAGTTCCTTATTGATAAGGAACCGCGGTTCATATATGGAACCGCCTACAGTGGTTGAGTTTTGGTAGTAAAGGAAGATTTTTCAGCAAATCTTATTTTTCTAGTCTAACTTAACATAGGGATATGCTTGAAAGCAAAGATAGAAAAAGAGAACACATACTAACTCACCAAATAGAGATTGACCAAAATACATGGATTTTAAAAATAGATGTAGGAGGTGTGTAAGACAAGACCTTAAGTCATGACACAATGATCCTCCATGATTCTATCTTGTTCTTGCTATGTTTGAGAGAATCATACATATGATTTATGTAAGCTCGAGATTAATAGAAAGAATCTATGAAAAACATTTTTAGATTGAATTAACAATGTCAAAACATTTCTCAACCATTTTTGAAAGAGACTTTGAGGATTTTGAAAAGGAGAAGAGAAGATTTTCAAGAAGAGTTTAGGTGACTCAAGGACTCAAAGTGATACAAGACTCAAAGGAAAGAAAAGGACTCAATAAAGGAAAGCAATTAAGGAATATGTTCCATTAATCCTAGACCTAGATGCAAGTAATTAAAAGGTTCCCTCTTAAGTGGCTTAGTGAAGATGTCGGCTAAGTTATCCTCGAAGGGTACCTTCTCAATTGAAATGTTCCCCTTTTGAACATTATCCCTAAGAAAATGGTGACGGATTTCTATGTGCTTGGTTCACGAATGTTGCACGGGATTCTTGCTAAGGTCTATAGCATCCTTATTGTCACACATGATGGGAACATGATCAAGACAAATCCCGTAATAAACAAGCGCTTGCTTCATCCATAGAGCTTGTTGGCATGCTTTTCCGACACTCACATACTCGGCTTCCGTGGTGGATATCGCAAGAGCGGTTTGTTTCTTGGAGAACCAAGAAGTTAAACAACAACCCATGAAGGTACAAACACCACTAGTGATTTTCCGGTCCACATAGTCTCCCGCATGATCCGAGTCCGCGTAGACAATGGTTTCTACGCCGGTCCCTTTAGGATACCATAATCCTAAATGTATAGTGCCTTTAATGTATCAGAAGATACCCTTAACCGCTTCAAGGTGAGAGGTTTTGGGAGCCTCTTGGAAGTGAGCACAAAGGCAAACACTAAACATGATATCCGGTCGACTTGCCGTTAGGTACAACAAACTACCAATCATACCTCTATATTTGGTGTTGTCTACCGACTCACAATCATCATCTACGGTGAGTTTAGTATCTGAGGCCATAGGGGTCTTCATTGGTCTAGATTCTTCTAATCCAGATTTCTTTAGCATTTCTTTAGCGTACTTAGATTGACTAAAGAAAATACCATCATCCATTTGTTTAATTTGGAGTCCTAAAAAGAAGTTAAGTTCTCCCATCATACTCATTTCGAACTCATCATGCATGATTTTGGCAAAGTCATCACACAATTCTTGACAAGTTGAGCCAAATATAATGTCATCAACCAAGCTTTAAGTCTATCATACCAAGCTTTGGGTGCTTGTTTAAGACCATAAAGTGCCTTCTTAAGCTTGTAAACATGATCCGGTTTCTATAAATCAATGAAGCCGAGAGGTTGATCCACATATACCTCCTCATTGATCAAACCGTTAAGAAACACACTCTTTACATCCATTTGTTGAATCTTAATATCTAAGGCACAAGCGTAGGCTAAAAGGATTCTAATGGATTCTAATCTAGCTACCGGTGCATATGTCTCGTCATAATCAATCCCTTCTTGTTGATTATAGCCTTGTGCTACAAGTCTAGCTTTGTTACGAGACACAACACCATTCTCATCTATCTTATTCCTATATACCCATTTGGTTCCTATAATGGTAGAACTTCTAGGTGGAGGAACAAGTTCCCAAACATCATTAGCAACGAATTGATTCAATTCTTCTTACATCACAATGACCCAACTCTCATCCGTCAAAGCTTCTTTAACATTCTTTGGTTCAATTAAGGAGACGAAACAAAAGAAGTTACTTTGGTTTTGGACTTGAGATCTTAGGGTCCTTTGATTTAAGTCGCCAATGATATTATTGAGAGTATGATCCTTAGACTCCTTAATGTTTACTTCCTTTTCAACACTAAGGTCTTCAACTCCTATTTTTCTAACCTATTTGGCTCTAACTACTTCTGCTTCATCCAAGTCATCATCAACCAATGGTGGTGTCTTGGTTAAAGGAGGGGTTTCATCAAAAGTCATGTTAAGTGATTCTTCAATTACGCCCGAGGTTCTATTAAGGACTATGTAGGCTTTGCTAGTTTGGGAATAACCTAAAGATACCTTCGTAAGACTTTGGGTCAAACTTGGTAAAGTAGTCTTTGGTGTTGAGGATAAAGCACTTGCTTCCAAACACCCTAAAGTATTCCAATGAGGGTTTCTTACCTTTAAGAATCTAATAGGGGGTCTTTCCTAGGAAGAGTCGAATAAGAATTCGGTTGAGAATATAAGTCGATGTGTCCACGGCATTGCACCAAAACTTTTGAGGCAAAGATTGCTCATTTAACATCGTCCTACTCATCTCTTGGATGGTCCTATTCTTCCTTTCAACTACCCCATTTGATTGTGGAGTGCGAGGAGCCGAGAAGTTATGGGTAATACCATGAGCTTCACAAAAGGCATCAAATTGCACTTCATTATCAAATTCCCTACCATGATCCGTCCTAATAGAGAAAATTGGACATCCTAGTTGATTTTGAATTCTTCGACTAAAGATTTCGAAATGATCGAAAGCTTCATTCTTAGATGCCAAAAATCTAGTCCAAGTAAATCTAGAGTAGTCATCAACTATAACTAAGGTATAAAGGTTACCTCCATAACTTCGTATGGCGGTAGGTCCAAAGAGATCCATATGTAGGAGTTCTAAGTACCGAGAGGTTGAAACCAAATTCTTGGCTTTGTGACTTGAGTGAACTTGCTTTCCAACTTTGCAAGCATCACAAAAGTGACTATCAAACTTCATCTTGGGGAGGTGTCTTACCAACTCCTTAGAGACTAAAGATTAAATTAGACGCATATTAGCGTGGCCTAATCTCCTATGCCAAAGAGTAGAACTATCATCTATAGTCGCAAGACATATGTTGTCTTTTCACTTCTTATTGACCTTCATGACATAAAGCCCATGCTTTCTAATACCTTTTCCAATGACCTTTCCATCTTTTACGATTTCACTATCATTTTCCGAAAAGATGACCTTACACTTATTGTCACAAATTTGTCCTATGCTTAAAAGGTTAAACCCTAAATTATCTACGTGCTCAACATTGTCAATAGTCATGGAGTCAAGAGAAACCATACCTTTGCCAATGATATTACCACGTAGACTACTAGCGAATGTGACGTTACCTCCATCATATGATTTGTACTGTGAGAACAAACTTCGATTACCCGTCATGTGTTTAGAACAACCACTATCCTTAATCCACTCGTCGGGTTCCAAATCAATTCCCAAGCATATCTAGGTAACAACAAACACGATCAAACATTTGGTCCCCAATATCTCATGGGTCCAAAATTGTTAGTTCCAAACATCCCTTGCATTTGGTTGGGATGCATGAATTGAGAAGGGTTTCCCCATGGGGAACAAAAGGGAGGAGGATAAAAATTCATATAACCATTTTGTTGTTTATTATTTCTCCTAGGTGTATTTGATCTTGGTTTAGGTTATGGTCATTCCTTCTAGGTGTTGGAGTTTTACTTCTAGGTCGTGAATTGTTTTGACTATCTCTTCTAGGTGTTGTCGTTCTCCTTTAGGCCTAGACTTATTACGTACTCTTGGTGGAGTAGAAGATGGTCTTGATAAACTTCTATTTCCCATTATAGGTTTACTCAAAGGCTTATAGAACTTATCAACGACATTGTCGTCAAGTATAGGTAATTTCACTTTGTTAACAATAAGATGCTTAGGATGTTCACCTAAATTTGATTTTTCAGAAAGTTTAGGATTTTCATCAAAAACGTTTTCTGGCCGCGGTACCTTATCTATGGCGGAGGTTCCATATCGATAAGGAACCGCCCCATACAGTTTCGGACCGCGTACAGCAGATGGTTTTTCAGAAAATCGAACTTGTTTAGATTCACTAGTTAATGCTTCATCTGAGTTAAAACCTACACCAAGTCTTTCCTTAGAGTGAATTTCTTTGTTTAACATATCATCAAGAGCACTAGTACTTTTCATGAACTTTTTCAATTTAATGGAGGTGCTCTTGATATCTTCATTCTCTAACCTAAGTTTCTCACAACTTAAGCAACCTATATCAACTTCTTTATTTTTCTCAAGCTTGCCTAATTTTTCCCTAAGTTCATTAATCTCATTTTCAAGCTTAGTTTTAGTTGATTTTAGTGTTTTGTTCTTTTCTATGAATTTAAGGCTAAGTTTGTGTAAATTGTAATATTGGCCTTCTAATTCAATATCATCTAAGGTGGAGCTATCATTGCTATAATATTCGGTTTAGGAATGTACTTCTTTAGAAGTGTGAGCCATGAGACATTTCTCCTCTTTGGGCTTGTCATCAACATCTTCACCGCTATCGCTCCAAGAACCACTAACGAATGCCGTGTGATTCTTATCGCGTGAAGGCTTTGGACACTCATTAATGAAATGATTTGGATCACCACATCTAAAGCAATTCCTATCACCCTTTTCGTTCATGGCAAACCGATTCTTTAAGAATGGTTTCTTGTCATTGTTAGGTTGTCTCACGTGTTCACCTCGTCTTTTGAAGAACCTCTTGAAATCTCTTACCGCCAATGCATACTCCTCGTCATCACTATCCGAGGAACTATCATGATCGCTTTGTGCCTTCTTGGCTTTGAGTGCAAGAGACTTCCTTTCACTCTTGGTCTTTACCAATTCCGAGTTCTTCAAAATTATCATCTCATGAACCTTCAAGTTGCCTATGAGTTCATCGAGTGATAAAGTTGAGAGATCTTTCGATTCTTCGATCACCGTGACCTTTGCTCTCCACTTCGGATGTAAGGCCCTAAGAAACTTCATATCATTGTTCTTGCTAGAAAAACCTTCATCAAGTGCTTTTAGACTAGTAATAATAGTGTTAAATATAGCAAAAGCACTATCAATAGCTTCATCTTCTAAGATGACAAATTGTTCATATTGTTGGACAAGAAGATCGATTTTGCTTTCTTTGACTTGGCTATTACCTTGGTGGGTTACTAAAAGAGTGTTCAAAATATCTTTAGCGGTTTCACACATAAAAATCCTTTCATACTCTTTCTTAGATAAAGCATAATAAATCACCATTTTAGCCTCATTATTTTTCGAAAGTTTCTTTTTAGTATCATCATTAGCTTTGTCAAAAGTGACCAATTCCTTTGTTTTAGAAACTTCATTAAATTGATAAGGTAAAAAATCACCATTGGTAATAACATGCCAAAGATCTAAATCTTTTGATTTCACATAAGTCTCAAATCTATTTTTCCAATAAATAAAACTGTCGGTTTCAAAAAGTGGTGGTCTTTGCATAGATTGCCCTTCTAGATACTTGTTGGAATCCATAGATCGATTCAAGTTTTAAAATACAATATACTTTAAAAATACTTGAGCAACCCGCTCTGATACCAATTATAGAAACTAGAAGGGGGTTGAATAGTTTCTTATATTTACTTGTTAAATGATGGTTTTCAAAAAATCTTTTTCTCAAAAACTTAGACTTAAAGAAATAAGTGAAATCTTCTTATGCACAATATGAACAATGATAGTGTAATTTAAACTAATACTAACTAACATATATGCACAAAGAATAAAGAATGTAAAGAGTTAAGGGTAAAGAAAGATCAAACCAAACACCAAGGATTTATAATGGTTCGGCAACGAAGCTCACTCCTCGTTCCTACTCCACTCCTCGAGTACTCCTTACTCGAGAGTTCACTACACAACAAGCTCCTTATGGTGGAGAAAACCGTACACGTCGCTTAACCAATTTCCGAGCCTAAGCTAAAAGTCGAGCCCTAATCGTAGCTAGGACCAATCTACACAACTATACTTAGTACACACACAACTTCGAAATAGACACAACTACTTGGATTTTCACAACTATTACACAACAACAAATGTATAAGATTTGATCTTCAAAGGATCTTTGGTGGTGGACTCAACACTTCACAATGATAGTGTTCTTCTATTTGCACTTGAAGAGGAAGGGAAGGTTGAGATAGATTCACTTCTAAACAAGTAGTAATCAATCAAATAATCAAGATTTGAGTGATTTAAGAAGTATGGTTGAATCTGGAAATTTGTGTGCAAAAGAAGTGAATTGAAAATCAGAGAAATGTCCACTATTTATGGGACAAAGGGCCAACGGCTATATCTGCCTGCGGTTCCTTATCTTAGCCCGCGGTACCTTATCGATAAGGAACCGCCTAGGCGCTAAGGAACTGCCGGGCTAGACTCCGCTCCCTTTTTGTCCTTTAGTGGTGGAGGTCATATCTGGTTATAAAAATATCCAGAAAGGATATTCCAAATCAAAAGGGAATATGCCATTTTCAAATTTTCAAATATTTAATTTAATAAAATATTTTCTTAAAAAGAAAGTTTAATTAAAAACTTGTCACACTTAATAAAAAGTGAGTTTTAAGAAAAGATTAAATCACTTGATCACTTGATTAAGGTTAGTACTTGTTTATTCATACCTTAAGTGAAAATGGGTAAAATGAAAAATACTTGAACTCAAGAATTCGTTTTTCGTTGTTTTTGTAAATGCTTGTTTTTACATATTGTCGTAATCAAAACTAAGCGAGACCGAAAAATGCAAGTAACGTTTTTAGGCATTATTGCATTAACACAAACGTTTTTATTTTCCACCAAGAACGACTGAGTCGCACTTATAACTAGTAATCAATTCGAAAAGATCGGACGATAACTCTTTTATAACTAAGTAAAATCTAGTTATTACGTGTTATCACAATAATCATGCTTATATAAATCCTCTCATACATAAATTCGCTTACCAATCAATGTGGCACGACGGGGATCAACCGTCAAGGCGCGAACTGGGGTGATCTTCCCCAAATAGTACTAGCATATGCATAAGCGTCTACCAAATCCTGGTAGTTCACAATTAATGCTAATGGGACTTTTAGTGACATAACCTAACTAATAATAATCCATTTCATTTCATTCATTAGGTCATATAATCATTCGGGTCCATATCAATAAGCATACAATCGGGACTACTTATGCTCTATTTTTATCAAAACTAGCATGTTATCTCCCTCGCGGGTTTAGAAAATATTTCATAAAACATTTAAAAGAGTGCGAGGCTATGAACTCACATTGGTATGGGAAGGCGGGTTATCGGCAATTAGGATGTATAGTACGTGCCTTGATCACGGGAAACCTAGAAAAATAATACTCGATCTTAGGTTATGCCCAATAACTTTATAAAAAGTTGTTACGTATATGTAATGATGTCATAACATGATGATCATGTGTGGTTTTACTTCCTTATACAACATTACTAGTTAGTTAGTATTAGTTAACTTAGGGTTATCATACTAGTTACACTAGTTTTAGCCCATTTACACATTAAGGCCTAATAAGCCCATTAAGAGTCCAACATCATTTTATTAGTCCATTTATCTTTTTAAGACCAGGCCCATACTCATATGTTGGGCCCAAGTGGGTTAAGCCCATGAGTAAGTCCATTAGTGTTAAGCCAAACTAGTTGGGCTAATGGTCCAAAAAGGCTACTTTGGCCCATTATGGTCCATAAGTTATAAGGCTCGGGTTTATCAGTTTTTACTTGTCAAATGTGTTTACATATCAGTATATGAGTTATAAAAATGTTACATTAGACGGGTACGACCGTTTAAGTTTTATTTGGCAAAAACGTTAATCTTTTGATTTTAGCCGAAAAGACGTAAAACTTATATATATAGTTTGTAGTTTTATTAAACATTTGAGTTTTACTTTTATAAGATATCATGTTTATTTATATAGTATACAAACTCATTTTATAATAGTTATTATTAGTTAGTGTATTTTATATACTTTTTTTTATAATAGTATTTACCTTGAGTGCTCTTTTTATATTATATATTTTATTATCAAATCTGATTACTAAAGTCAAGTCCACCATTTTTTCCATATATTGAGTTCTACAAGGTGATAGAACCTCAAATTTGAACAACATAAACTACATGATGTGTGCTATAAATAATTCTCGTATAGCCACTGCTCAATCATCCTCTAAGTATTTTTAATTATTCGTCCAAAACAGACTATACAGATTTGTACTACAAAAGTGTTTTGGCAATATCAAGCTCATTTTAATGATTCCATTGAGTGTCCAACTCACTACATATGCAAAAATCATTTATCTATCTGTATATTTAATAATACAACCCATTTAACTAAGTGATCATATTGATACTTACTGTTTTATACAGCCTATATATCTAACCATGATTTTAACATTTTTACTAGTTTATTTTAGTCTTTTTAACCTTATCTATTAACACATGAACCCCACACAATATTTTGATCATCATTTATCATCATATGCATATAAATTATTGAATAAAATATATGAGTACATATTCAAAACAATAGGATAATAGAAAGAAATTGATCTCTATACTAATCAATATGATGAAAGATTGAGATTTTTGGATGAACAAGACTTGATTTTGACACCAAAGCTTATGAACTTAGTAAGACCATTTTTGGAAATCTCCAAGAAACTAAACTCATTCTAAAATCATCCTTTGATCTTCATGAAATCTCCTTTCTAGTTGTTAAGATCACCTCCAATCTTCATCTTTTCAACTAGGCTTCAACATATGTTGATTATAGCCTTTGTTTATGGCTAGATTTTTGATGGATGGTGGTGCTTGATGGTGAAAGTGGGATGGAATAGAGAGGAGAGAGAGGAGAGGAGAAAGTTTAACTTAGATTTGCATGTATGTGAATATATGATGAGGAAGGAAATGGTTTTCGTTTTAGGTTAGATGGTTTTGGTCAAATGGGAAGGACAAGTGTCCTATGGATACTTGAATATTTGACAACAAAGGGTGTGTTGTGGCTTGTTTATGCCGCCCATAGTGGGGGTGAGGCAAGTTTAAACTTGTCTCATCGCCACTAATTTACGGGTACTCCTCGATTCTAGTTTCCTCGATTTGCGTGCCCTCGGGTCGACTTACGAGAAACGTTTTTATAAATTATGAATCTACGGCACAAAACGATTCGAATAAAAATTGTCTCATCAAAACGGAGTTCAAAAGCGTAAATACGTAAACCTAGAGTTTCCGGTTTAATCGTATAAGACGCTAAATTATGCACGTAAGTCCTAATTTCTTCTCGTAAATTTGTGAGTTTATGAACCAACAAAAAAAAAATTCCAAAATAATATACGAGAATAAATTTATTTCCTAAAATGTCGGACGGTCACAAAAACGGAGTATGTAAACGTAAACACGTAATGTAGAGCTCTCCGGTTTAGACGTAGACGATGCTACTTTAGGAAGTAAACCCTAATTTTTTCCCAAAGGTGAGTGAGTTCATAAATTAATAATAAAATAATGATTTTTAAGTAATACTTGAGAATAAAATAACTACCTCAAATTCACCGATTGTCACAAAAGAGATAATATAGGTCATGAAAGGTATCAATGTGCATGAAAACATAGAGGGGTGACCTTGTAACACTCTCAAATTTCGTATCGGTACAGCGGAAGGGTCTTTTAGAGTGTTATGGGATAGCACAATAACTCCAATCATAGACAACACATAAAAATGGTTGTACAAGGTTCAACATACATTCATTCGATAAAAAGTTTTAAAGTGTACAACAGGTCCCAAATTATATAGGTCATTAAGTTTATAAAACATATATCGAATGAACATTTTTAATATTATGTGGGCCATCAGAGTCGATCTCCATCCGGATTACCTTCAAGCACATGAGATAAAAACATGCAAAAATCATATCAGCGAATGCCGAGTGAATTCATAGAGTTTAATATCTAACACCCCCATAAATGCTATGCGCAGCGGAACTACAATATTTGGGTGCTAGGCAGTTATCATCGCACACAAGATATATCAAACGACTCAAAGAGACGTAAAAGTTTTAACTTAAATTACGCATTGTTAAAAACATACATGACTACGATTTTCCAAACCCAAATGATACAACACAGAGTTAGCGTTTCGGTCCCCACGAATCTCAACCCCAAAAGATACAATTTTCACAATATGACATAAAAATTTAAATATTCAAGTTAAGTATGGGTGGAAAAACAAGTAGACGCCAAGCTACACACAACTCCCATCCAATGCATGCTCCATGCTACACTTCATCGTTTACCTGAAACTCATGCTAAATTGGGTCAACAAATAATGTTGAGTGGAATTCATAGGTTTTATAATCTCATTTTGAACATATGTGTTATAAAAATCATTCACGATCATTCATAGACTTGTCGATCAAACAATCTATTTTCAAGGTTATGACAATTGTGTTTAAGCTCATGACAGTAATCCGTTAACTCAATCACCCGCGTAATAATTACCGGCGTGATTAAGATGAAACCATTGCCCCTTCTAAAGGCATCAGTTGCAATTATACCTTATCTCTTATCACAAATTATCCGTCCGCAAGGGGTACTCAACGTACTAGCCCTCGTCTCGGATAGGGTTGTCAACCCCATAGTACTATCAATTGTATAAGCGGCTATTTTCAATCCACGCTAGGATTAAATAATAGTTAATAGTTCATGAATATAGGGCCTTTTGCAACTAGGTACTCAACACAATTTAAGGCAACATTCGGGTCCAACAATCATTCATGACATATGTTCATTTTAAAAAACTAGCATGCATATCCCTCGCGGGTAAAACAATTTAAAACAATAGTAAGCGAGGCTATAAATTCACACCTTATATATAGAGTAGCCGACGATTCGAGTGACGATCACTGACGATGATGAGGATGCCCGGGGAAATCAACACCTAACAAACAATAACGCGTAATGAGTAATCTCATTTATAAACTTTAAGTACTGTATATTACATACATATTAGTCAATTGTGATAATTACAAACTCACGCCAACACCAAACAAATAAGTGTTACTCGTTTTATACTATTCGTCCATGTTATTAACGTTATTACCCTTTTCACGTTTTTTGCCGATACTTACCAAAAGTATGGGCTGTTTTACTAGACATAAACCTTTTAATAAAAATTGGGAAAATTCTCAAAAATACCTTAAGACCTTTAGAAAACACATTTTTAATACCATTAAAAGTTTTCGCTTTTACGACCCGTTACTTAACACATTACTAAACCTACGTTTTTCGGACTGATTTTTCACATTGACCAAGTTGACTCATTTGACCCATTTGAAATATACCATTGACCCATTTGACATAGACTCACATATGCAGGTTTGAGACCAAAAATCAACCTTTAACCATTTACCAAACTATATCTATGGTCCCCGGATTTGACCCAAAACCAAACATAATTTCGGATTATGTAGGTTCTCATCTCCCGGTACACGTATTTTCAAAACATCATAAGTTTTGACTCGTTAGGTGTCGTAAGCTCTATCTTATACCAAATCGAAGCTAAGAAGACGCTCTACAACTATATCCTAGTCTCATGACCTGTTTAAAAAATCAACTTTATAAAAACATCCTAAACATTCTGCCTAAAATTACCTATCTCAAAATCAATCCAACACTCGTTTCCAAACTAATTTATCGACACTTAACCTCAACTTAATCACTCCTAATCATGTCTAACCATCCTAATCAGTCCCTAACCCCTAAAATATCAAATCCATCTCAAAACCCAATCATCAAATCAAACATGCAATGGGGTTTACCCACTCAAAAACATCTAAAAACAAGAATTAAACACATAAACCATGAACAAAACATCAATCACCAAGATCCACCAAACATCCCCTTATAGCCGTGGGGTGTGGGTGATCAAAACCCCCCAACCAAATTGATTTTGGTTGGTTTGTTGAGTGATTATACATCCCCTACACTTGAATTAAACATGCATACACTCAATTAACATCAAAACAATTTTTGAAAAATCCATTTGATTCTTGAAATTTTTTTATGGATGCATGTTGGATTAAAGTATATGAAAACACTTGTAAGGATTAAAATAGAAGTGGTCTAACCTTAGTTTTGATTAAAACAAGCAAAAAAAAAATATGGTGGTGGTGGTGGTTTGGTTTGGCCGTCGGCCTAAAGAGAGCAAAGAGAGAGATGAGAGCAAATTTTTAGTATGTGTTATGTTGTGTGTGTGTTTACATTCCCATTTTGTAAAAATTGGGGCCCTTGTTGTGCAATTAGAGCATTCTTTTGGCCTTAAGTGAAAACGACCTCAAATGTTTGCGGGAATGACTCACTAGTCATTTTGGAAAATTTTACGGGAGTCGGGAATCATCCAGAACACTCCAAAATACTTTTAGGACAATTTAAGATGTACCCGGAAAGCAATAAAAACTCACCCGACTCAACTTAACACGAACCGAAAGTGAAATTCTCGAAAAATTATAATATCGATAAAACGTCAATAAACATAGAAATTTGGGCATCCATCGGGATCGTAGTCGTCATCGTTCTTCTTAAATCGTCAATCGTCAAAATTACGACCTCAAATATCGGTTTCAACCAAAATGGTAAAATATATAGCAAATAAAATTTCTTAAAAATTTCAAAAATAAGCGTAATTTAGGGTAAGGTAAGTGACCTCGATTCTGGGTATCACATCCACCCCTCCTTAAAGAGAGCGACGTCCCGGCGCTCGCCTCTTCTTATACTCACATTTCGTGCCGCTGGAACAGATGAGGATACCTTTCCTTGAAAAAGTCCTCACGTTCCCAAGTGTATTCCGGTCCACTCCTAGAATTCCATCGAACCTTCACAATGGGAATTCTACTATGCTTCAGCCTCTTGACCTCTCGGTCCATAATTTCCACGGGCTCTTCCACGAAATGCATTTTATCGTCCAGTTGAATCTCGTCCTAAGGAATCACCAATTCCTTATCCGCCAAACTCTTCTTCAGATTTTATACGTGAAACGTGTCGTGAATAGCACTAAGCTCGTTCGGCAACTCTAACTTATACGCTACCGGTCCAATTCGTTTAACGATCTTAAATGGTCCAATATACCTCGGACTCAACTTTCCTTTCTTCCCAAAACGAATCACACCCTTCCACGGCGAAACCTTAAGCATAACCATATCTCCGACCTCAAATTCCAACGGTTTTCTTCTATTATCGTCATAACTCTTCTGTCGGCTTCTTGCAGCAAGTAACCGGTTCTTGATTTGCACAATCTTCTCTGTCGTCTCCAAAACCATTTCGGGTCCAGTCAACTGACTTTCTCCTACTTCACTCCAACACACAGGTGATCTACACTTCCTTCCATACAACACTTCAAATGGTGCAGCCTTGATGCTCACATGATAACTATTATTATACGAAAACTCCACTAAAGGTAAGTGGCGTTCCCAATTTCCTCCAAAATCAATCACGCATGCTCGGAGCATGTCCTCCATCGTCTAAATAGTTCGTTCGCTTTGGCCATCAGTCTCCGGATGATAGGCCTTGCTCAAACTCAATTTAGTGCCCATCGCACGTTGAAGTGATTTCCAAAATTCCAAAGTAAACCTACTATCGCGATCCGAAATGATCGATAAAGGTACTCCATGTCTGCAAACAATCTCCTTCACGTACACACTGGCCAGCTTCTCCATGCTGTCCGTCTTCTTCATAGGTAAGAAGTGAGCAGATTTCGTCAATCTATCCACTATTACCCAAATCATATCACATCTACTTGGAGTTCTAGGTAAACCCGTCACGAAATCCATAGCGATTTTCTCCTATTTCCATTTTGGGATCTCTGGTCGTACCAACAGCCCAGACGACTTCTTATGTTCGGCTTTAACCTTCGCACAAGTCAAACACTTACTAACGTAACGAGCAATCTCCGCCTTCATATTCGGCCACCAGTAGACTTTCTTCAGATCATGATACATCTTATCCGATGCAGGATGTATCGAGTACTTCGACTTATGAGACTCGTTCATAACCAAATCTCGTACTCCAGGCATTCCTTCCTCGGATGGACACAACGGTAACCAAATCCGATTCTCGAAATATCTCAGCCCGTCTGACCTAACCACAAAAAGAGGTTTCAACAGTCTTCCCAGATTTTCAGCACCAACATTCTCTTTCATTAATTCCTTCTCTTGGGCCTTCAATATTGTTTCAGTTAAGTCAACACCCTCAGTCATCACTAAAGCTCTGACTCTCAAAGGTTTCTCTCTGTCCTTCCTACTAAGTGCATCCGCTACGACATTCGCCTTGCTAGTATGGTAGCGAATCTCACAGTCATAGTCGCTCAGTAATTCCACCCATCGCCTCTGTCTCATGTTCAACTTCTTTCGGTCTAAAATGTTCTGCAAACTCTTGTGGTCAGTGAATACAACACACTTCGTCCCATACAAGTAGTGTCTCCACAATTTCAGCGCAAAAACCACAGCTCCTAATTCCAAATCATGCGTCGTGTAGTTTTCTTCATTCTTCCTCAATTGTCTCGACGTGTAAGCAATCACTTTCTCACGCTGCATCAACACAGCTCCATAACCCTTACGAGATGCGTTACAATACACCACAAAGTCTTCGGTTCCTTCTGGTAATGACAATATCGGAGCAGAACATAACTTGTCCTTGAGTGTTTTGAAAGCGAGTTCTTCCTCATCTCCCCATTCATACACCCTATTCTTCTCTGTAAGCTTTGTCAATGGCTTCGCAATCAACGAAAATCCTTCAATGAATCTCTGATAATAGCCACCCAAACCAAGGAATTGTCGAACTTCGGTCGGCGTTGTCAGTGCAGACCATTTCCTGATTGCTTCGACTTAGGCAGGATCCACGCGAACTCCTTTGCTATCGATTACGTGCCCAAGGAATTGCACAGACTCTAACCAAAACTCACACTTCGAGAACTTCACATACAACTTCTCTTTCTTCAGTAGATCCAATATCTTTCTCAGGTGCTTCTCGTGCTCTTCCTTACTCTTAGAGTAAATAAGAATATCATCGATGAATACAATGACGAACTTATCTAGATACGGCTTGCATACTCGATTCATAAGGTCCATGAATACTGCAGGTGCGTTTGTTAGCCCAAAAGGCATCACTCGGAATTCAAAGTGTCCATACCGCGTACGAAAGGCAGTTATAGGGATATCCTCCTCTCTCACACGCAGTTGATGATACCCTGATCTCAAGTCGATCTTTGAGTATACACAGGAACCTTGTAATTGATCAAACAAATCGTCAATCCTCGGAAATGGATACCGATTCTTAACCGTCAACTTGTTGAGCTCTCTATAGTCGATACAAATCCGGAACGACCCATCTTTCTTCTTCACAAACAACACTGGCGCTCCCCATGGTGATGAGCTCAGTCGAATAAATCCCTTATCCATCAACTCCTTCAGTTGATCCGATAACTCCTTTAATTCTGATGGTGCTAATCGATAGGGTGCACGAGCAACTGGTGCAGCTACCGGCATCAAATCGATTCGAAATTCGACTTCACGGGTGGGTGGTAAACCCGACAACTCATCAGGAAAAACTTCGGGATATTCGCGAATTACAGGTACCTCTTCTAACTTTGCCTCTAAGTCACCATCACTAGAAACTTGTGCCAAAAACACATCACATCCATCTTCTACATATCTCATCATTTTCAAGCAAGATATCACTTTCAAACGAGAAGTGCATTCATCTCCCTTCACAGTCAAAACTCTATTCCTCAACGGGATCTGGACTAATCTTTCTCCACAGACGATCACGGCACTATGCGCCATCAGCCAATCCATTCCAACGATCACATCGAACGATCCTAGCTCTATGGGCATTAAGTCGATATCAAAAGCGTAATTTCCTAACTTCAAGGTACACCCTTTTAGTATAGAATTTGTACTAACGATCTACCCATCGGCTAATTCCACGTTATAACTAGTCGTTAACAATACCGGTTCTCTATCGATATGACGACTAAATTTAACATCTACGAAGCTCTTGTCGGAACCAGAATCAAACAATATACTAGCATAACAAGCGTCTAGCAGAAACGTACCGGTAACCACATTCGGGCCTTGTGGTTTATCAACAATCCCTACTCGATACACAGCCGCAACATTATATCCTCCTTGCCTGTTTCCAGAGTTCGGGAAATTCCCCTTCTTATGCCCTCTTTCTCCACATCCGAAGCAAACCATCACCTTCGTGGCATTTGCCCCAGTAGCTACACCTTTAGCTCGACAATCTGACATTCTATGACCCGCTTTTCCGCACTTGCCACATGCAGGTGGGCGATTGTCACACCCCACCATGGCGGAATATGGGGCGCGACGTATGGATATCATCACAACAATAGCGTGTCTATAGAGATAACTAAATGATATAAGAAATGTCATAAAATGGTGACACAAATGTCATGACAATATCTCAACAATGCAGGAGTCTAGGTAAGTAGGTAACAGTCCTACCTCTTACCCAAGACAAACAAGTAACACAAACAAAACAAACATATAGGTGCCAACAGTATCACTAATTCAAAAAAAAACATAAAGGTAAACTAAGAAGGAACGGGGATCTCCTTCTATATGTAATCCTAAGGCATCCAAGTCTAGCCACTTCTATCCTCACGCTTAAACACATTCACACCTGAAAGAGACACTAAAACACGTCAACATAATGTTGGTGAGAGTCATAGGTTTAGACTCCAACGCCAAAACAGTTATAAGCTATGAATAACCACCATCAACAAAAGAACATATGGACAATGTGTTACAAGTATGCATTAACAACTAACATTCAATATTAATCATACCAAACCAAAATCCAAGGCTCCTACCTTGCCAAACAACATGGTATCATAGATGATCACACTATGTACCTATCCCAAGGCCACTACCTTGTCAAACCACAAGGCCACTACCTTGTCAAACCACAAGGCCACTACCTTGTCAAACCACAAGGACACTACCTTGTCAAACCACATGGCCACTACCTTGTCAAACCACAATAACTGAGACAACACGTGTCCCCCGATCCAAATCATACACAATCAAGAATCACATAGCAGTTAATCACATAATGTACACACAAGTCCATCACAACCATAAAAACATTCACAGCAACAATTTATAAATAACTCAACACAGTGTCTCTTCCATCCCATCTGGAAGTCAAAATCAATAGTAAACATGGGACTATGAAATTCACCTGATTGCTTCTTCACAAGTCCTCACACTTAGCAACGAGCTAACAAACCAGAAACACACAATCAATACCCGAACCAACCACCAAGATGGCTCATCAACCTATGATGGACATCTAGCCTATTCCCATATAATTACCTCATTGTTAAGTTCTAATCACCCCATTACCCTTCCTTAACAAGTCCCTAACTTGGTTAAGTTTAATAGCTATCACGTTCATAATTTTACACAAAACAGTCCCAGTTTTAGGTCTCAAAACTTTAAGTCAAACGTCCACTTAAATATACCCATGGTTTCTGTAAAAGGAATATTCACACTTTTATACATGTTAGTTAAAACCTCCCACTTTCCCTAACCTTAAAGCTACTGTTAAGGCCCTGATATATGTGTATATATTGCTACCTATCCAGAATTCACTAATTTAAACGTATGAAAAGTTCATTACCATTAGAGGGTTTTACCCTAAACCACAATATTAGCCCAAGTGTAGATACTCACTACAATATATAAACCATCTCTCATGTTCGTGAAAAGATCCCAATGCAACCCTAAGTACCCCAAACAACCCAAAACTTAAAAAGAAAACAGGCTGATTACAAAACTGTTTTGACCTCCGACTGTTGTAACCAGTTTTTGACCCACTTCCAGACCTCCATTTTAATTCTCGTTTCTTGCATTGGAAAGTCACTTCAATTACCTTTTCAGGGATACTTAGATCGCATCTTGAATGTTCCTAGAACTCCTGATATGATCAAAACAATTGACTCAAAATTCTGCCCAGTTTTTAAAAACGGGTTTAACAAAATCAACCTCATTAATTAACCCTAATCCCTCTAATTACAAGCCCTAATTTATTTAATTATTATAATATGATTAATATACTGTTTTTAATTAAACCCTAACCTAAATCCTTCATAAGATGATTAAGACATCATTAAAATAATTAAATTGAAAAGGGTTAAGAAGGTTTTACCTTTGAATTAATAGAAGATGAAGAAAACCTAATTTTTAAAGAACCCTAATTGGCCACCATTGATGAATTTAGGCTAGGAGATGTTATGGAGGTTAAAAACCTGATTATTATGGTTATGAGTTGGGTTTGGTTAAGTCCTAAAAGCCCCCTAATCCCATTACAAGTCCATTGGGCCTGTTTTGGGATTTTCCCTTCTTTCTTTCTTCTTTGGTGCGTCTAAACCGACCCAAACACCCCTAAATTCGTTTTTTTTATTATTTAATATTATGTTATTAATATTACTTTAATTTTCCTTAATTTATTTCATCTCCTAAAGCTTCCAAAACCACAAAACCGTAAAACTAGTCAAATTTACGCGTTTTACCGTAAAAGACGTAAAATATACACTTTTATAAAAACTCTCAAATTTTGAAATAAACTTTATAACTAAGTCCTAAATGACTTAAAACCATCCCGAAAAATATCCATATGACTAATTACCTCATCCGAGACCTCCAAATGCTAAACCGTAAATCGTAAAAATATGATTTTCTATAATACATATACGTATACGTAAAACCACTAAATAACACCATCTCACTTCATAGTCACTACCATGTGAACTCATGAACATGAAATCATCACACATCGTTTCACTCACAAGGTACCCCGTACCGAAAACGATATCCAAACCACAATCTATACACACCAATAAGCACATAAACACGTAAAGACACGTAACTAGCACAAAATAAAACTAAGTGACGAACCTCAAAACCAGGGTTGTCACATCACTCCCTCCTAATAGAAATCTCGTCCCGAGATTTACTCCTTAGGATCAAACACACAAACAACAAATCACATGAGGATACTTGTTCTAAACGAACTCCCATCATTTTCACGTGAACTTTAGTTCAAGTTTCAAAATACCACATATACAAACCAAAAATAATTAAACTCATTGCCAAACTCTTGACCTCACAGTCAATAAATCTCACAAATGATCTTTGATAAAACAAAGACTCTTATTAACACAAGTCCCGGATAACCGTACATGCAAAATGCATTCTCAAACAACCTTTACCAATCTTAATACACGAAATATAACATGTATACCACTCGTTTCCCCCAGGTAATTCTACGCTCATAAGCTACTGGTCCGATCTTTCCAAAGATCATAAATGGACCTACAAAACTCTACATCAGCTCTTCCATTTTACCAAAACATACCACCCGTTACTATGGGTGAAACTCCCTTTATTCCGTACCCCAAACTACTTAAAATTTCCAATTTTCTTGCAAAGTGACCTATGACGGTCTTTCACATACCCATTAGTTCTTCCAGTCCAAATCAACCTACGATCTATACACATCCTGAAAAGGGTGGTTATCTCAGTTAGACCAATCCCTTCGTCCCTATGGCATATCACACCTATAACTCCTCATCCATTCGATTATCGATACTAGTCCTCCCAAACAATCAGTATAGATCAGTGCCATTTCCTTTTCCAATCTCGACCTATTTTATTCTTGCTTCACTCCTATACACACTTCCTTTTTTTCCTCAGCTCATACCATACATCACGAT
The DNA here is from genome assembly GCA_025667525.1 of Glebionis coronaria. NCBI lineage: Eukaryota > Viridiplantae > Streptophyta > Magnoliopsida > Asterales > Asteraceae > Glebionis > Glebionis coronaria. The sequence goes on from CM046879.1 coordinate 284,044,346, forward strand.
GTGATGCTTCCCATCGTTTCTTCCCTTGCCATAACCCTTCATATGGCATTCCATACATATTATGCTAACTTTTACGCAACACCCTCTATTCCATCACATTCGTACGTAATCCTTCCAACTTTTCAACTACGTGACTTCTCATTCCTCTCGAAATATGAGATGAATTAGTCAGTCTATCGACTATCACCCAACTCTCGTCACCTTCCCCAATTTCGTCCTTACATCCCCTTTTCTAAGCTAGTCCTATCTATGTAGGAAGTATAGTCTACGTCCCTTTTCTCCACATGATTGTCCAAGCCACGCAATATACATGTTGACGCGTTCACTGCTTTAGACAACTCAACTTGCGTAACCTACATCCTTCATCCAAACCACCCTAATACATCATCCCTATAGGTCAAGTTCGTCTCAGCTTCACTTCATTTTTGTTATCCCATGTCTTATCAATCATGCTTGCCTTTCCCAGATGGTACTTGGCCTTGCAATTTTTCTTTCATCAATTAACTCCACCCATCACTTTTGACAAATGTTCAATCAAGATGATTGAATATGTGTTGGAGACGTTCATGATCCGTATAGATCATTCTTCACGTCTCGTACGCCCAAATGCCTCTAGCATTCTAGGCAGATATAACAGCCCACCTCCACTAACTAAGTCTATCCAGTTCTTCCAAATCTTCAGTTCCTGCAACGTATAAGCGATCGCTTTTCTTTGTCGTCCTCGTACGCGTCCACATCCTTGCTCCACGTATCGTCATGCTTCGCGAATTCATCCAGTCCTTCCGATAATGCCAAGATCAGCTCATTATCCAATCCACCTCTTCAGCCTCCAAAATGCTTCCTCATCCTTCTTCACTTCGTCCCTTGCTGGTTCCATGATATGCCATCATCTCTAACTACTCATCATGGTAGACTTAATACTAAAACTCACACTTGAAAATCTCCCGTATAATTCCACTTCAAAACCAACACATACTTCGCCTCACTCTCCTTCTTAGACTTTGAGTAGAATAAGATGTCGTCGATACTCCCGATGACCACTCATTTATATACGTTCAGGCACACTCGCTTCATTGACTCCATGTAATCCGCTAGTGCTTTGGCGAAGCCAAATGCATAACCGTAAACCCAAAGCGTTCATACAACATCCTTAGCAATTTCAACTATGTCCTCCTTGCACCCTTTCTTAGCGGCAATACGAATAAATTCTTACCTCGTTCTACTTGCAAAATTCTGTACGTATTTTAAAAGACCAATGCTTCCTCTCATCAGACCACTCAACCGCTTTCCACATCCAATCTACTACTAAGCAACTCAACTTTTACCTTGCATCCGTTGCATTTTCTAATAACTCTTGTTTTTAAATCATTCCATTAACAATTTGCCTTGGAAAGGCACTAACTATAACTCCTCTCACTTCTCCTACTTGCTCTATTTATGGTTCTACCTCAAAATAATAGGCAAACCTACTAACTTTCAGGAAGTTTTTTAGAGAACATACATGCCTTACGAACAATATTTCCTTCCAACACTCTCTATGGCGCGTTACTTGTGCTAATATCTATACATTTCACAAATCTCTATTCATCTCCCTTGGCACTCATATTAGACCTCATGACCACATTAGTTCGTCTACGAACCTCTTTCCTCCCCACTAAGGGTATTCTGACCGTTCTCTCATGGTCACCTACTTAAGTGTGTAGGCGCGACCAAGTCTTTCATATGACTACCTCAACGCTCCCGAACAATACAAAACCAAAACTACATCCTGAATCCATCAGATACGATCAACGAATCAACCCACGGATAACTAACGACATTTCACGTGCACCAGTTAAAACAAGTCAAAAACCACGAGACTCAAAAGAAAACTCAAACCCAAAACGTGTATCAATTCAAAATGACCCATGACAACGAAAAATAATCCAAGAAACACCCAATAGCAACCAAAACATATTACGCCCCGCGACATATTATTTAAACCGTGCAAAAGACCGACCTTTCCAAAAGAATATATATCCTTTTTTATCTATTTATTATTACCTCCTACATCTATGTGACGCAAACAATCTACAAACAACCTCTTGACGAACTCAAAACTCAACTCAAAAACTAGGTATCCCGTGCATCCCAAATCATAAAAATAAACTACTATTCAAACTCAACCTTTAACCCGACACTTGTACAATAATTACGGCCAAGATACTGACCTCCCATGACTATACATTCTGAATATTTGAAAAGTACGTTCCGAGTACATAATTTTTGGCTTTTGAATCACTCAAAAAGCTCTAAAAACGAACAAGTTATGACCAAAACAATTTTATACTAGTTGTTTTAAAAACTAAAGAATAAACTTAGTGATTAATGCAATCCTTTTAAATGACAGATATGATTGTATGTGAAATCTTCATAAACTCAATTTAACCTTGTGTAAATAATTAAAAATGACATAAATCGGTCAAACTCAATTATATAAACTATGTAGGTAGAAAGAAATTTTTACTTCGCTTTATTTCAAAGAAAGTCTTTTAAAATTTGAAATAAATAAGTGTTGATTAAAAGAAATCTTACGTTACATCTTGTTTCAAACACGACTCCAACACCTTACCCTTATTTTACCGAATACAACCAACTATCTAACCCTATAATAGATTTCCAAGTCCCCTTTTTCTCAATATATACCGACCCAAAAGAAATGCAAGACCCAACACAAAAGATTTCATTATCTCAAAAGAAATCCCAAGTTATTTCAATAGACTTAAAACCAAGAACACAATTTTAAAACATACACGTGAAATACGAAACTCAAAGAATACGCTACAAGACACACTTTAAAAAAAAATAATAAAAATTCAAAACGTTGTTGAGACTTCACCAAACTCGAGCACTAATAAATTGTTTGAACACAAGAGAGTACTAGGTACGTTCAAGTTATAATAACTACTGAACGACCGTAAATCATAACATAACATCTAGTAGTATATATACATCCGCGTATGTATACCTATCGAATCTCCCAAACATACTCGTTATCATACATGTCAAGTCAATCGATCACTTTATACGCTCATTTTTTCCATACGAGTAATCACCTTCTCACCATCTCACCATGCCACAACAAGGCACAAAACCCAATACCAAAACCAACCCCTATCGTGTGACCTCATCATCACACAACACGACTATAACTCAAAACATATAACACACTAATAATATAGTTATATCGTAGGCAGCCGTTACATAAACCCATATATATACGTATACCCAAATTCTACATCTCATCATATACAAGCATGTATTAACCCTCTTTCATGCAATCATACTTGAGAACCCATTGAAGTTGTGGTACTTGTATAACTATGTTGACCACCATACTTATACAATTACCCTTTACCCAATGCACTCCCTCCTATGATGACACTTATAAGACTCAATACAACATATAACACATAAATCTATCTACTCACATAAGCTCATAACCACATAACCAATAAGGTCCAAAACTCCATCTATAAAAATAACATAATAATACAGAAATCCATAGTCTAGCTAAAACAGCCTAGACTAAATCCAAAACGAAAACATAATCAGTTATAAGTCATGTTGCCCGTAAGAGTGGAAACAGCTTAAAACCCTTCCTATCCACCTACTCCTAGTAACTCGAACCACCACACGATTCTTAGGGAACATGACTTAAACATCAAAAGAAAAATAACATACCTCAGGTATGTAAGATAACTCGATATAAGATAGAAACTACCTTGTACTAAATTATGTACTATAACGTACAATTTAAGCAAAATACAACAGTGACTAGCGTGGACGATTATGGTTCAACCCGCACTAGTCACAAACCCGAAAAGAAAATAACATGTGACTAAGTATGAACATACTACGGTTCAATTCATACTAGTCAAAACATCGCAATAAATAACATCCAAACACATCAATTATTATAAAATGCACACATACTCCTATGACGCCTATATGCAGGGACCCTTAAGCTATAGACTAGGCTACGCGACTAGGCAACCTAATTCTCTATAACCATTGGGCTCTGATACCATTCTGTCACACCCCACCATGGCGGAATATAGGGCGCGACGTATGGATATCATCACAACAATAGCGTGTCTATAGAGATAACTAAATGATATAAGAAATATCATAAAATGGTGACACAAATGTCATGACAATATCTCAACAATGCAGGAGTCTAGGTAAGTAGGTAACAGTCCTACCTCTTACCCAAGACAAACAAGTAACACAAACAAAACAAACATATACGTGCCAACAGTATCACTAATTCAAAAAAAACATAAAGGTAAACTAAGAAGGAACGGGGATCTCCTTCTATATGCAATCCTAAGGCATCCAAGTCTAGCCACTTCTATCCTCACGCTTAAACACATTCACACCTGAAAGAGACACTAAAACACGTCAACATAATGTTGGTGAGAGTCATAGGTTTAGACTCCAACGCCAAAACAGTTATAAGCTGTGAATAACCACCATCAACAAAAGAACATATGGAGAATGTGTTACAAATATGCATTAACAACTAACATTCAGTATTAAACATACCAAACCAAAATCCAAGGCTCCTACCTTGCCAAACAACATGGTATCATAGATGATCACACTATGTAACTATCCCAAGGCCACTACCTTGTCAAACCACAAGGCCACTACCTTGTCAAACCACAAGGCCACTACCTTGTCAAACCACAAGGACACTACCTTGTCAAACCACAAGGCCACTACCTTGTCAAACCACAATAACTGAGACAACACGTGTCCCCCGATCCAAATCATACACAATCAAGAATCACATAGCAGTTAATCACATAATGTACACACAAGTCCATCACAACCATAAAAAACATTCACAGCAACAATTTATAAATAACTAAACACAGTGTCTCTTCCATCCCATCTGAAAGTCAAAATCAATAGTAAACATGGGACTATGAAACTCACCTGATTGCTTCTTCACAAGTCCTCGCACTTAGCAACGAGCTAACAAACCAGAAACACACAATCAATACCCGAACCAACCACCAAGATGGCTCATCAACCTATGATGGACATCTAGCCTATTCCCATATAATTACCTCATTGTTAAGTTCTAATCACCCCATTACCCTTCCTTAACAAGTCCCTAACTTGGTTAAGTTTAATAGCTATCACGTTCATAATTTTACACAAAACAGTCCCAGTTTTAGGTCTCAAAACTTTAAGTCAAACGTCCACTTAAATATACCCATGGTTTCTGTAAAAGGAATATTCACACTTTTATACATGTTAGTTAAAACCTCCCACTTGCCCTAACCTTAAAGCTACTGTTAAGGCCCCGATATATGTGTATATATTGCTACCTATCCAGAATTCACTGATTTAAACGTATGAAAAGTTCATTACCATTAGAGGGTCTTACCCTAAACCACAATCTTAGCCCAAGTGCAGATACTCACTACAATATATAAACCATATCTCATGTTCGTGAAAAGATCCCAATGCTACCCTAAGTACCCCAAACAACCCAAAACTTAAAAAGAAAACAGGCTGATTACAAAACTGTTTTGACCTCCGACTGTTGTAACCTGTTTTTGACCCGCTTCCCGACATCCATTTTAATTCTCGTTTCTTGCATTGGAAAGTCACTTCAATTACCTTTTCAGGGATACTTGGATCGCATCTTGAATGTTCCTAGAACTCCTGATATGATCAAAACAATTGACTCAAAATTCTACCCAGTTTTTAAAAACGAGTTTAACAAAATCAACCTCATTAATTAACCCTAATCCCTCTAATTACAAGCCCTAATTTATTTAATCATTATAATATGATTAATATGCTGTTTTTAATTAAACCCTAACCTAAATCCGTCATAAGATGATTAAGACATCATTAAAATAATTAAATTGAAAAGGGTTAAGAAGGTTTTACCTTTGAATTAATAGAAGATGAAGAAAACCTAATTTTTAAAGAACCCTAATTGGCCACCATTGATGAATTTCGGCTAGGAGATGTTATGGAGGTTAAAAACCTGATTATTATGGTTATGAGTTGGGTTTGGTTAAGTCCTAAAGGCCCCCTAATCCCATTACAAGTCCATTGGGCCTGTTTTGGGCTTTTCCCTTCTTTCTTTCTTCTTTGGTGCGTCTAAACCGACCCAAACACCCCTAAATTCGTTTTTTTATTATTTAATATTATGTTATTAATATTACTTTAATTTTCCTTAATTTATTTCATCTCCTAAAGCTTCCAAAACCACAAAACCGTAAAACTAGTCAAATTTACGCGTTTTACCGTAAAAGACGTAAAATATACACTTTTATAAAAACTCTCAAATTTTGAAATAAACTTTATAACTAAGTCCTAAATGACTTAAAACCATCCCGAAAAATATCCATATGACTAATTACCTCATCCGAGACCTCCAAATGCTAAACCGTAAATCGTAAAAATACGATTTTTTATAATACATATACGTATACGTAAAATCACTAAATAACACCATCTCACTTCATAGCCACTACCATGTGAACTCATGAACATGAAATCATCACACATCGTTTCACTCACAAGGTACCCCGTACCGAAAACGATATCCAAACCACAACCTATACACACCAATAAGCACATAAACACGTAAAGACACGTAACTAGCACAAAATAGAACTAAGTGACGAACCTCAAAACCAGGGTTGTCACAGCAATTCCCTACATGGTACAAATTACATCGACCACAGTGGGGATTCACCTTCGCTCCTCTAGGGTTAGTGACAGCCCTCATCCCATCATTTCTTCTCTGGTTGAACTGCTGATTGCGGTTCTGACCTTGGTTGTTACGGTTTCCTCCACGAATTTGACCTTGGGATTGATTACTCTGAGCTGCCTCCCACTTTCTCTTGTTTCCTTCGGCAATGAACTCCTTCTTATCTTGCAGTTTGACGTCCATTAGCACGTGAGCCATTTGGACTGCTTCATCGAATGACCCAGGCTTAGATGAAGTTGTCTCACCCTTGATATTACTTGACAAACCCTTGATGTACTGCTTCATTTTCTTGTTATCATCAGCAAAGGCATCGGGACACAAAAGGCTCAATTCATTAAACCTCCTTGTATACGTTGTAATGTCATTGTTCTTCAAAGTCAAATGCCTTAACTCATCTTCCAGTTGACCCAGCTCCTCTTCGGGACAGAACTTTTTGGTCAAGAGATCCTTAGTAGCAGTCCAAGTCCTCGCATTTGCTACCGCTAATCCAATAGTGGCTACTTGATTGTTCCACCAACTTAATGCGTCATCAAGAAAAGTGGCAGCTGCAAACTTGACTTTATTTGCCTCTGAACATCCGCTAATCTCAAAAGTACTTCCGATCTTCTCTAACCACCTTTGGATTCTAGGGCTCCGCCAATTCCACGAAACTGCGTGGGACCACATTTCATAAAACCAGCATAAGTACACTCCCTCGGGGCTTGATGTCTTCCTGCATTCCCACCTTGATCTGGGTTTCGGTTTGCACGATCCACTTCGAGTGCATTTGTAATTGCTTCTTGAATCATTGTGTTCACACGGTTAGCTGTTAGCTTTGGAGGCATGGTGAGTTCTCAAGAACACCTCTCTGTAAAGACAGGAAAAAAATAGAAAAACAATGTAAGTATACACATCAAGATTAAGATGAATTTCTCTTTCAAGACATAATATAAGTACAACGACAAATCACTACAAGGTTACTAATATTCATCAATTCACATCACAAAAGAGCAAATTAAAGACATATCAGAGATTATGAAAGGTAAACATGGATTGTATTGATAAATCAACCAAAATTGTGACAAGTAATGCCACTACAACCATACACCATAAAACTTAAGTCATCAAGTTTTTCATCACAATACCATCATACAGAAGTCTAAAATAGTTCGATTACAACGATCAAAGATAAAATAAAATACAAGTAACTAGTCACGTGGTGATCCACACGACCTCTTGGATGGTGGTTCATCTTCATCCTCCTCGGGCTCTTCATCACTGTCTTCCTCGGGCTCTTCATCACTGTCTTCTTCGTCCTCGTCCATCTTCCTCTTTCCCTTATCATTCGGCCCACACTCAAGCGCCTTCTTAATCCCAGAAGTAGATCCACACTCCACTACTACCTGATTCCCTATAGTGATACATACACCTCTGGCAGGTAGCTGGACCATAAAATCATTAGCCTCCATTTCCAAGTCATCTACAAATCTCCAATCTGGTGGCAGGGATGCTCTAACTCGATGCTCCCAACTTTGCATCCTAGTCAACCTCGCTTGATCCTCCCTAACTTGCTCAAGGCTAGCACTCAGGTTTGCTATCATCGATCTCAAACTGTTAATATCACTCTTATTTGCTACTCCATCAAATTCAATCCTTGCAGTTCTTGCTAACAACCTCTGATGTGCCCTCTCATTCTTGTCGAACCTTTTGATTACTCTGGTTTCCACCACGTACCGCTCGTACATCAATCTATCCATTCTCCTCAAACGATTCTCAGGATCCCAACAGTTTCTTGGCCTCGGAAAATAGACCTTCGCGATATTCTCATGAATAGAGTGCGATCTAGATGCATTGCTAGATTCCGCACCACTCTCATTACTTACTCGAGTAAACCCTGGCACCGTCCTCAAGTAGTCCTTACAATTGTCCATCGGGGGACGAACGGGTTGTTGATCATATCGGCCTGTCGGAGGCACTTCATAACCTTCGGCGAATTTGGAGATTGAAATATTCGGGTTCGGTCTGACCAACTGCATTCTCGGGAATTCCATCATCCACCGAATCCTCTTCCTCGGAATCCTCACCACCATCGTTACTAATGCTGAAGTTGTCCACGTCACTTTCATCACTATCATTTTTCGGCTCTATCGCTTCTTCTGGAGCTATCCATCCATTGTCATCATTTGGCGGGTTCGGAGGAAACGGTCCCCCTTCGTGTCCTACGACGTATTCGTCAACATTTCCGTTAGGCGGTACCTCGGCCATTCCTGCAATAACAGAGAATTTTGGAGGGTACGTAAGATTACTATTCAATATTTATAAATACATGCATGCAAATGCAATGCAAAGGTGGTACACATGCCCAAAATGCGATAATATGATGCTCATGCATATGTAATACAAGAATTACGGTATCGAGTACTCCACGTACAATTCCAACGTTTACATATAGTAGTTCAATATCTACGTAATAAATACCCACATATATACTTCAACTCAAAGGTATACATCTATACCATGAATACAAAAATAAACCTTACCGGAGCCATGCAGGATAGTTGTGTGCTTATACAATTTCTTACGACACCAAAAGTTATAGTTTAGGAATTTTCAAAACGACCTAGTTCTCTATAACTCATGGCTCTGATTACCAATCTCTAACACCCCCACAAATGCTATGCGTAGCGGAACTACAACATTTGGGTGCTAGGCAGTTATCATCGCACACAAGATATATCAAACGACTCAAAGAGACGTAAAAGTTTTAACTTAAATTACGCATTGTTAAAAACATACATGTCTACGGTTTTCCAAACCCAAATGATACAACACAGAGTTAGCGTTTCGGTCCCAACGAATCTCAACCCCAAAAGATACAATTTTCACAACATGACATAAAAATTTAAATATTCAAGTTAAGTATGGGTGGAAAAACAAGTAGACGCCAAGCCACACACAACTCCCATCCAATGCATGCTCCATGCTACACTTCATCGGTTACCTGAAACACATGCTAAATTGGGTCAACAAATAATGTTGAGTGGAATTCGTAGGTTTTATAATCTCATTTTGAACATATGTGTTATAAAAATCATTCACGATCATTCATAGACTTGTCGATCAAACAATCTATTTTCAAGGTTATGACAATTGTGTTTAAGCTCATGACAGTAATCCGTTAACTCAATCACCCGCGTAATAATTACCGGCGTGATTAAGATGAAACCATTGCCCCTTCTAAAGGCATCAGTTGCAATTATACCTTATCTCTTATCACAAATTATCCGTCCGCAGGGGGTACTCAATGTTGACCCCAAACTTAGATCGATTAGCTTTGTGTATACGAGATTAGATCAAGTATAACACGTAGAGAAACCTTTGTTATATGCTTTGTGAATCTAAGTGTTATGCGGAATTTTACACTTAAACAAGAACACACAAGATGTAAACAAACTTTCACTTTGATTATGAATGTCGAACTTGCTTACAATGAAAGATGTTTACGAATGAAAACTCATGTAAAACTTATATTGAACATTAACCTAAGCCTTGTACAATAAGCTACGTATCAACTATTCTAGGTAAAGATAAACATAGAAAATACATTGTGGTTTCTATCCTTACTAGAAGTATTCTAGAATATAATAAACGTGTAGATTATATCTTCCATCAGTGCTTGTCTTCAATGTGTCAACGCTTGACTTTAACTTGTCAACGCTTGAGCTGTCAGCGCTTGCTTTGTTCCTGTCAACGCTTGTTTTGTTCTTGTCAGCGCTCAAGTGATCTGGCCTTAATTTATTCCCAACAATCCTCCCCTAAACTTGATATCCACTCTTATGATCAAGTTTCTGAATAAGCATTAAGAACTTGGAGGAGTCTGACAAATCTTCTCATATTGGTAATGAATAAATCTGATCAAATCCTTTGCCACGTCACTTGAATAATCTATCTCCAGCTGAGTGTCCTTCATCTTTTCCAAAACAGCCTTGGATATGAAATACTGAGCATCCACAAATAGATACTCAACAAACTTTGTAGAACTCAAATGGTATACACCAGCAGCTGAATATAACCTCCATTGAAGACCACTGAGGTCATCTTCAAGATCCTTCCATATTTCAGGATCTTCCTCTTTTGTCCCACACATTCTTTTGAATGTGGTCCAAAGTTTTATTCCTTTAGCTGAAGTTGGTGCTTCAGCCTCATACTTGGTCTTCAGCAACCTCCAAAGGTCCACCAAGTCTTCTCTATCACAACTTGCAAATAAAGATATGAGAGTGGTAAAAGTGTGTACCTCCTTGCCAAATCTGCCAATCTTCCAGAATCCACATTCATCCTCATCATAACTCACAATTGGATTCCTGGAATCTAATGGTAACACTTGCACCATATCTGAAGCTTCTAATGGAGAGAGCTTGAGGCTCTTTCTTATAACTGCTTCACTTGGATATAGTGGATCCATATCTTTTGGAAACTCAAGTTTAAATCCCTTCTTCACTGGCCTGGGAATCATCATAGCTTTCTTGATTTCCATTTCTTCTGCAAGTTGCTCCTTTCTTTCATCTGAAAGAAGTCTGAGAGTGTTTGCTTCCTGCACTCTCACCCAAATAGGATAAGCCCTATGTTCCATGATAGGTGTGTAAACACCCATCCTTTTACCACTTAATTCGGGCTAAAACGAGACCAAAACGCGTATTTAATATCATTTGTTTGGAATTATGCGTGGTTTTTGTGTTTATTGTGTTTTCAGAGCCAGCCGGATGAATATTGAAGAAAACATGGGATTGCACGGGTTTTACTGAAGAAAAAGACTCAAGATAAAGTCTATTGTCCAAGAGATGCAAAAGATTTGAAATCACTGGGCCTATTCGAAGATTTATCGAAGAAAAGGACCAAAGATGGAAGATTTATATAAGTCGAAGAAACTCAAGTCTATTAAACGAAGAAATTAAAAGACGAGTTGAATTTAATCGACGACAAATCCCGAATCAGAATCGAAAACGGAAACTTTTCTGAAAAGACGAAAAGACAAGAAGAACGGGAGAAAGCCCACTCACCAACCAAAGGACAAGGCTATAAATAGCCTTCCCCTCACACATTTTAGACAAGTTTTTAGTTTTTCTTTTTCTTCCTCTTTCTTCCTGGTTCGTAACTTCACCATCACCACTAGGGTGATTGGTAATTTTCATCTTTAATTCTTTAAGCTTGTAATTTTAATCTTTGTTCTACCTTGTCAAAACATTAATCAATCAATACAAGTTCTTGTTTAATCTTTCATTTCATCTTGTTCATCATCATCTTTATCTTCAAGTTTTTAAGTTTTCATTTTCTTGATTTGATCTTCAAAAGTTGTTTGAATTTGTGTTTTTATTAGTGGGATTTGTTGCTTATGGTATTTAAATGAGTTGTGTTTAATTCGGTAAAAACTTTTTAAGTACTTGGTTTGATTTTGGTTAAAATCCTTGTTCCGTGTTCTTCGTTAACTGCTTCTGTAACTGGGTATTCAAAACTTCTGAACCAACAAAAAAGGGTTCCGAATGAAGTCTTCATTCGGAAACTTCCGAACCAAGCACTAAGTTCTGAATCAACAACCATTCGGAAAGTTCCGAATAAGTCAGCAAGTTCCGGATCAAGCCAGGACTTCCGAATCAACCACCTTCATCCGGAAGGTTGCGAATCAACCTTCATCCGGAAAGTTCCGAATCAAGAAGAAGTTCCGAACCGATTTATTTTCTAAACTTCCGAATCAACAGCTTTCATCCGGAAGGTTCCGAATCAGTAAGTTCCGCATGAGGATGTTCCGGATGAGTTGTCTTTGAATAGTTCCGAACCAAGGTTAAAATTCCGGATTAATTTTCCTTTTAAGTTACTGTTTATCTGTTTCACTGTTTCTTTATGTTATTGAACTTTAATTTCAAATTTTAATTTTAATCTTAATTTTGATCTTAAGTTTAATACAAGTCCTTATTAAAGTAATTGTCCTTGATTTAAATTTTCATTAGATTAGAAAACCAAACCCCTTTATTTAGTAACCAAGAACAATCATTCCACTTAAGACCTAGATCAATTCGAGAGGATATCGAGAACGAAATTGAACCCATTGAAAATCCCAACATTAAAATGGCGCCGCTGCCGGCTCTTCTCGTTAAGATCAAAAGTTTTTTGTGAGAACTTGGATTTTGGGATCCGTTCCCCGTGGACGTTACTTTTTCAAAAATTTTCAAAAATCCTAAAAATTAAAAAACAATAAAAACCAAAAATATTTTTGCTTTGTTTTTCTTTGTTCGTTCTTTTGCAGGTGTATGCGCACTCGATCCACGTCTTATCAAGAGCCCGAGCCTCTCGATAACTTAGACATGGCTGGTGTACAAAACAACAATAACATACCACCTCCGAACAACAATAATAACAACAACAACCCGCCTTTCAACAACATGAATAATAACAACAACAATGAGCACCTTCAGGATAACCGCCCCATGATTGAATTGCTGCAAGCTCATGTCGATGGCAACACGGATCCAATTGTTATCCCACCAATTGCCGCCAACAATTTCGAGCTCAAGTCAGGCTTTATCCAGATGGTCTCAGCTCAACCGTTCTTGGGACGAACCATTGATGACCCACACGATCACATCAAGAGATTTCTACAACTCACAAACACGGTCAAGTTCAATGGCGTTCCACAAGAAGTGATAAGGTTACAACTTTTTCCCTTTTCTTTAGAGGGACAAGCCCGGCATTGGCTTGCTAAGGAACCGCCACAGAGTATTCTCTCGTGGACGGATTTGGAAACAAAGTTTATCAACTACTTTTTTCCACCCTCTCGTACTACCGCTTTGCGGAATGAGATTATAACCTTTGAACAAAAGTACGACGAGTCATTCAGTGAATCTTGGGATCGCTTTAAAGATCTTTTAAGAAAATGCCCACAACATGGTTTTACCAAAGTTCATCAAATAAATACTTTTTACAATGGTTTAAGCATGAATGACCAAGATTCACTGAATAGTGCCTCGGGGGGTAATTTATTGGCTAAGACTTCCAATGCTGCTTGGGATATCATTGAGAACAAGTCTCGTGTGCAAACCAAGAGCATTAGGACCAATGTTGCTAGTGCTAGCACTAATGACAACGACAAGCGACTTGACAAAATCACCACACTTCTTGAATCGCTTGTCACCCATACCGTCAGCAACAACAACAGCAACAACGCCAAAAATGCACAAGTGAACGCTGTCAGCCAACCTTGTGAGATATGCGGTGGTCCCCACTCTTACACAACTTGTACCGCCACCCAAGATTACCCTGCTGTGAATGTGAATGCGGCATATGGCACCTACCAACAACCTGCTTATCAAGCTAGACCTCAAGGTGACCGTAACTTGCTTAGCTACCGCAGCAACAACTATCTTTCACCACCTGGCTTTCCTCCAACCAACCCAAACCAACAACAAAACCTTAACCGCCCTTCTCAACAACAACAACAACCTCGACAACCATACATCCCACCTCACAAGCAACAACAACCACCTCCACGTAACAATCAAGTCTACCAACAACCTGCTTACCAACCACCTGCATACAATGCTCCTCCCAACCAAGCCACCACTGCATTACACCAAGAGGTCGCCACCTACATGAGAACCAATGATGTGATTGTGAGAAATCTCCAAGAGGAAGTGCGCAATTTGAAGGCAGATTTGGTCAAGCAAGGAAATGATTTGAGAGCTGACATGAGAAACACGTTGGATAGCCAAACTAATGATCTGAGGAACATGATGGCTAGTTTTTTCCAAAGTAGTCAACCCTCTTCTTCGGGTACTCTTCCGAGTAACACCGTTGCGAACCCAAGAGGGGAGATGAAAGCAATCACCACTCGAAGTGGTAAAGGTACCAAGGAACCCGAGCTTCCTATACCCCCACCGGTGGTTGTGACTCAGGAGAACGAGTCACCTGCTCCTATTCCTCCCCCTTCTCCTTCCCCAATTTCTCCACCTCTTCATTCTACCCCTCCTCCACCCGTGGTTGTGAGTGATCCAATACTCCCAAAGCCTTCATCTTCTTCCAATATACCTTATCCTTCTAGGTTGAGGAAAGAGAAGCAAAAGAGCAAGGATGATATTCAGGTTTCTAACTTTCTTAAAATGTTTAAACAACTGAATTTTAATATCTCCTTTGCTGAGGCTCTCGCTCACATGCCCAAATACGCCAAAATGTTTAAAGACCTTCTGAGCGACAAGGAAAAGCTCCTCGACATTACCAACACCCAACTTAATGAGAACTGCTCTGCAGTGCTCTTAAGGAAATTGCCAATCAAGCTTGGTGATCCGGGTCGTTTTCTTATCCCTTGCAATTTCCCGAGAGTAGAGAATTGCATGGCCCTAGCCGATCTAGGTGCCAGTATTAATCTCATGCCTCTAAGTGTTTGGAAGCAATTATCTCTCCCAGAGCTAGTCCCCACTAAAATGAATTTGGAATTGGCCAACCGTACGGTTGCTTATCCAGTGGGGATAGCCAAAGATGTCATTGTAGGAGTCGACAAATTCACCTTCCCTGCTGATTTTGTTGTCGTCGACTACGAGATGGACCCTCGTGTACCACTTATTGTTGGTCGTCCATTCTTGAGGACCGGTCGCACTCTTATTGATGTTGAAGCAGGAGAGCTTATCATGAGAGTGGGTGACGACAAAGTAGTCTTCAACATGGGAAAGTTGTCTAAACAGCCTTATTCATATGAGAGCGTTAATTGTATTGACGTTCTTGATGAGGCTTGTGAAGAACACTTTAATGATGCTTGCAAAAGTATTCCTACCTCTCTTCCCATTGTTGAGACCGTGTCCTCTATTGATTCATCAATGTCTCTATTTGGAGATAGTGATTTATTCTGGAACAATCTTGAAGATACCATGGGAGATGGGAATCTTGCTACTAATGATTCTCTCACCGAGGGGGATGAAGACATGAGTTTCTTTGACAATCTTCTCACCGAAGACAAACCTTCGCCTCCATCTCCCACGGTTATTGCTATAGATGCCACGACCTCGAAAACGCCTCCCGTCGAAAATCTTCCGGATTTGGAACTTAAGGAGTTGCCGCCACATCTCGAGTACGTGTTCCTTGACGACAACAAGAAGTCGCCCGTCATTATTGCAACGGATTTGAAAGATGAAGAGAAGACTCGCCTCGTTGCTGTGTTGAAAGCTCACAAGAAGGCTATTGCGTGGAAAATCTCGGATATTCGTGGAATTGATCCTCACTTCTGCACACACAAAATTCTCATGGAGGACGACTTCAAGCCCACTATTCAAAGCCAACGAAGGGTGAATCCAAAAATACATGAAGTCATCAAAACAGAGGTTATCAAACTTCTTGATGCGGGTATGATTTACCCTATTTCGGATTCACCATGGGTTAGTCCAATCCATTGTGTGCCTAAGAAGGGCGGCATAACCGTTGTTCCCAATGAACACAACGAGTTGATTCCCACTCGTCTCGTTACTGGGTGGAGAGTTTGTATAGACTACCGCAAACTCAATGATGCCACGAGAAAGGATCATTTCCCTCTACCTTTCATGGACCAAATGCTTGAACGATTAGCCGGTAATGAATATTACTGCTTTCTTGATGGTTTCTCGGGTTATTTTCAAATACCCATCGATCCCCAAGATCAAGAGAAGACTACATTTACTTGTCCCTATGGCACTTTCGCTTACAAAAGAATGCCTTTTGGCTTATGTAATGCGCCCGGGACTTTCCAAAGGTGTATGTTAGCTATCTTCCATGACATGGTTGAACAAACCATGGAAGTCTTCATGGATGATTTCTCGGTCTTCGGGGATTCCTTCTCTGCTTGCCTTGCCAATTTAGAACGTATGCTAAAGCGGTGCGAAGACACTCGCCTTGTTCTAAATTGGGAAAAATGCCATTTTATGGTAAAAGAAGGCGTCGTGCTTGGACATAAGATTTCGAAAGCCGGTCTTGAAGTAGACCGTGCTAAAGTTGATGTTATAGCAAAGTTTCCTCCACCTTCCACTTTGAAGGGTGTGAGAAGTTTCCTGGGTCATGCGGGCTTCTATCGTCGATTCATCAAAGATTTTTCTCAAATCGCTCGCCCGATGACCCACCTCTTGGAAAAAGATACTCCTTTTATCTTCTCCAAAGAGTGCCTTGAAGCCTTCAACTCGCTTAAGGATAAGCTAACTAAGGCACCCGTCTTGGTTACCCCTAATTGGGAGCTTCCTTTTGAGTTGATGTGCGATGCTAGCGATTTTGCTATTGGAGCGGTTCTTGGACAAAGAGTGAACAAACACTTCCAACCGATCCATTACGCTAGCAAGACAATGACTGGGGCACAATTGCATTATACGACAACCGAAAAAGAGCTTTTAGCTGTTGTCTATGCTTTTGAAAAATTTCGCCCCTATCTTGTCCTTTCCACCACCATTGTGTACACCGATCATTCCGCGTTGAAGTACTTGTTGACAAAGCAAGATTCCAAACCAAGACTTCTTCGCTGGGTTTTGCTGCTCCAGGAATTTAAAATCGACATCCGCGATAAAAAAGGAGCAGAAAACTTAGCCGCGGACCATCTTAGTAGACTTGAGGATCCTTACCAAGGGGATCATCCGACCAAAGAAATCAATGATTCTTTTCCCTTGGAGACCTTAATGTCTATAAACTCGAAGCCGAATGAAACCCCGTGGTTTGCGGACTTTGCAAACTACTTGGCGGGTGGAATTCTCAAGGAAGGGTTGACGTCCCAGCAAAAGAAGAAGTTCTTTACCGACATCAAGACTTACTTTTGGGACGACCCTTACCTATTCAAACAATGTGCTGATCTGATAATTCGCCGATGTGTTGATGGACCGGCAGCGTCGGACATCCTTGATGCTTGCCACAAAGGACCCACCGGTGGTCACTTTGGTCCCAACTACACCGCTAAGAAAGTGTTTGATTCGGGATTTTATTGGCCCTCCATATACCGTGATGCTCACGATATGGTTAAAAGATGTGATGTTTGCCAAAAGCAAGGCAAAATCACACATAAAGACGAGATGCCTCAGAATTTCATTCAAGAGTGTGAAATTTTTGATGTATGGGGTATCGACTTTATGGGGCCATTCCCTTCGTCTAAAGGAAACAAATACATCCTTGTAGCCGTTGACTACGTTTCAAAGTGGGTTGAAGCCAAAGCTTTGCCTACTAATGATGCAAGGGTGGTTTGTAACTTTTTGAAAGCTCTTTTCGCTAGATTCGGTGTGCCTCATGCCATTATTAGTGATCGTGGGACTCATTTCTGCAATGACCAATTTGCTCGAGTCATGGCTAAGTACGGTGTAAATCATCGTCTTTCCACAGCCTACCACCCACAAACTAATGGCCAGGCTGAAATATCCAACCGAGGGCTGAAGCGAATTCTTGAAAGGACCGTGGGAGAGCATCGTGCCTCATGGGCTGATAAATTGGATGATGCTTTGTGGGCTTTCCGTACTGCTTACAAGACCCCGATCGGCTGTACGCCTTATCGTCTTGTGTACGGGAAAGCATGCCACCTCCCCATTGAGTTGGAGCACAAGGCTTATTGGGCCTTGAAGTGGGCTAATTTTGATATAAACAAAGCCGGTGACCTACGCAAGATCCAACTCAATGAGCTGAATGAACTCCGTAATGAGGCTTATGAAAATTCTTTGATCTATAAGGAAAGAACTAAGCTCATTCACGACTCCAAGATCAAAAACCGAGAGTTCCATGTTGGAGACAAAGTCTTACTTTTTAACTCTCGGTTGAAAATCTTTTCGGGCAAGCTCAAATCTCGTTGGTCCGGCCCATTCACCATTGCCCAAATTTTTCCATATGGTACTCTCGAGCTCGCTCAACCTAATGGACCAAATTTTAAGGTGAATGGCCAACGAGTGAAGTTGTACTTTGGTGAGGACACCTCTAAGGAGGTGATTCCATCCCTCACCACGTTCCCCATGAACTAATTTTGGGTCGAGTCAGGCTCGTGACTCGGTTATCAAAAACAAGCGCTCCTCGGGAGGCAGCCCGAGTATCTATCCTTGTATGTTTTAATCCCCTAAGTGTAGGGGGGGACTTCTATATGTGTTTGCCTTTGTGTGGTGATGTGATTACAGGGATAAGTGCACTCTTAGAATCTTCGAAGAACCGTGCTCCCGTGTTTATCCGAAATCCAGTTCTATCTCTCAACTATCGTGATTCAATTTTCCTCATACTCACATTTGAAATTGATCACGTTAGTCGTCTCTTCCTTAACTTGAGTTAACCAACGTGCACAATGTCATAAGTGTAGGGGAACCTTTTCCCACATGCTTAAACATTGAGGACAATGTTTATCTTAAGTGTAGGGGGGACTTCTATCGAAGTTTTAAGTGGACTTTTCCATGAAAATGCCTTCAATTAACCGGAAAATCCTATTTTTCAACATTTTTCAAATTTTTTTATTAACTTTGGCCATTTAGTCGTAATTTTTAAATTTTTATCGTTGCTTTCATATGTATATATTCCGCAATATTAATAAAGTGGTGTAGCTAGTTTAGAAGTCTTTGATCTATTAGGCCCGTTGCGTTTATTTTGACTCAACCCGAATAGACTTATCCAAGTTTATTCTAGCTAGTATCCTTAACCATGTGGACCTTAATTGGTTTATTAGGCTAAGTATCCACGAGTCTCATTACTTGAGATTTTAAATTGTGGAGGACGAGAAATGATAGAGTCAATTATAACTCGGTATTCTTGCGCAAGCTCACTTGGTGTAATTATTTGCCTATTCTCCCATCACTTGCTAATAATTTATCTGCAATAAGTGAGGTCTTACGATTTGAAAAGTTACTTAGCTTCTAGCCCAAGATCGTTTAAAAGTTGCTCGGTAATGATAAGAGTTCATAGCCAAGGCATAACTTATGAAGCGGGGCGCGAAGATTGGCGAGTCCGAAAAGGCCCTAACAAGGCATGAGGATTCAATTTTATTGCTGAAGATCCAAAGTGATGTGAAAAGCATTATTCCTAAAGTCAATATGAAGGATCAAGACTCACGACGAAAAGCAATCAACTCCCATAAAGATCATGGAGAAGTCTATCCGAAAAGACCCTAACAAGGTATGAGGATAAATAGATCCAAGTCCGAAAAGGAGGCGGATCGTTGTATCTCAAAATCCCAATTAGAGATAGAAGAAATAATCATGAAGTCGTGGTCAACAAAGTTGGAGAACCCCTCAAAAGTCTCCAAGTGAAGAAACTCTATTATGATGAGAAGACCATTATATCAAGAACGTCTCTCGAAGATATGAAGTATGAAGTACATGCCAAATATCGGCCCGAGAAAGGTCTCAAATCGTGAACCAAGTTATGCCAAGATATGAACTTTTTGATATCCCGAGAAGCAGTTTTAAGAGATTTTGTCCTTTAGCTAACTATTGATCAAATCGTCCTACTTTGCTTTCAGCCCTAATAAACTATCGAAATAAGTCCAAAAATGCATCTTCATGATTATTCTAAGACAAAAATAAAATATAAGAGATACACCTAGGAATAAGGGAGTTTAAGCATTTAATTAAGCCATGTGTGTAAGTGTTTGAATTGCTAACTTATAATAACAATGATCTCGTTTTTAAGCTTAGTTTGGGGAACGTGAAACTTGAGGGTGATAAATCTTCGCAGCACCAAAGCCCTAATGTAAGTCATCGATTTCTTTACAAGTTATTTCCATATAGCTATTTTCAAGTGAAAATGGTTTTCTATCCTTTTGTTTCCTTCAAAGTCTTAATTCCCTTTAGTACTTTAATTTTTGTTTAGTAGATTTTAAATAAGGCCAAGGTTGATTAATTATGAAAAAAGTGTAAGCTTGCTTTATCACTAAGCATTGCATGAGGGCATGGCAATGGTTAAGTGTAGGGGATTTGATAGGTGTGTAAACACCCATCCTTTTACCACTTAATTCGGGCTAAAACGAGACCAAAACGCGTATTTAATATCATTTGTTTGGAATTATGCGTGGTTTTTGTGTTTATTGTGTTTTCAGAGCCAGCCGGATGAATATTGAAGAAAACATGGGATTGCACGGGTTTTACTGAAGAAAAAGACTCAAGATAAAGTCTATTGTCCAAGAGATGCAAAAGATTTGAAATCACTGGGCCTATTCGAAGATTTATCGAAGAAAAGGACCAAAGATGGAAGATTTATATAAGTCGAAGAAACTCAAGTCTATTAAACGAAGAAATTAAAAGACGAGTTGAATTTAATCGACGACAAATCCCGAATCAGAATCGAAAACAGAAACTTTTCTGAAAAGACGAAAAGACAAGAAGAACGGGAGAAAGCCCACTCACCAACCAAAGGACAAGGCTATAAATAGCCTTCCCCTCACACATTTTAGACAAGTTTTTAGTTTTTCTTTTTCTTCCTCTTTCTTCCTGGTTCGTAGCTTCACCATCACCACTAGGGTGATTGGTGATTTTCATCTTTAATTCTTTAAGCTTGTAATTTTAATCTTTGTTTTACCTTGTCAAAACATTAATCAATCAATACAAGTTCTTGTTTAATCTTTCATTTCAACTTGTTCATCATCATCTTTATCTTCAAGTTTTTAAGTTTTCATTTTCTTGATTTGATCTTCAAAAGTTGTTTGAATTTGTGTTTTTATTAGTGGGATTTGTTGCTTATGGTATTTAAATGAGTTGTGTTTAATTCGGTAAAAACTTTTTAAGTACTTGGTTTGATTTTGGTTAAAATCCTTGTTCCGTGTTCTTCGTTAACTGCTTCTGTAACTGGGTATTCAAAACTTCCGAACCAACAAAAAAGGGTTCCGAATGAAGTCTTCATTCGGAAACTTCCGAACCAAGCACTAAGTTCCGAATCAACAACCATTCGGAAAGTTCCGAATAAGTCAGCAAGTTCCGGATCAAGCCAGGACTTCCGAATCAACCACCTTCATCCGGAAGGTTGCGAATCAACCTTCATCCGGAAAGTTCCGAATCAAGAAGAAGTTCCGAACCGATTTATTTTCTAAACTTCCGAATCAACAGCTTTCATCCGGAAGGTTCCGAATCAGTAAGTTCCGCATGAGGATGTTCCGGATGAGTTGTCTTTGAATAGTTCCGAACCAAGGTTAAAATTCCGGATTAATTTTCCTTTTAAGTTACTGTTTATCTGTTTCACTGTTTCTTTATGTTATTGAACTTTAATTTCAAATTTTAATTTTAATCTTAATTTTGATCTTAAGTTTAATACAAGTCCTTATTAAAGTAATTGTCCTTGATTTAAATTTTCATTAGATTAGAAAACCAAACCCCTTTATTTAGTAACCAAGAACAATCATTCCACTTAAGACCTAGATCAATTCGAGAGGATATCGAGAACGAAATTGAACCCATTGAAAATCCCAACATTATTCCAACTCATCAAATGTCAAAGCCTTCAACTTCTGATGTGTCCATCCAACTCCATGACATCTGAGCAACATAAAGTAGAGCTCTCTTCTATCTCTTTTCAGCTCTGAGAGAATATTGCTTGCCTTATGCTTCAAAATCACCTTACAATCCTTCTGAACTCTAAGAAGAAGCTCCAAACCCCATATTTGATCTGAAATGGTCAAGTCTGGATTATCCATGCAGCTTTCTTCCCAAGAATTATACATTTGAACCACCTCTGGCATGTCAAAGTCAACCTGCAATTTTAACTCTCTCAACTTTTCCCTAGCAAGCTCATCACCATACTCAAGCCTTTCTGGTTCTATAATCATCACACTTGAGTCTGAGCTAGCTCCATCACTTTCTTCTTCAGAAGTCACAACAAATGGTGACTTTTCCTTTTCACCTTGTTCCATCATTTGTTCAGCCAATCTTCTATCAAATTCAACTTGGGCTGCATCCTTTGGAACAATTTCTTCTACCAATTTACCCTTACCCTTATCTGATGGTGCAATGGTTGGTAAGGTAGATGGTAATACCTGAGTAGAAACTTCCTTGATGATAGATGATGACTGGAATACATCACCTTCATGTGCAGGTCTGTCAACGCCCAAATTTATCCTATCAGCGCCCAAAATACTTCTATCAGCGTCCAAAATACTTCTATCAGCATCCAAAGTTGCCTTGTCAATGCTCAAATATTTTCCCTCAGCGCCTTGTGTAACCTCTCTCAACATAGCTGTAAATGATAAATTTAGATTGGTGGGAGAGATTAAGGACGTGTCAAAACCTGTTTGTTCCTTCAAAGTTGTAAGGGCTTCAGCAACATCCATTGATTGACTATCCTGGGTGCCCTTATCACTCAGATTTCTTTGATCTTCCTCCCCTTTGGAAGACTCCTCCATACCCCTCCTAGCATGATCACTTTCCAAAACAACAATCCTTTCCCTCAATTGCTTGAGTTCAAGGCCTTGTGAGCTGACAATTTGTACTAAGTCTGCATTTTGCTTTTGCAAGCTAATGCAGACTGCCGTCAATTCCAAAAGAGTCATTGGTTCCAGTCTTCCCTCTTCTGAAATGGGGATTTGACCTCCCAAGTCAAGTTCATTGGGCAAGGATGAGGACTTAATGATGGTGGGACTGTCTTGGCCAGCATCGAAGCCAGAACCAATAGTCCCAGCCTCATCCAGGTCACCAGCCACACTTGTGGTGGTGGTTCTCTCTGCTTCATGGCTAGGACCACCAGAGGAGAACACTCCAGTAGTCCTTTGGCGTTTCATCAACCTATATTCAGGTGGTGTGGAAGATGGTGTGGAAGAATGGGTAGATGTGGGTTGGTTAAGGGGTGTTTGGGATTGTGAAGGTTGTGTGTCAGCGTTGGAAATAGGCACATCAACGCCAACATTTGATGTGTCAGCGTCGAAGGGTTCTTGGTCAAGTTGCATTTGTTCAGGTGAGGGTAAAGGTTCAGGAATGGGTTCAAGTTGTGGTTGAGGGTCAATTTGAGGTTGAGGGTCTGGTTGGGGTTGTGCTGCTACAATAACAGCAAGCATGGCTGGGGTTAAAGGTTAGTCTCTATGGGGTGGTGAATTCATCTTTGTAAAAATAGCCTTCTTTTGCTCAGGGATTTTATAAAAATCATTGTGATCCCTTGAGCAGTAACCTTGATCATCCAAAATCATTTGCAGAAAACGGGGATAAGCTAAAGTCATTTTTGTCCCCTTGTTTTTACACATCCCTTCAAAAATCATTTTAGAATAGTTATATTTTTGCCCTGTTGCAATGCACAGAATAGCACTTGCAATGGATCTATTGATCTCATTGTGTGCAGTACATTTGGGACTCAAACATTGAAGGAGGATGTGAATGAGGTACTTCCAGGCTGGGGGAAATTCTTGCTTATGATACTTATTAAGAGTACCTTCATCAGGAAAAGGATATCCCAAAGCCCTAAGCCCTTGTTCTATTTCATTTATGGGAAGAATGGCTACACCATCAGCATCATCAAGATGCAAGGCTTGGCGTACCAAGGCCTCAGTAACCACCCAAGACCTCCCATGAACAATAGAAGTTAATGTGGTCACTCCATTAACTGTTAAGGAACTAACAGTGTTCCAAAACTGCTTAATGTGTGTGACTGGAATGAGTGGTGCATGAGAAAGAGCATACCTTAGTGGGGATGCGTTCAAATACGCCACCATTTGTGTGTATTGAGGAAACAAATCATTATCAGCAACAAGATAAGCAATCATGTTGTGTTGAGACTTGAACCCCAATTCCAATTCTGCTGAGTTAAACTTTGGTGCCATTGATGAAAGCTGGTAATTTGAAGTGTAGAAGATGAAGTTGATAAGAGAAAAGTGTTAGACAAGAATTATAGATACCCTGTTTAAAATAGGAGCCAAATTTATAGGAGAGAAAGAATGCATGTGATTGGCCCAAAAATAGGCAAAGATTTTCAAAAACTAATCATGAAAATATTGAAAAAGTTATAAGTTATCTCATGCATTAAATGAAAGTAACAACTCCTAAAATTACGGCTTGAAAATATGTCAAAAAGTAACAACTGGGTAGGTCCCATTGAGTGTCAACAGTCAAAAATAACCTATCAACGCCCAACGGCTATAATCTTGTCAACATTCGCCTAAAGCCATGTCAGCGTCCAATTTGGTCACAACAACGCTTGGAAAAATCTTGTCAGCGTCCAAAAATTAAATTGTTTTAAAAAAATGAAAAATGACCTTAACAAGTAATTTATCCTAGAGAAGATAACCAAAAGCTGATAATTATTATAGGGCGGCAAGCACTGTCCAGTTATGCACACTTGCATAAGCAAGATAGACATAACAGTCCTCTAGTGTCCCTTGCTAACCAAAATTCTTAACAACAAAGTCACCTTATAAAATCCTTGTTACTCCCAGGTAAATCCCATATCAAAATCATTCCCAAGTCTCCCAACAGACCACAACCAATTCTAGGCCAAAAATGTCTTGGCAGCATGCAAAGTTGATATACTATGCATGCTACAGTGCCTCATGGTTTAGTAAAACTAACCCATACTCACCTGTGGACACAATCTAGAATTGTGATAAGAGTATCATATGGATACCCAAACATCCTAAAGGTTCCTAAAACCTCCCCTTAAACGATGATACAAAAAGTTTGCTAAAATCATGCATGAACATAAAAAAAAAATTTATGTCAAGATAGGAATGAAACATTCCAACCATCATCCATAAATAAAAACTTGTCCAAATGCTTCTCCATTGATCCATAAGCAACTCTGTATCCAATGGTATACTGCTAACACCATCTGCACATTTAGATTGAAAACCACAAAATTAACATTGTTGCTGACAACGCCCCGATAACACATGACAGCGTTGAAGAAAGCTTTGTCAGCGTTAAACAATTATATTGCTGACAACGTTGCAAAAACACTTATCAGTGTTCAAGCAACCTTTGTTAGTGTTAGAAAAATATAGTGGAAAATCTAAATCATCAATAAGACCAATAATAATAATGCATCATCCTGTACATACTTTTACAAAAAGAATCCAAAACACATATTAAGTGAGATTAACCATTCCAATACTTGTTACCAAGTATTGAAATCTTCCAGCATCAAAAGGTTTAGTTAATAAATCTAACACATTTTCCTCAGTGTCAACCCTATCTGGTTGTATTAAACCTTTCTCAAAGCAATCTCTTATAAAATGGTGTCTAATTTCTATGTGTTTAGTTTTAGAATGATGTACAGGATTCTTAATGATGCATAAAGTACTATTATTGTCAACAAATATCTTAGTATGCATGAAATTATACCCATAGTCTAACAGCTGATTCTGAATCCACAACACTTGACCACAACATGCTGTTGCAGCCACATACTCTGCTTCAGTTGTAGAATTAGCCACCATTGTTTGTTTCTTGCATTGCCAAGATATTAACCTGCTCCCAAGAAACTGACATCCACCAGTTGTGGATTTCCTATCAAACTTATCACCTCCATAATCACTATCTGAATATGCAATCAGCTCCAATGGTGAATCCTTTGGGTACCACAAACCAAGATTAGGATAGCATCTTAGGTACCTAAAGATCCTCTTCACAGCATAAAGGTGACATTCTTTGGGAGTCACTTGATGACGTGCACATGCACACAGAACAAACATGATATCAGGTCTGGAAGCAGTAAGATACATCAAGGATCCAATCATGGATCTATAATGCCTCACATCAACATCTTTCCCATCTCCAATCTTTCCCCAAGGGTGTTCTCTATCCATAGGAGTAGTAGCCCTCTTTTCATGTGGAGAAAAGCCAAACTTCTTCAAGATCTTAGCAACATATTTATCATGGGAGATGAGGATACCATCTTCTTTCTGCTGAACTTGTAAACCAAGAAAGAAGTTCATCTCCCCCATAGCACTCATCTTGAATTTGTTTGTCATAAGCTTGGAGAAATCCTCACTCATCTTTGGATCAGTAGACCTAAAAATGATATCATCAACATAGACCTGCACAAGCAACACATCTTTTCCTTTCTTCTTTGTAAATTGTGTCTGATCTATGGTGCCCCTCTTGAATCCATTGTCCACAAAATAGGTAGACAAAGTACCATACCATGCTCTAGGGGCTTGATGAAGGCCATACATAGCCTTTTTGACTCTATACACTTTATCTGGATGCTCTGGATCCTCAAAACCAGGAGGTTGCATTACATAAACTTCCTCAACAATGGTGCCATACAAGAAAGCACTCTTGACATCCATTTGATAGACTGTGAAGCCCATGCAGGATGCATAGGCTAGAAAAATCCTAATAGCTTCAATCCTTGCAACTGGTGCAAAGACCTCCTCATAGTCTATCCCCTCCTCTTGTGTATAACCTTGAGCCACTAACCTTGCCTTGTTTCTGACCACAATTCCTCTTTCATCTCTTTTGTTCCTTAGAACCCATCTTGTCCCTATAGGTCTGACATATCTAGGACAATCAACCAGCTCCCAAACATCCTGAATTGCAAATTGGTGAAGCTCATCCTGTATTGCTTCCACCCAACTTGGTTCTTTGAGAGCATCAAATATTTTCTTGGGTTCTTCTTGTGACAGAAAACATGCAAACAAACATGCTTGCACAAGAGGGGTATCAACCTTCTTGTGTATATTGGCAATAAATCCACCAAGACCTTGATGAGATCTTCTTGTCTGAACTGGAGTCATAATATCACCAATGATCTGAGATGTGGGGTGATTCTTCATTGTGGAGGTGAGAACCCCTCCTTCAAAAAGTCTGGTGTCCTCAACTTCACGCTCTATGTTGCCAATATCTTCTTCATCAGACTCTCTTTGATCAACAGGAATCTCTTCATGAACATTGGAAGGTCCACCTTGTTCAAAACTGGAAGAGAAAAGATGCCCATAAGTGTTGTCAACGTCTGAATCTTGGTTGTCAGCGTCTGGGCTAACAGCGCTTGAAATGTTGTTGTCAACGTCTGAGCCATCAACGTCTGAATTGGTCTTGTCAGCGCTAGATTTGCCTTTGTCAGCGCCTGAAGAACCATGCATGTTTGTATCTGGTGGTATTTGGAGATCACCATTATCTTGTCCAGCAGCAGCAGCAGCAGCAAAAACATCTGTCCAAATGGGAATTGTGACATATTCAAATGTAGGAGATGCCTTTTCTGCTTGTGATCCAACCCTCTCATGAACCTGTGTACCTTAAACATTAACAACTTGTTCCTCCACAACATTTGAAGTTACCTTCACAATGTCTGGATTAGTGACAGGCATATAATTTAAAGTTCTAGACAAGGGTTCCAAATCAAACAACCAATTAGGACCACTTTTAGGATCACTAGGTTTATTCTCCAAGAACCTAACATGTACTCTCTCAACAATACGTTTGTCCTCCTTAAGATAAACCCTATAACCCTTGCTCTGGACTGAATACCCTATGAAGTAACCCTCATCACCTTTTGCACTAAATTTCCCTAAGGCATCACTAGTATCTAGTACTACTACATGACATCCAAAAGGTCTGAGAAAACCAATATTAGTTTTTCTTCCCCAAAGTAACTCATAAGGTGTTTTGTTCTGAATTTTGTTAACCAATGCTCTATTTTGCATATAGCATGCTGTATTAACAGCCTCAGCCCAAAAGGCTATAGGAAAGTGAGCATCAGCCAACATTGTTCTGGCTGCTTCAATTAGGGTTCTATTTTTCCTCTCAGCAACCCCATTTTGTTGTGGGGTTCTAGCAATACTAAATTGCCTAGTAATTCCCTTCCTGGCACAAAAATCATCTAGTTTCTTGTTCCTAAATTCTCCACCATTATCACTCCTAAGCATTTTAACCTCATTTCCAGACCTTTTCTCAATCTGAGTGATAAAATCAATAAGAATATCAGCTGTGTCACTCTTCATAGCTAGAAAGAATGTCCAAGTGAACCTAGAAAAGTCATCTGTGACAACAAAACAATATGACTTACCATTCAAACTTTCTATATTTGTTGGACCAAAGAGGTCCATGTGAAGCATATGAAGAGGTCTGGAACTAGTATGCACCTGCTTGGACTTGAATGAGACCTTGTGCTGCTTGCCTTTAAGACATGCAACACAAGAGTGGTCATTGTGGAAGGCCTTCTCAGGCAAACCATCAACTAAACCAAGCCTCACAAGTCTATTTATATTTTTAAAATTTATGTGCCCTAGTCTCCTGTGCCACAAATTACTTTCATCTACTGAGGCCTTAGCATAAAAACAAGACATATTGGTATTCACTTTAATCCCATTTAAATTCACATTATATATGTCCTTATGCCTAGGTGTTCTATACTTAATATATTTCTCATCAGGGATCTTAAAATCCTTGCTTAACACCAAACACTCAGTATTAGTGAAAAGAACCTTATTTTTGTTATCACAAACTTATGATACACTAAACAGATTATAATCAAGTTCTTTTACCAGGAAGACATTCTCAAAACGTAGATTGTTGGTGAGAAGGGTTCCTTTGCCTGTAATGGTACCATAGCCCCCCTCCAAAGTATACCTTATCACCATCTTTAATAGGAGTGAAGTTCGTCAGATAGTCTTCCTTTCCTGTCATGTGCCTTGAGCATCCACTATCCCAATATCCATAATCATTGATCTGTCTTTGAATGCCCTGCACATAAAGAAAACAAATTAGTTTTCTTTGGGAACCCAAGTCTCAGAAGACTTGGATTCATCTGGTTGTTCAATAAGAACAGAGTTAGTTCTCACAACAGCCCCATTCTCATCCTTTTTAGGATGAAATACCCAGTTAACCCCAATAGGTTTTGTAATGACCTTTGAAATGTAATTAAATCTATTGCAAGTCATTGAAATCCCATTATCATTAGGGTTTTGATCTTTCTTGGGTCTCCATGTTAAGCTTGAAGAAGCTTTAGACCCCTTACCTTGTGGCTGCAAATATTTAGGTCTGGTCACGTTTCTGTCAGCGTTGGATTTTGTCCTGTCAACGCTGAAATTACCCTTGTCAGCGTTGAACCTAGGGTTTGCTACAGGAACCCATTGCCTATTTGACTAGGTGTTTGTCTTTTGAAAAGGTCTTTGTCCATGAGTGTTAGACCTTCTAGAAAAGAATGGGGCAGGTCTAATCACTTGTGTACTTTTCTGCACACAAGGTTTGGGTCTGACAACGTTTGACTTCCTAACAATGTTCACTTTCTTCCTATCAGCGCTGAAATTGTTCCTATCAACGCTGGCTTTGGGAGCGTTGACACACTTGTATGCCAAATGTGAAAAGCTACCACAAGTGTAACAGGCTTTCTTAGACACACCCTTAGGTCTAGAAGAGTAGAAACCTGTTCTATGATTGCTAACTTGGCTCTTGGGTGACCTATTATTCCTATACATCTCTACATATTTAATGGTAGGTCTTTTAACAGTGTTTGAGCCTAGGTCAACAGATTTACCAGTGATTGGGTGAGTAAACTTAATGGGTGGTGATTCATTGGGACTTTCACATAACAAACCTCCCTTAACAAATAAAGTAGGGTTAGCTTTCTTCCACTCATTTAGGTCAGTCAGTTTTTGTTGATACTCTTCCACTGGAGTGACAACTCTTGGTGGAGGAATGAATTCCTCTTCTTGGCATTCTGGTATACCAGTCCAAGACAAATCCTTTCTAAGGACACCATAGAAGTCACCAGCTGGTGGTGGAACCAGAGAGTAATCATTCATCCCAATCCCAGTCATGTCCTTAGGATCCCTTTGCTTAGCTACACAGTCTCCTAGGGTTTGGGTGGCTCTATCAAATCTTTGAATCTTGAGGTCAACATTATCTTTATTCTTAATGGCCTCATCTAACTTAGCCTGTAGGTCTCTATTGACCTTTGTCATGATATTTCTAATATCCATACTACCCTCTAGCTCTTGTTTTAAGATATTTATCTTATCTTTTAAGTCAAATTCCATTTTCTTATATTCAGAAACGGTTTTCTCAGTTTCAGTAAGAGCTAGTTGGTAATTGGACAATTTACACCTTTCAGTACTCATATCATCTTTTAGTTTTAACACCTCTTTGTTAAGTCTATCAGTGTTTAACCTACAACCTTTGCTACAAAAAGCATCATCATATACCTCATTATCAGATGAAGAGGAGGAGTGTGCCATGAGAGCATATTCAACATGCTCTTCTTCTTCAATATTAGCAACCAAAGCTTTATCCTCTTCAGCATTCTTAGCTAGATAGCTCTAATCCCATCCTGTACCATCAATTCCTTGAACTGCAACCATGGCTTTGGAATCTTGAGCTTTAACAACCTGACTTGAGGGTTTACCCACATCAGATCTTCTAGGAGATCTGCATTCCCTCATGAAGTGCCCCCATACGATGACAGTTGTAGCATTCAACTTTGGATTTATCAAATCCAGCTGTGTCTTTAGCATTGAAGGTCATCTTCTTCTTGAACCTTCTATTCCACCTATTTGCTCTTATACTAGCAAGAGCCATGTTCCACTTGATTTCCATCTCTTCCAAGTGCTCATCACTTATCTGCTCAAGGTCCTCATATGTAATCATTGAACCATTGGGCAAAGAAGCAATGTAAGCACAAACAGTATCCAAATCCAAACCAGCAGGTTTAACTCTTGGGGAGTCATTCATGAATGTGTCAGCGTCTGAAAAGGAGACGTTGACAGGACTTGTTCCAGCGCTGACATATGATGATCCAGTAACTGGATGCATATAAGAGTCCTTCTGATTGAATTGACCTTCACTATGAGAGAAGAAGGACATGTTGCTGGAGCTAGATTTGCTTCCATGATCTGAAAGAGTTTCATCTTCCAACAGTCTTAATTTGTTGTAGATGTCATCAAACGAGGAGCTCTTGTAAGTATTGTTGGCAAGAATAGATCTTGCCTCAATCTTCCATGCCTCACCAAGACTTTTAAGAAAGGTAGCATTGGTGTCAACATCACCTACTTGTGTCCCCATGAAGGACAACTTGCTTGTGATGTCAAGCAATCTACTTCTCACACTACTCAGTTTCTCATTGGGTTGAGCTTTGAAGACAGCATAATCATGCAGAAGTTACTTTTTCTTTTCTTCCTTAGTGTCTGCATTGCCACCATATGCAACTTCAAGTGCTTCCCAAAGATCCTTAGCAGATTCATAGCCTCTATATTTGTGCTGGTTTTCTTGTCCCAAAGAGACTTTTAGAATATTTAGGGCTTTCATGTCAACCCTTTTCTTTGCAATATCTTCAGCACCTACAGCTCTACCATCTCCTGGTTTTTCTTTCTTATCCTCATCAGGGCATCCTTCAACAGCTGATCTTTGAGTAATGGCATCAAGAATCTTTTGAGCCTTATTGAATGAGTTTCCATATTCAATAATCTCCCAGAGTGTATAGTCATAGATCCCCAGAAATTGTTCAAAGTTTAACTTCCATAGGTCAAAGTGGGTTGCATCAAGCATGGGAATCTTGATGTTAGGTAAGGCTGAGGAGGAGGAGGTTATTGCTTCAGACATGATGTTGTTAGGGTTTCTGAGAAAATTAGGGTTTTGGTGTTCGTGTATGGTTCTGGTGTTCTTTAAAGATCAAAAGTTCCTCAACAAGCTCTGATACCACTTGTTGATCCCAAACTTAGATCGATTAGCTTTGTGTATACGAGATTAGATCAAGTATAACACGTAGAGAAACCTTTGTTATATGCTTTGTGAATCTAAGTGTTATGCGGAATTTAACACTTAAACAAGAACACAAAAGATGTAAACAAACATTCACTTTGATTATGAATGTCGAACTTGCTTACAATGAAAGATGTTTACGAATGAAAACTCATGTAAAACTTATATTGAACATTAACCTAAAGGCCTTCTTTTATAGACTAAGAAGCCTTGTACAATAAGCTACGTATCAACTATTCTAGGTAAAGATAAACATAGAAAATACATTGTCGTTTCTATCCTTACTAGAAGTATTCTAGAATATAATAAACGTGTAGATTATATCTTCCATCAGTGCTTGTCTTCAATATGTCAACGCTTGACTTTAACTTGTCAACGCTTGAGCTGTCAACGCTTGCTTTGTTCCTGTCAACGCTTGTTTTGTTCTTGTCAACGCTCAAGTGATCTGGCCTTAATTTATTCCCAACACTCAACGTACTAGCCCTCGTCTCGGATAGGGTCGTCAACTCCATAGTACTATCAAATGTATAAACGGCTATTTTCAATCCACGCTATGATTAAACAATAGTTAATAGTTCATGAATATAGGGCCTTTTGCAACTAGGTACTCAACACAATTTAAGGCAACATTCGGGTCCAACAATCATTCATGACATATGTTCATTTTAGAAAACTAGCATGCATTTCCCTCGCGGGTAAAAGAATTTAAAACAATAGTAAGCGAGGCTATAAATTCACACCTTATATATATAGAGTAGTCGACGATTCGAGTGACGATCACTGACGATGATGAGGATGCCCGGGGAAATCAACACCTAACAAACAATAACGCGTAATGAGTAATCTCATTTATAAACTTTAAGTACTGTATATTACATACATATTAGTCAATTGTGATAATTACAAAATCACGCCAACACCAAACAAATAAGTGTTACTCGTTTTATACTATTCGTCCATGTTATTAACGTTATTACCCTTTTCACGTTTTTCGCCGATACTTACCAAAAGTATGGGCTGTTTTACTAGACTTAAACCTTTTAATAAAAACTGAGAAAATTCTCAAAAATACCTTAAGACTTGTAGAATTTTTAATCCCATTAAAAGTTTTCGCTTTTACGACCCGTTACTCAACACATTACTAAACCTACGTTTTTCGGACTGATTTTGCACATTAACCAAGTTGGACTCATTTGACCCATTTGAAATATACCATTGACCCAGTTGACACCTAAGTCTAATAATAGACTCACATATGCAGGTTTGAGACCAAAAATCAACCTTTAACCATTTACCAAACTATATCTATGGTCCCCGGGATTTGACCCAAAACCAAACATAATTTCGGATTATGTAGGTTCTCATCTCCCGGTACACGTATTTTCAAAACATCATAACTTTTGACTCGTTAGGAGTCGTAAGCTCTATCTTATACCAAATCGAAGCTAAGAAGACGATCTACAACTATATCCTAGTCTCATGACCTTTTTACAAAATCAACTTTATGAAAACATCCTAAACATTCTGCCTAAAATTACCTATCTCAAAATCAATCCAACACTCGTTTCCAAACTAATTTATCGACACTTAACCTCAACTTAATCACTCCTAATCATGTCTAACCATCCTAATCAGTCCCTAACCCCTAAAATATCAAATCCATCTCAAAACCCAATCATCATATCAAACATGCAATGGTGTTTACCCACTCAAAAACATCTAAAAATAAGAATTAAACACATAAACCATGAATAAAACATCAATCACTAAGATCCACCAAACACCCCCTTATAGCCGTGGGGTGTGGGTGATCAAAACCCCCCAACTAAATTGATTTTGGTTGGTTTGTTGAGTGATTATACATACCCTACACTTGAATTAAACATGCATACACTCAATTAACATCAAAACAATTTTTGAAAAATCCATTTGATTCTTGAAAATTTTTTATGGATGCATGTTGGATTAAAGTATATGAAAACACTTGTAAGGATTAAACTAGAAGTGGTCTAACCTTAGTTTTGATTAAAACAAGCAAAAAATAATATGGTGGTGGTGGTGGTTTGGTTTGGCCGTCGGCCTAAAGAGAGCAAAGAGAGAGATGAGAGCAAATTTTTAGTGTGTGTTATGTTGTGTGTGTGTTTACATTCCCATTTTGTAAAAATTGGGGCCCTTGTTGTGCAATTAGAGCATTCTTTTGGCCTTAAGTGAAAACGACCCCAAATGTTTACGGGAATGACTCACTAGTCATTTTGGAAAATTTTACGGGAGTCGGGGATCATCCCAAACACTCCAAAATAGTTTTAGGACAATTTAAATGTACCCGGAAAGCAATAAAAACTCACCCGACTCAACTTAACACGAACCGAAAGTGAAATTCTGGAAAAATTATAATATCGATAAAACGTCAATAAACATAGAAATTTGGGCATCCATTGGGATCGTAGTCATCATCGTTCTTCTTAAATCGTCAATCGTCAAAATTACGACCTCAAATATCGGTTTCAACCAAAATGGTAAAATATATAGCAAATAAAATTTCTTAAAAATTTCAAAAATAAGAGTAATTTATGGTAAGGTAAGTGACCTCGATTCTGGGTATCACATAATAAAACCGTTATATAAAACAATCGTTAAAATCAGAACACAAGTATAATATCAGAAGTAAGTCCTCGTATTGCTAGTCAGGCAATATATAAATCAAGCATACATGTTAAACCGTCCATGAGACCGTAGCCTCAATATTACCATTATAGGTGACATTATTATCGTTATTAACATCGTATCATATCGGATATTTAGATTATATAGGATTCATTTGGATTATTATTAGCCGCATGACATTGTTACCTTACTATCACAACAACGGGCCGCGAACCCGACAAACAATTTGCCCATCTAAGTTAGCGTGTCGTTACAAAAATCACGCTATGTAAATCTTCTCATACATAAATTCGCTTACCAATCAATGTGGTACGACGGGGATCAACCGTCAAGGCGCGAACTGGGGTGATCGTCCCCAAATAGTACTATCATATGCATAAGCGTCTACCAAATCCCGGTAGTTCACAATTCATGCTAATGGGACTTTGAGTGACATAACCTAACTACTAATAATCCTTTTTATCTCGTTTATAGGGTCATAGCATCATTCGGGTCCATATCATTAAGAATACCATCAGGACTACTTGTGTTCTATTTTTATCAAAAACTAGCATGTTATCTCCCTCGCGGGTTTACAAATAATTTTATAAAACATTTAAAAGAGTGCGAGGCTATGAACTCACGTTGATAATGAAAGGCATATTATCGGCTACGGGCGTGCTTCGGTCACGAAAACCTATATAAATAATAATCGGTCTTAGACTTTTGTCCAATGACTTTATCAAAATAACAAATATACATATGATGATTTTGTACATATGATGATGATCAAGTGGGTTTATACATTCTTATTTACTCATTTTAGTGTTTATGTATTGGTAACTTTTTACAAGTTTACTAGTTTTACCAAATTACATGTTTTAAGTCCAATAAGCTTATTATAAGTTCTTTAACTTGTATTAGTCCATTTTATACTTGTATTATCAGTATTTATACTTTACATGTTGGGCCCAAATGGGTTAAGCCCAATAAGTACTTTTTATAAGTGTTTAACTTATTTAGTTAAATTATTAGTCCAATATGCTAACTTAGCTCGTTAATGTCCGTATGTCCTATAGTTCGGGTTTTATCGGTTTTTACTTATATTAGATAGTTATATATCAGTATATGACTTTTAAAAACTTTACATTAGACGGGTTTGAGCATCTAAGTTTTAATTGGCGAAAAACGTTAATTTTACGGTAATAGCTGAAAAAGTCGTAAAAATCATGTTTATAGTTTTTATAACTTATAAATATTATTCAACTACCATTTTTATAAAGTGTCCATCTGTTTAACCTTATACATATTTATATAAATGAAATTCATAAGTTAGTGGGTTTTAATTTCACATTTTATACTATATTATTTGAGTTCTTATATAATAGTATTAAACATTAATTCTTCAAAATCTGATTTTTAGTTTCATCTTCCTCATTTTTATCATATCTAGAGTTCTATAATGAGATAGAATCTCATTTTTGGATGGCATGAACTTCATATTATGTGCTACAATTAAGTTAGTTATAGCTACTGATCATTCTATGTCTAACTATCCTTAAAAGTCCCTACAAAACAGACTATTCAGATTATCACACTCATCTTGTTTTGATCATATCTCACTCATTTTGATGATTACATTGCATGGCCAACTCTCACATGTGTATGACATCTTATACTTACTGTAAATGGATTTCACCATGCAATTTTATCAGTTTAAGTCTTGGTTACTTACTGTTTTTATACAGCCAATAATTTAAGCATGATTTTAGCCTTGTTTCTTATGGTTATTCATCTTTTTAAGCATATTTATCAACACCTGATCCCCACACAAAATTTTTATCATCATATATTCATCATATACATATACAACAAGAAAGAAAATACATTTGATCTTTACAAAAATAACAAGAGAAATGGAAAGGATGATCTTCTTTACCAACCAAGATTATATCTTGTTTTTGGAAGATAACAACTTGATGAACACCAAATATATCTCCAAGATCATCAATCACCAAGATAGTTTGTTGAGAAATTATCCCTAGGACACAAGAAAATCACCTCCTTTGTTGTTAAAATGGCCACCAATCAATCAAGGCTTTAAGGTTTCTCCATAATATGGCTAGATAACATGTATCTTGTGGCTAGAAAAGATCAAATGGTGGTGTTGTATGGTGTTGTGGGACGGCAAGGGTGAGAGGGAGAGAGTATGTGTGAGTTGTTTGCATGTAAGAATTGAAGGAAATGGTTTAGCTAGATGGTTTTGTGGTTTAGTGGGATATGAGTAGCTTCAAAATAAAGTTAAGCTTACATGTGTAAGCTTATAGCTTACAAGGGTGCCACATCAAAGATGTGGTGTCCTAGTTTGGGCCGTCCCTTTTAGTGGGGTGGGATAAATTAGTTTGTCCCATCCCGCTAATTTACGGGTATTCCTCGATTCTAGTTTCCTCGATTTGCGTGCCCTCGGGTCGTTTTACGAAAAATGTTTTTATAAATTATGAATCAACGTCACAAAACGAATCTAATAAAAATTGTCTCATCAAAAATGGAGTTCAAAAACGTAAATACGTAATCCTAAGGTTTCCGGTTTAGTCGTAAAGGACGCTAAATTATGCACGTAAGCCCAAATTTAAATCCGTAAATTGTGAGTTCATCAACCAACACAAAAATAAGTTTCAAAATATTATACGAGAAAATAATTCACTACCTGAAAATGTTAGATTGTCACAGCTTTTCCTCCTAAAAGGGATCAACGTCCTCGTGATCCATTTTATTTTGATGTCCGTTTCTTATTGAAATCGAAGAGGTGCGGATATTTCTTCCACATTTCATCCTCTCGTTCCCAAGTATATTCCGGTCCATGCTTTGAATTCCATCGGATCTTCACAATAGGTATCCGACTTTGTTTCAGTTGCTTTACCTCACGATCCATAACTGTAACACTCCCAAATTCAGGATAGGCAGCGGAAGGGTCATTGAGAGTATTACTTCATAGCACAACACACAAGTTACAGAAAATGACTCACAAAGAGGCCTTTGAAAAGTTTAATCCATTTGGTTATTTAAAATCAGAGTTTACAAGGAAAAACAGGTCCCAACAATAATATAATAATACACAATTTCAAAAAGTTTATCGAATGGTAATCAATATTTATTGCCTTCAAAATATCCAGTGCGACTCCATGCTCCAGCTTCTCTTAAACTTGAGTACCTGAGAAATACATGCTAATACGTCAACACAATGGTTGAATGAATTCATAGGTTTGGAAGAAAAAGTAGTGGACCACAAGATTTCAAGTATTCAGTTTCAAAGTCAGATAGCATCAGTTATCGCATTTAGCTCATGAAACCGAACATTAACATCCGTTATTCCGTTCAAGTTTCAAATAAAATGCGTCCAGTCGGTTTTCCGTTAAACCCGGACGGGGAGATCAATCCCAATAGATCTATTCACAGCATTCGTGTTTACTCGACCAACACAGTCGGTCCAAGTAATTAACGGTTCATGACTAAAAGAGATAAAATAAGCATACAGTTCAAGCAATTGCGTCCATTCGTAAAAAGTAG
Source organism: Glebionis coronaria (assembly GCA_025667525.1). Taxonomy (NCBI): domain Eukaryota; kingdom Viridiplantae; phylum Streptophyta; class Magnoliopsida; order Asterales; family Asteraceae; genus Glebionis; species Glebionis coronaria. The sequence goes on from CM046879.1 coordinate 284,082,926, forward strand.
CATGTATCCCCCTCGCGGGTTTAATAAAATAATTAAATAAGTAAAAGCGAGGCTATGAACTCACCTTAATGATGTGCATAAAAAATAGGCACGATGAATATTACTGAAATCAACTCTCGAACGTAAATCCTTTTAAAAGCATCCTTCTACTCCTACCGAGACATTGTGTTATCTAAATATTGCGTTTATTACTATATTACTTCGCAGAACTTTTCTTTAGATATAGTTGGTACTTGATAAATATTTCTATCAATTTGCAATTTGCTTTTCTTTATATACGGGAAAGAAGACTAATACACATCTATACTAAAAATTCTATAGTATTTAAATTGTCACTTTTTAACTTAGACATATTAAGTGTCACATCATAAAATCATGCTAATTAACTAATGGGCACCTCATGCTTTATACCATTGATTCATCTACAAAATTTAAAAACGTGGCCTCACCTAAAATAGCAAGTCACGTTATTACTGTTTCATAAAATATACTTGATCATATTATTGGATGACTCATGTAGATTGGTGTAAATAAAATTGCCGAGACAATATATATTCTCATGTACCCCGGTGTATACTTCGATGAAGCTACGTCTTTCAAAGAGACAAAATAACTATTTACAAATCTCAAGACATTATAATATTTTATATCTTAACAGCTTACAAATAAACTTGTTCATGAGTTTCATCTTTGAATCTCATATCGACCGATATCTTGTTTATATTTTCGTGTACTATTGGTTTGTATTTCATCGTTTTTATTTCTCACCAAAACATAGTAAACTTATATATAACGAGTTAAACTATAATATATAGATACCACGTCACCTCATGCTTAAAAGAGTTACACATACATGTGCATAGCAAATTTGGTGTCAATTATCTAATTTAGCAAACATGACTAAATATTCATGTAGCATACACATCTAGATTAATTGATGGCATTGCAACATATATGCTATGTAGGTAGGCACCAATAATTTAGGATAGAATTTCAAGACAAGTGTTTTAGTTTCAATTTCAAAATATAGTTTGCTTACATTTGAAGTGACATGATAATGCATCACGAGAGGGTGTCTATATTTATTAAATTCTGTTTCATGAATTAAAAGTTATGCGATTTAAAATTTACACGTAAAAGAAGAAAAATAAACGCTCAATATGAAATAAAAACATCGACCTTCGAAGAACATTTATATTTCAATATATAATTATGGGCTTTAATTTTATTAGACATTAACGGATTATAAACAAATGACGCTTAAAGGTTTAATGTAAATTACGAAAAATTCTCATAAATGTAAAATTAGAACGACGACAATTAAAATATTTCTATATCATAACGATAATATTTACGGTTGATGACGGGCATAGACTCTGCCGATATATAATAAATGACAGGTATTTGATACGTTAACCCATAACCTTGTCGGTCAACCAAGATTCTAATATATTTTTATATAAATAGACATGATAAATAAAATCCGGGTTATAACTATTGATCCGAAAATTAAGAATTGCTACAGTCTATCCACCTTATAAGAACTCTGTCCCAGAGTTCAGTTATTTTACATGTTCATGATACGTTCGACAAAAGGTGAGAGTACTTTAAGTTCGCAAAAGTCGATACACGCTCGGAATAATCCATATAAATGCATCAAAAATATAAAAAGATTAAATAGTCATTCGTATAAGATAATATCGATACAAATTAGAATAGCGATATATAGCGGATGAATAGTACAATCGGTTACGAGTCGGAATGAAAACAATTTGTGAGAACGCCACATGTTTAAGCCCACTCATTTACAAATCATTTCTGTCCCAGAGTTTAGTTGTTTTACATGTTCATGATACGTTCGACAAAAGGTGAGAGTACTTTTAAGTTCGCAAAAGTCGATACACGCACGGAATAATCCATATAAATGCATCAAAAATATAAAAAGATTAAATAGTCATTCGTATAAGAAAATATCGATACAAATTAGAATAGCGATAGATAGCGGATGAATAGTACAATCGGTTACGAGTCGGAATGAAAACAATTTGTGAGAACGCCACATGTTTAAGCCCACTCATTTACAAATCATTAATTACATGGGTTCGTCAGGTCCATATAATTAAGATTTAGAAACTAATGGTTCGGTACATTATTATTTTCTTGTTCAAACGAGTGACGAATTCATTTCAACAAGATAATTATAAATTAGCCTACCTAAGCATAATGCACAAGGCACGAGATCCAGGCCAAATGAAATATTCGATAGAAGAAATAATCTCCTTTGCGGCATGATTCTTCTGAATCAATCAATGTTGATAAGAAAATTAAGGAACACAATACATCCGTGTTTAAAGAAAAATAGGTGGCCCAAAATGGCACATCACGATGTTACAAGTCGAATTTGTATTCCAATCAGCTAGAAAACTTTGTTATAAAACAAAGTATACGATTCCAAAGCACAGAATGAGTACTTAAGCTCGGAACCAGAAGGTAAATAACTAGTAGAATCGGCATTTGATCGGTGAGTTCACGTTTATATAAAATAGTGTCATAAAAGTTATGAATAGACCATTGCTTCACCCGCAATGTCTTATCTCGATGTTTATATAAATAAACCCTTCATACAAACGTACTAGCGAAAAGAAAATATATATATATACCAATATACATATTTTACAAGCTTTCGGGTAGCATGAGCGCACCGATGATCTTCAAGGCAATAAAATCATTTTATCTAAAGAGCTGTTATAGTCCAGGTTTCATAAAAATGACCTAGTTCTCTATAACATATGCTCTGATACCAATCTGTAACACTCCCAAATTCAGGATAGGAAGCGGAAAGGTCATTGAGAGTATTACTTCATAGCACAACACACAAGTTACAGAAAATGACTCAAAAAGAGGCCTTTGAAAAGTTTAATCCATTTGATTATTTAAAATCAGAGTTTACAAGCAGAAACAGGTCCCAACAATAATGTAATAATAAACAATTTCAAAAAGTTTATCGAATGGTAATCAATATTTATTGCCTTCAAAATATCCAGTGCGACTCCATGCTCCAGCTGCTCTTAAACTTGAGTACCTGAGAAATACATGCTAATACGTCAACACAATGGTTGAGTGAATTCATAGGTTTGCAAGAAATAGCAGTGGACCACAATATTTCAAGTATTCAGTTTCCAAAGTCAGATAGCATCAGTTATCGCATTTAGCTCATGAAACCGAACATTAACATCCGTTATTTCGTTCAAGTTTCAAATACAATGCGTCCAGTCAGTTTTCCGTTAAACCCGGACGGGGAGGTCAATCCCAATAGATCTTTTCACAGCATTCGTGTTTACTCGACCAGTACAGTCGGTCCAAGTAATTAACGGTACATGACTAAAAGAGATAAAATAAGCATACAGTTCAAGCACTTGCGTCCATTCGTAAAAAGTAGCATGTATCCTCCTCGCGGGTTTAATAAAATAATTAAATAAGTAAAAGCGAGGCTATGAACTCACCTTAATGATGTGCATAAAAAATAGGCACGATAAATATTACTAAAATCAACTCTCGAACGTAAATCCTTTTAAAATCATCCTTCTACTCCTACCGAGACATTGTGATATCTAAATATTGCGTTTATTACTATATTACTTCGCATAACGTTTCTTTAGATATATTTGGTACTTGATAATTTTTTTTATCAATTTGCAATTTGCTTTTCTTTATATACGGGAAAGAAGACTAATACACATCTATACTAAAAATTCTATAGTATTTAAATTGTCACTTTTTAACTTAGACATATTACGTGTCACAGCATAAAATCATGCTAATTAACTAATGGGCACCTAATGCTTAATACCATTGATTCATCTACAAAATTTAAAAACGTGGCCTCACCTAAAATAGCAAGTCACGTTATTACTGTTTCATAAAATATACTTGATCATATTATTGGATGACTCATGTAGATTGGTGTAAATAAAATTGCCGAGATAATATATATTCTCATGTACCTCGGTGTATACTTCGATGAAGCTACGTCTTTTAAAGAGACAAAATAACTATTTATAAATCTCAAGACATTATAATATTTTATATCTTAACAGCTTACAAATAAACTTGTTCATGAGTTTCGTCTTCGAATCTCATATCGACCGATATCTTGTTTATATTTTCTTGTACTATTGGTTTGTATTTCATCGTTTTTATTTCTCACCAAAACATAGTAAACTTATATATAACGAGTTAAACTATAATATATAGATACCACGTCACCTCATGCTTAAAAGAGTTACACATACATGTGCATAGCAAATTTGGTGTCAATTATCTAATTTAGCAAACATGACTAAATATTCATGTAGCATACACATCTAGATTAATTGATGGCATTGCAACATATATGCTACGTAGGTAGGCACCAAGAATTTAGGATAGAATTTTAAGACAAGTGTTTTAGTTTCAATTTCAAAATATAGTTTACTTACATTTGAAGTGACATGATAATGCATCACGAGAGGGTGTCTATATTTATTAAATTTTGTTTCATGAATTAAAAGTTATGCGATTTAAAAGTTACACGTAAAACAAGAAAAATAAACGCTCAATATGAAATAAAAACATCGACCTTCGAAGAACATTTATATTTCAATATATAATTATGGGCTTTAATTTTATTATACATTAACGCATTATAAACAAATGACGCTTAAAGGTTTAATGTAAATTACGAAAAATGCTCGTAAAATGTAAAATTAAAACGATGACAATTAAAATATTTCTATATTATAACGATAATATTTACGGTTGATGACGGGCATAGACTCTGCCGATATATAATAAATGACAGGTATTTGATACGTTAACCCATAACCTTGTCGGTCAACCAAGATTCTAATATCTTTTTATATAAATAGACATGATAAATAAAATCCGGGTTATAATTATTGATCTGAAAATTAAGAATTGCTACAATAACCTCTACGGGTTCTTCGATAAAATGCAACTTCCCATCTATTCGAACCTTATCCAACGAAATTTTCTCATCACTCACAGCTAGACATTTATTCAAATTAGATACATGGAATGTGTTGTGAACACCATGAAGTTCTGGGGGTAACTCTAGTTTGTAAGCCACCGGACCTACTCTAGATAAAATCTTAAAGGGTCCAATATAACGGGGATTCAATTTTCCTCGCTTTCCAAATCTTATAACGCCTTTCCATGGCGATACTTTCAACATTACTCGATCACCCACTTTAAACTCCATCGGCTTCCGCCGCACATCCGCGTAACGTTTATGTCTACTACGGACAGTCAACAACCTATTCTTAATCTGAACTATCATCTCCGTAGTCTCCCGGATCAATTCCGGTCCCGTGAGCTGGGTATCCCCAACTTCACTCCAACATACAGGAGATCTACACTTCCTACCATACAAAGCTTCAAACGGTGCAGCCTTAATACTAGAATGGTAACTATTGTTATACGAAAACTCTTCTAACGGCAACTGTTTATCCCAATTCTTACCAAAATCTAACAGACAAGCTCTCAACATATCTTCTAGTGTTTGTATCGTCCTTTCACTCTGCCCATCAGTCTGGGGGTGATAAGTAGTGCTCATGTTGAGATTCGTTCCCAAAGATCTTTGGAGAGATTTCTAAAAATTCGATGCGAATCTAGGATCTCCATCTGAAATGATCGATACAAGCACTCCATGCTTGCATACAACATTCTCAAGGTAAATACGAGTTAGCTTCTCTAGTGAGAACTGCTCTTTAACCGAAATGAAGTGTGCTGATTTGGTCAGTCTGTCGACAATAACCCAAATCGAGTTGTTTCCAGATGATGTTCTAGGAAGCTTGGTGATAAAGTCCATCGTAATTCGCTCCCACTTCCATTAAGGAATCTTTGGTTGTTGAAGTAGTCCTGATGGCTTTTGATGTTACGATTTAACTCTAGCACAAGTCAAGCATTGAAGAACATACATATCAATATTAGCTTTCATATTCGGCCACCAATACAACTTCTTCAAATCATGGTACATCTTATCAGATCCCGGATGAATGGAATACTTAGATTTATGGGATTCTAACATAATCAAGTCTCTTAAACCTCCAAACTTAGGTATCCACATACGACCTCTTAAGCATTTCACTCCATCAGCTCTAACCTCTAAAGGATCTCCTTCTCCTCGGAACCCTTCATTAACAAAATTTTCCTTCTTACAAGCTTCTATTTGCGCATTTCTAATTTGCTCAGGCAAATTATTGTGCACGGTCAAGACTAGAGAACGTACCCTGATAGGCTCTCTATCTTTCCTACTTAATGCATCGGCAACAACATTGGCTTTTCCCGGGTGATATTTTATATCACAATCATAATCACTTAACAAATCTATCCATCTTAGTTGCCTCATGTTCAATTCCTTTTGATCGAGAATATACTTTAGGCTTTTGTGATCGTTGAAGCCGTACACTTGGTGCCATACAGATAATGTCTCCACAACCTAAGAGCAAAGACTACAGCTCCTAACTCAAGATCATGAGTAGTATAATTCTCCTCATTCTTCCTTAATTTCCTAGAAGCATAAGCTATCACTTTTTCTCGCTGCATCAAAACAGCTCCATAGCCTCTAAGAGATGCATCACAATATACTACAAAATCTTCACTCCCGTCGGGTAATGATAGAATTGGCGCACTACATAATTTTTTCTTCAATGTCTGAAATGCTCCATCTTCATCACTTCCCCAAACGAAAGGTTTATTCTTCTGGGTAAGCCTAGTCAAGGGTTTAGCTATTAGAGAAAATTCTTTAATGAATCGCCTATAATAGCCAGCCAATCCTAAGAACTATCGCACTTCGGTTGGCGTTGTCGGTGCAGACCAATTCTTAATGGCTTCAACCTTTACAGGATCAACATGAATTCCATCCTTGTTAATCACATGACCAATAAATTGCAAAGAATCTAACCAGAAATCACATTTCAAAAACTTAGCATACAACTTTTCATCCTTTAACAAATTCAAAATAATCCTTAAATGTTCTCTATGTTCATCTTCATTCTTAGAATAGATTAGAATATCGTCAATAAACACAATCATAAATTTTTCCAACTAGGGCTTGCACACTCGATTCATTAAATCCATGAAAACCGCAGGTGCGTTAGTTAACCCAAATGGCATTACTTGAAATTCATAGTGTCCATAACGAGTTCTAAATGCAGTTATAGGAATATCTTCTTCACGGACGCGAAGTTGGTGATATCTTGACCGCAAATCTATCTTAGAATACACACTAGATCCTTGTAGTTGATCAAACAAATCATCAATCCTAGGTAAAGGATATCGATTTTTAATTGTCAACTTATTCAGTTCCCTATAACCAATGCACATACGGAAAGATCTTTGCTTCTTCTTAACGAAAAAGACTGGAGCTCCCCAAGGCGACGAGCTCGGTCGAATAAAACCTTTATCAAACAACTCCTTAAGTTGCTCAGATAACTCCTTTAATTCAGAAGGGGCTAATCGATATGGCGCACGTGCCACCGGTGCAACACCAGGAATTAAATCGATTTGAAACTCAACTTGCCTTATCGGTGTAAGTCCAGGTAAATCTTTAGGAAATACCTCGGGAAATTCACAAATAATAGGTACATCTTTCAATCGTTTCTCCCTAGACTCATTCCCGGTCGCTTGAGCTAAGAATAACTCACAACCGTTCCTTATGTACTTTTGGACTTTAATACATGAAATGATTTTCAAACGGGATTCACCTCGATTACCATCAATTACTAACGTTCTATTCCTAAGAGGAATCTTAACCTTCTTCTCTCCACATAAAATAGTAGCATTATTCAACGACAACCAATCCATACCAATAATAATATCAAAACTACCTAATTCTATCAACATCAAATCAATCGGAAAGGAATAGTTCAAGAGATTTAGAGACCATCCTTCTAATAACTTATTAGTTTTCACTAATTTACCATCAGCCAATTCCACCTCGTAACTGGTATTTATCTCAACAAGTTCAATGTCAATAAGGGCACTAAATTTAGTGGATACAAAGCTCTTATCAGCACCCGAATCAAATATAGCAACAGCATAATGATTGTTGAGTAAGAACATACCGGTAACGACATTCGGATCCTCTTTCTTCACCTCATTTGTTCCAAGTTGATAAACACCACCCTGGGGGTTTCTTCCAGGTACAATCGCTTTCAACTTGGGGCATTCCGATTTCCTATGACCTTCTTCTTTACAGTTGAAGCAAATGGTTCCCTTCTTACACCTTTCAACATTGTGTCCAAGCTTTCCGCAATTTCAACACTTCCAGCAGTCGCCAGCATGCCTCTTGTTGCCACACTTAGGACATCTATCATTGTTGCGCGGTGTGTTGTTGGTAAGAGCATTTTCATTCCCTTTTCTCTGGTTCTGACGGCGATTGATAATCTTCCTATTATCACCTCTATCTACACGATCACCGCCACCCTTTCTTTTCTCACCAACACGGGCTTCATCTTCCCTATCCTGAATTATCTGTCCAATGAGTTGGTAAGCCATTCGAACAGCATCATCAATGGTCAGTGGTTTAGATGATGTCACGTCCCCCCGAATATTCTTGGTCAACCCTTTAATATATTGCTCAATTCGGATCTCTTCGGGTTCTACCAATCGAGGACATAGCAAGGCCAACTCATGGAATCGGTTTGTGTAACTATCAATGTCCACACCTTTCATTCTCAAATGAATCAACTCTTGTTCTAACCTAATAATCACACTACGGGGACAGAATTCCAAAGTCATCCACTTTATAATTTCAGCCCAAGGAGTAGCATTAGCAACATCAATACCCATGAAAGCAATTCTCCCGTTCCACCAAGTCAACGCACGACCTTTAAGAGTAGCCATAGCAAAAGTCACCTTATCTTCCTCCTTACACTTACTAATCCGTAACACCGACTCAATCTTCTCAATCCACTGGCTTAATCCTACAGCACCTTCAGTTCCATTAAAAGGTAGAGGTTCACATTTCATGAACGTCACATAAGTACAGCCACCAACTTCAGGTGCATTAGTTCCAAGTCCTCCTATATTTCCTCCAGCATTAGCATTCACATTATTAGCATTCACATTCACATTAGTACCACCAATTCCACTACTGCCAGCTCCACTACCGCCAGCTTCATTTCTATCATTTGCCATAAATTCAGTCATAGATGCGGTAACTTGTTCTGTAATAATCCTACCTACATCATCCTCAGTCACAGCTTTCTTGGGCGACATAGTTCTATAATTTCACAATTCCAAAGTATTAAGCATTCACCCAACAAAGGATTCATATAATATGGATTGAATTCATAATCAAGATACAAATAAGGCACAATATGGAATTCAAGACAAGATACATATTTCATTGGATTTGAAACAAAATCATTGTCTTAATTACATCCCATATCAAAGTTTTAGCACTATACATACTTAAAATTTGTACCAGGTCTACTACTAACAAGTCGGTTTAGTCAAAGCTACAAAAGGTACAAAAGATACAAAGGTCACTACTAAACACAGACTGGTCTACTGAGAACCGCCAGATGGTCCATCATCCATCGTCTTCTGTATCTTTGTCGGACGATCGCTAGACACATCTTCAGCTAGGCGCTTACGGATCACTCCTCTTTCAACCATGTCAGCATAAAATCTACTATTCCAACCCACAGATATATTCAACTTTTTCTCAGCTTTCTCACGCATCACACGAGCTACATTCAACTGAATCTCCATAGAATTCACCTTTTTCTTCATAGCAGCAAACTCACCACTTTCTAACACCGATAACCTCCTAAAAGCCTCATTCAAACCACGCTCTACATCAGTCAAATCCAAACTAAGCAATTCCCGTTCTTTCTCACCAACCTTAGTCTTCCACTCCAAATAAGAAACATGAGTCTGAACAACACCTAATCCAATCTCTGTCATACTACTCTTAACACGGGAAGCATCTAGATCACGTCTCAAGGCCCATGGTGCAAGACCATCAAAATGAGTAGCCTCTCGAACACTAGACGACTCTCCTATCACACGTCTACGAGTAGCAATACCATCAGTACCGTCAGGTGCATTATCATCCTCATCCTCCTCTGATTCAAAATCAGATTCAAACGATTCAGACATTTCATCCCTAGGTAGCTCAACCTCAGAATCAGACAAATAAACTGGTCGGGTAAGGGCTCGCCTTCTGGAACATCATAAGGGTAAATAAGCTCGGCTTCCTCATCATCATCAACCTCATCGTCTATACCTATATCCTCCTCGACATCCTCGTCATCAATCTCATCATCTAAATTATCTAACCCAATCTCATCATCATTCTCAATATCAACTTATCAATCTCATTCTCTACCATATCAACCTGAGGGGCAATCTGATCTCCTAGTCCTATCTCGGGCTCGGGATCCTCAAATGGTTCCTCCTCATCATCCATATCATAATCTACTAAGTCTAAATAAGGATCATCATCTACATTAGGTTCTGGAATAGCATGGTTCTCTACAGGAATATTAGGGTCAGCCATGACAATCTGCATTTATATATATATCTCGTATTAGGATAACATACTTATTAAACAATTACATACTGAAACCACGATATATACATATATATAAATTAAATTACATATATATCAAAATATATATCTTCTCAATAGGGCTTGTTGGTAACGTCAGAGATCTTTGGCACCGTTATAGTCAAAAGATTTTTCAAATATTTTCTCAAATGTTCATAGTTAAAAGATTTTGAAAAGTTTTGTTCTAAACCTTGGTTTTTAAAATCTTTTGTTCTCTATAACGAGAGCTCTGATACCAAACTATAACACTCTTAAATTTCGTATCGGTACAACGGAAGGGTCTTTTAGAGTGTTTCGGGATAGCACAATAACTCCAATCATAGACAACACATAAAAATGGATGTACAAGGTTCAACATACATTCTTTCGATAAAAAGATTTAAAGTGTACAACAGGTCCCAAATTATACAGGTCATTAAGTTTACAAAACATAGATCGAATGAACATTTTTAATATTATGTGGGCCATCAGAGTCGATCTCCATCCGGATTACCTTCAAGCACCTGAGATAAAAACATGCAAAAATCATATCAGCGAATGCCGAGTGAATTCATAGAGTTTAATAAAACCGTTATATAAAACAATCGTTAAAATCAGAACACAAGTATAATATCAGAAGTAAGTCCTCGTATTGCTAGTCAGGCAATATATAAATCAAGCATACATCTTAATCCGTCCATTAGACTGTAGCCTCAATATTACCATTATAGGTGATATTATTATCGTTATTAACATCGTATCATATCGGATATTTAGATTATATAGGATTCATTTGGATTATTATTAGCCGCATGACATTGTTACCTTACTATCACAACAACGGGCCGCAAACCCGACAAACAATTTGCCCATCTAAGTTAGCGTGTCGTCACAAAAATCACACTATGTAAATCTTCTCATACATAAATTCGCTTACCAATCAATGTGGTATGACGGGGATTAACCGTCAAGGCGTAAACTGGGGTGATCGTCCCCAAATAGTACTATCATATGCATAAGCGTCTACCAAATCCTTATAGTTCACAATTCATGCTAATGGGACTTTGAGTGACATAACCTAACTACTAATAATCCTTTTTATCTCGTTTATAGGGTCATAGCATCATTCGGGTCCATATCATTAAGCATACCATCAGGACTACTTATGTTCTATTTTTATCAAAACTAGCATGTTATCTCCCTCGCGGGTTTACAAATCATTTTATAAAACATTTAAAAGAGTGCGAGGCTATGAACTCACGTTGATAATGAAAGGCGGATTATCGGCTACGGGCGTGCTTCGGTCACGGAAACCTATATAAATAATAATCGGTCTTAGACTTTTTCCCAATGACTTTATCAAAATAACAAATATACATATGATGATTTTGTACATATGATGATGATCAAGTGGGTTTATACATTCTTATTTACTCTGTTTATGTATTGGTAACTTTTTACTAGTTTACTAGTTTTACCTATTTACATGTTTTAAGTCCAATAAGCTTATTTTAAGTTCTTTAACTTGTATTAGTCCATTTTATACTTGTATTATCAGTATTTATACTTTACATGTTGGGCCCAAATGGGTTAAGCCCAATAAGTACTTTTTATAAGTGTTTAACTTATTTAGTTAAATTATTAGTCCAATATGCTAACTTAGCTCGTTAATGTCCGTATGTCCTATATTTCGGGTTTTATCGGTTTTTACTTATATTAGGTACTTATATATCAGTATATAACTTTTAAAAACTTTACATTAGACGGGTTTGATCATCTAAGTTTTAATTGGCGAAAAACGTTAATTTTATGGTAATAGCCGAACAAGTCGTAAAAATCATGTTTATAGTTTTTATAACTTATAAGTATTATTCAACTACCATTTTTATAAAGTGTCCATTTGTTTAACCTTATACATATTTATATAAATGAAATTCATAAGTTAGTGGGTTTTAATTTCACATTTTATACTATATTATTTGAGTGCTTATATAATAGTATTAAATATTAATTCTTCAAAATCTGATTTTTAGTTTCATCTTGACCATTTTTATCATATCTAGAGTTCTATAATGAGATAGAAGCTCATTTTTGGATGGCATGAACTTCATATTATTTTCTACAATTAGGTTAGTTATAACTACTTCTCATTCTATGTCTAACTATCCTTAACAGTCTCTACAAAACAGACTATTTAGATTAGCACACTCATCTTGTTGTGATCATATCTCACTCATTTTGATGATTCCATTGCATGTCCAACTCTCACATGTGTATGACATCTTATACTTACTGTAAATGGATTCTACCATGCAATTTTATCAGTTTAAATCTTTGTTACTTACTGTTTTTATACAACCAACAATTTAAGCATGATTTTAGCCTTGTTTCTTATGGTTATTCATCTTTTTAAGCATATTTATCAACACTTGATCCTCACACAACATTTTTATCATCATATATTCATCATATAGATATACAACAAGAAAGAAAATACATTTGATCTTTACAAAAATAACAAGAGAAATGGAAAGGATGATCTTCTTTACCAACCAAGATTATATCTTGTTTTTGGAAGACAACAACTTGATGAACACCAAATATATCTCCAAGATCATCAATCACCAAGATAGTTTGTTGAGAAATTAGCCCTAGGACACAAGCAAATCACCTCCTTTGTTGTTAAAATGGCCACCAATCAATCAAGGCTTCAAGGTTTCTCCATAATATGGCTAGATAACATGTATCTTGTGGCTAGAAAAGATCAAATGGTGGTGTTGTATGGTGTTGTGGGACGGCAAGGGTGAGAGGGAGAGAGTATGTGTGAGTTGTTTGCATGTAAGAATGGAAGGAAATGGTTTAGCTAGATGGTTTTGTGGTTTAGTGGGATATGAGTAGCTTCAAAATGAAGCTAAGCTTACATGTGTAAGCTTATAGCTTACAAGGGCGCCACACCAAAGATGTGGTGTCCTTGTTTGGGCCGTCCCTTTTAGTGGGGTGGGATAAATTAGTTTGTCCCATCCCGCTAATTTACGGGTATTCCTCGATTCTAGTTTCCTCGATTTGCGTGCCCTCGGGTCGTTTTACGAAAAACGTTTTTATAAATTATGAATCAACGGCACAAAACGAATCTAATAAAAATTGTCTCATCAAAAACAGAGTTCAAAAACGTGAATACGTAATCCTAAGGTTTCCGGTTTAGTCGTAAAGGACGCTAAATTATGCACGTAAGCCCAAATTTATATCCGTAAATTGTGAGTTCATCAACCAACACAAAAATAAGTTTCAAAATATTATACGAGAAAATAATTCACTACCTGAAAATGTTAGATTGTCACAGACCTCGTCATGCAATTAGAGGGAACACCTCTAATTATATATGTCTGGGTAGAGGGATCAGCTCCAATGTGACGGATGTAGAGCACACACCGCAGTCACCTTGTAAACCTGCAAAACATGTACTAGGATGCACCATACGCCCCACATGATAATCATAATAAACAATGGCCAATGTAACTGAAGGGACCCCGTAAGAAATCACTCTCATCGCAAAAGAGTCATGACACCGATGCCTTAAGTGTCATGGTTATAATACCTCTATAACTAGGTGTACATGTAAATCATGGTCATGCATGTATATAGCTCAGGAAATTTATAGTGATAGCATGGCAAACAATGAAAAGTTTTATGACATGTAAACTGGGTAAAACAAATGGCAGCAAAACGGGGAATCCTAATCATGCATAGAAAGAGAATGTCCTTACTGAAGGACGGAATACCCGTACCTTATGTCCAGTAACGATGAAAGATGAAAGGCGGATAGTAATTGTACTCTTCATTAACGTATATCATGTTTCATGTGTTATTATATTTGATGTTTCATAATGAGTAACTTTCTAAAAATAGCAGGTTTTATATATACCAACTTCCCAAAAATAGTAAGTTTCCAAAAATAGAAAGTTTCCATAATTAGTAAGATTACAAAAATAGTAATAAGCTTGTTAAATAAGCATGTGATATGAGCTGAGACTTAAAGAATATATTTATAAGTCATGATTCATTTAAATGATAATATAGTAAAGTTCATTTAACAATTAATATAACATGTCATAATCTTATAGTTAATTATTAATTAGTAATATAACATGATTTTATAAAGTAATTATGAATTAATAATAAAGCATGGTTTATATCTTAATAAAACTTTACTATAAACTTGGTACTTGAATAATTAAATTAAAGGTTATAGTTAATTTAATTATACCATGACTAAACTGTAATTAATATAATAAGCTAAGTTTTAAATTAGTTTAATCAAATGTACCATGTTTAATTTCATAAATAATTATATAAAATAATTATTATAAGTCTATAATTACTTTTAATTAATTATAACATGATTAATTTTAATATAACTAATTAAATCAATATTAATCAAAGACCAAACTTGTTTTCTCCTCCCCTTTTTTCTTGCGAAACCGGCGGCACACACACAAAAAGGAGGCTAGGGTTTTCTTTGCTTTTGTAAAAAAATGGAATAATGAATGGAAGTGTTTGTTTTCCTGTGTTATAAATTAACAATGTGCCGGGCCTTGGCCCTTGTTCTTTTCTTTATACTATAGCCGCCCAAACACCCCTTTTAATATAGTTATTCATATTCGTGTTTTATTAATTCTCGTGTGTTGATATTCATGACATGTGTTCGTGTTTTAAACTTGTGTTACTTCTTGTCGTACATTATTTATTATACGTAATTACTTGTCATTAATAAATAAATAATATACGTAATACTTGTATTTATTCATTTAATGTTCATGATACTCGTCGTGTATTAATTAATTATAAAGTTTTAATTAATCCGTGTTTTCATGTAATTAATGTCTTCATGTATTTTATGCGGGTTTTACAACTCTTCACATCTAAAAAGAATAATTCGTCCTCGAATTAGAGATACGATAAGCTGAAAAGAACATACCCGCATCATAGACGAAAATGAGGGTAAGAAGTCCGGATAGAATCCTCTGTTTTTCAAGTGGCTTCCCGCTTGGGATGGTCCCTCCAAAGGATCTTGACAAATACAATAGTCTTTCTCCTCATGACTCGATCCTGACGATCTAAAATTTCCTCGGGTTCCTCAACATAGGATAGATCCTCACGAATCTGATCGAGTGGATATGTGACAATGTGTAGATGATGATAATTGTAGCCTCTGTGTAAGGACACGTTGAACACATTGTGAACATGAGATAGTTAAGGAGCTAAAGCCAAACGATACGTTACCTCACCAACACGTTCGAGGATCTCGAACGGTACGATGAAACGAGGACTGAGCTTACCCTTAATACCAAAACGCTTGACTCCACGTGCTGGTGATACCTTTAAGAAAACGTGATCACCAGGCTGAAATTCTAATGATCTGTGATGTTTGTCAGCATAGCTCTTTTGACGAGCATGAGCTTCCTGAAGCTTCTCCTTGGCAATGGTGACTTTCTCGTTGGTCATCTCAAACATCTCTAGACCCTCAATGATTCGTTGACCAAACTGATCCTAGCAGATCAGAGCACGATACTTCCTGCCATATAGCATCTCGAAAGGTGCACAATTGATACTTGTGTGCCAACTGTTGATGTAAGCAAACTCAACCAAACAGATTTAATCATTCGAATTTCCTGTCCATTCTAACGTACAAGCACGTAACATGTTTTCTAAAGTCTTAATAGTATGCTCTGATTGACCGTCGGTCTAAGGATGGAAAGCTGTGCTAAGCTTGAGTCTGGTGCCCCAAGCTTTCTACAAGCCTCTCCAGAAACGAGATGTAAATCGTGGATTGATATGAGCTTAAACTCATATCCTTTTATCAACAAATAACCCTAAAACATGAAGCAAAATACCCATTTATCTTGTAAAAAGCAGTGTTATGTGGTATGTTTGTGTTTGTGTGATCTTATGTAGGTAAAAGGATACAATCTCAAGCAAACAAGGAAAAACCAAGCTCAAATGGATGAAAAAGACAAAAGAGGATCAAAAGTGACAAGACTTTGAAGTTCAAGGACCTATCTTGACAAGTTATGAAAGTTGAAGGACTAGAAGTGTAAATAAAGAAAAGTCAAGATTCAAGTCAAATCTGGTCAACTACAAAGTCAACTCAGTCAAAGGGCCATTTTGTACAAATTTTGGAAGATAAAGGACCAAAAATGACAAAGGAATGAAGATCCTAGCTTGAAATGGGAATCTGCCAAGTATAGGGACCAAATCTGCCAACTTTGGAAAGAATTGCAAGTTTAATCCATGTATTAAAGATTTCAGCCAATGGGAATAAAGAAAACATTTCACACGGATCACCACATAAGCCCATTAACTGCCGCCTTTCATTTAATACCATATCTCAACAGTGCAATCCATGTGACATGTTTTAAACCAACCAGAAGGCGCCACGTGTCCATCTTCTTTAACAAAAATATTGCCAGGATCGGGTTTGAGATTTAAGCCGTTTCATGAGAAGATCAAAATACCAATATTGCTCGTTTTGAAGAGAGGAATCCAATGGTGCAATCTAATTAACAAGTTATCCACTCAATCAAAAACCCCCAATTCAATGTTCATCACCTTCAAAGAGGATTTGCAGAATTCCTCCACGTGTCAAGCTATGAATGGCCCGAACACGTCACAAACTCCAACATAATCTCCTTTCATGCCTATAAATACTTAGCTTGTACTTCATTTGTAATTGTAGCTTAAATTTGTAAAACACATAGTTCTTAAATTTCCCTTTCCCTTTTTTCCCTACTTTTCACCTAACTACTCAAGAGTCTGACAAACTCTTGAGTCAGTTAGTTAGTTAGAAGCTTGTAACCACTTTTGTAACTGAATTCACTCAATAAAATTCAAATTTCCTTTTCCCGCCAAATTCTGTTATTCAAATTCCTGTTGATTCTTGTTGTTGTTAAGAGTTCTTGTTGCTGTTTGATGTATGTTATGATCAACCATTGATCATAGCTTGCATTGGTGAAGAATTGTAGCTGTTTGTTCAGAATTCAAGTTTTATCCATTGTTCTTGAAGAATTGAAGCAGAATGTTGATTCCAGATTGTGTGTAGCTGATTTGTTGATTGAATCTTGTTGAACACTAGTGATAGGTGGTGGTATCACTAGGGCAAGAGAGCTCAGCGCTCCTCTTCTTCCCAAAGGACCTCTACAATAGGTTTATTAGCTCTTGTTTTATGTTCCTCTAAACAGTCCTTGCATGCTCAATTTCCTAGTATAATCTTGATGGCTACATGTTATACTTGATTAGTTGCTGTTTGATTGTGTTTGAGTGTTTGTAGTTCAGTTACTTCATACTTGTTCATTTGAGTTCAGTTTTGTAGTTTTTAGCTCATTTTCAGTAACTTTTTAGCAAAACAGCTTAATTGAGTTCTAGTTGATATAATTGTGTGATTTCAGTTTGATTAGTTTTCATTTTGTCCATTGAAACAAGTTTGCTATAGCCTCTATATCAGTTTAAACCAGTACTCTATTAGTCTTTGTAAAAGTTTGATCAAATCATTTTAAGGAGTGTTTGGTAGTAGCTATTAAGTGATTTTCAAGAATTAGAAATTGGTGTTTCAGAGTTTGTTTCTAGTCATTAAGTGGTAACAAGTAGTTCTTAGTCATTTGCAGGTCAAAATAATAGTCAAACAGGCAATTGGTTAACAAATAGTTTGGGTCATTCTTTTTATCAGCTTTTGTTTGAAAACTTGCCAATTTCAATTGCTGATTTCTCCTTTATTCCTTGATCAAATTTGTTCAAATTTGTTTCCAGACTTAGTTTACATCATAAACTTTTAGACTTTAAAAGGAAAATCTACAGTATTAAGTAATAAGCTAGTAATAAGCTTTTTAGCTCAAGCCTGAGCATTTGCTATTCTCTGAGGTAAATTGCATACTGTTTTACTGGTTCTCATTATCCACTTCATTAAAGTAGAGATTTTCTTTCACAATCCTGTTTAGTAAGTGTTGAATATGAAGTTTTGAAAATTTGAACTTTTTCCAAAAATCGGTCAACGTTTGGTCAACATAAGCTCATTTTAGCTTATTTCGGATATCTAGCTTATTACTGGATGAAATTGGTTCTAATTTGATTTCCCCTTTCTTTAAATCAAGTGCTTAATCAGTTTTGATAATAAAATCAAGTTGTGGATGTTTGGATTAGGCTGTAGCTTATTTTGAGCTTATTGATAAGCACTCAATTGCTTATTTTGGACTTTTAGCTTATTTCCTTGAACACACGTAGCTATAATTGGATTTTAAGAGTTTTGCAAGTGATTTCAGCTTATTTGGTTGAGTAATAAGTTCAAACGAGCTTAAACTTGTTCTTGTCCCGTTTTTGGTTAAATCTTTAGTTTTATTGCACTTTAATCCCTAGAATTTTAATCAGTTTCAAAATTTGGCTAAACTTCCTAGTTTTTAGGGTTTGCTTAAAGTTAGTCCCTGGACTTTGGAATTTGTTACATTTCAGTTTGTTAGTTTGTTAGTTTGTTACTATTTGGTTAGATTGTTACAAGATTTGCATTATTAGTCCTTTTAGTTAGTTGATTTACATCTCTAGTCCTTAAAGTTGTTAGAATTTAATTTTCAAGCATTTACATTTCATAGAAATTACATTTTCAGTCCTTATAGTTTTATATTTTGCATTTTTATATTTCACTTGAATAAAATTTGGAATTTGCAACTTGTTTTACGTATAAGTAGGTTTATATTTTTTATTTTTAGATAGTTTTGTTTGAATTAGCAATAGAATACCAAGCAAGCTTGAACAACCAAGAACAATTATAAATCCGATATTGATTGGACTTTCTATTAGTTAAGAACTGAGAAAACGAACTTGCATTATACACATTTCAAATGGCGCCGCTGCCGGTTCTTTGACTACACGAGAGACTATCGATTGACGGTTTTCATTGGCTTTTGGGATCCGTTCATTTGGTGAACGTTATTTTTACGTATCATAAATCAAAAACAAATAAAAAATCAAAAATATAAAAATATATAAAAACTAAAAAAATTAACAAAACAATTCTTTTCCTAAAGAATTGACCAAAAAAATTAAAAAAATCCAAAAAGCAATCTTTTTCCTAAGAGATTGCACCCAAAAAAATATATTATTGGATTCTCTCGGTTTTTATGTACATATAGTATTTTCCTTTAAAAACTAATAAATACAAAAATATTTTCCATATATTATTATAAGTAAATACGTATACGTATAAGAACAATCAATCTACATATCTTCCATAAGTATTGCCGAGGCAATACACCGTGTTGAGGGGCGTTCCGGTCCTTGACACGCGTATCGATCAAACAAAATAAAGCAAGAATAGATAAATACTCTCAATAAGCAATAATTCAAAGAATACGAACATTTAAGTGAATAGAAAGGCGATGTGCTATAAAATGCCATCTAAGGGTCAATAGGTACTTAAGTGCTTCGCGCCACCTAACCCCCCGTTCACTTGGGAGTATTCTAAGAAGGAAAGCTTCATTGAGGGTCTTGCACCCAAAGTAGTATCATATATATTGTTATTTTCTTGTGGATATTTAATATCGAAACTCGAAGAGGATAATCCATTTCTCTTCAAAGTCACACGAGAGCTTCTCTCTCATTCCTCGTATTGAGTTGCATGCTCACTCGCGGGCGTGCACAAATACCGATTGGTGTACAACCTCTTCCTCCGAAAAGGAAGAAAAAGAGAAAGAGTAAGACCACCACCGTTCACCAAGCCGATCACGAGAATCGTGCTTTGTCACCACCACAAGAAGCCATGGCTATTGATAACCGTACTTTGTTTGAACGTATGCAATCCAACATTCATGGATATGTTAGTGCCATTAAGATTCCCGACTTTCCCGCTAACACATTTGAGCTACATACATCTATGATCAATATGGTTTCTGCATCACCTTTCTTTGGAAAACAAAATGAGGATCCCCATGCTCACCTTAAGAGATTCCTTTCACTTTGCAACACCATTAAGCATAATGGGGTTCCACCTGACGTCGTTAGATTGATGTTAGTGTCATTTTCATTAGATGGGAGTGCTAAGCATTGGTTAGACACCCAACCACCCGATAGTATCACCACATGGGATGATTTTACCACTAAGTTTTTGAACAAATTCTTTCCTCCACAAAAGACTATGGCTTTGAGAAATTTGATTATGGGCTTTACACAAAAACCTAGTCAATCTTTTGGTGATGCTTGGGAAGAGTATAGTGAGTTGTTGAGGCGATGCCCTAACCATGGAATGGATGATCTAAGCCAAATCAATACCTTCTATAATGGCCTTAAACCTCACCACCAAGATTCACTAAATGCTTCCGCGGGAGGGAGTATTCATTTCAAGACATACCATGAGGCTTTGAACATTATTGAGACTAAGGCAATGGTTCAAACAAACGATCCATTTGAAGAAAGAGTTCATGTTATCCAAAACACTTCTCAAATCCCTTTTGACAACCAACTCCTCAAGTTTCAAGAAGCTATTTTTCAAAGGATGGATAGAGAAAGTGAGAAGCATTTGCAAGCACAACAAGACATGTTTCAAACTTTTAAGAGCATGACATTGAATAATTCCTCAAACAATGTGAATGCCATCACCATTTCTTGTGTTACTTGTGGAGGTCCCCACTCTTATGAACAATGTGACAAGGTGCAAGGGTATCAAGGGGAATGCTATGCTTACCAAGAGGAACACCGTGAACATTTCAAGCCTAACATCAATCCAAATAACCTTTCTTACAAATCCCAAAATTACCTTACTCCACCCGGCTTCCCACCCCAACCACCCACCCAAATTCCACAAAATCCTCCTCAAATTTTAGCAAGGAATCAAGGGCAAAGACAACCATACCAAGGCAATAATTACAAGGCACCCAATCAATTTCAACCTCAAGCTAATACCTTTTACCCACCACAACAAGGATTTAATCAACCACTTCCATTTATTCCCAATCAAGCATATGCTCCAATACCAAGTCAAGCTTACCCTCCAAATCAAACTCAAGGATATGGGATGCAAGAGACTCAAGAGTATGTTGACAAGAAAATGCGTGAAATTGAGAAGAGAATGAATGACCAAGTGAAACGTACAATGGAGGAACAAATCAATAGGGTTTTAGTGGCGGTAACTCAAAGACCACAAGGGGCTTTACCTTCCAACACACAAACAAATCCAAGGGCCAATGTCAATGCTATTACAACAAGGAGTGGTACAACAACAAAGGATCCTTCACCTCCTAAACCTACTATTGTTCAACCCACTTGTACTCCTACTTGTGATAAGCCTTCTACTTCTACTCCACCTCCTCAAAGTGCTCCTATTCACTCAAACACACCTTCTCAAACCCCTCATACTTCTCCTTTACCTTCCACACTTCCCAATGAAGAGGCTAACAAAGACAAATCTTCCACCACAACACCTATTCCACCTACACCAAAACCCACTCTTCCATACCCTTCAAGGTTGAAAAAGGACAAGTTAAAGAACAAAGATGACATACAAGTCTCCAATTTCTTAAGGATGTTCAAGCAACTCAATATCAACATATCCTTTGCGGAAGCTCTTGCTTATATGCCAAAGTTTGCTAAGATGTTCAAGGATTTGCTCTCAAACAAAGAAAAATTGGTTGATTTGCCCAACACATCACTTAATGAAAATTGTTCCGCGGTGTTACTTAAAACCTTACCAACAAAACTTGGAGATCCGGGGCGCTTCTTGATACCTTGTAATTTTCCCGGTGTAGAAAATTGCATGGCTTTGGCGGATTTAGGGGCAAGCATAAATCTCATGCCTTTATCGGTTTGGAAACAACTCTCTCTTCCCGAGCTCACCCCCACTAGGATGACTCTTGAACTAGCCAACCGAACCATAGCTCACCCCGTAGGTATAGCGGAAGATGTGTTTGTAGGTGTGGATAAGTTTACCTTTCCGGCCGACTTTGTAGTGGTCGATTATGACATGGATCCTAGAGTGCCTTTGATTGTTGGTAGACCATTTTTGAGAACGGGTCGTACCTTGATAGATGTGGCGGAAGGAGAATTAATTATGAGAGTAGAGGATGAGAAAGTGGTGTTTAAGTTAGGGAAAGTTTGTGATAGAAAAGAGGTTAAGGAGTCTAGACCTTGTGAGACGATTAACATTGTGGATGTGCTAGATGAAGTGTGTAATGAACACTTTCATGATGCTTGTAAAAATGCTAGTGATGAGATTCCACATGTTGAAACCGTGGCCTCAATTGCTCCCTCTTTAACACCTTTTGGAGAGAGTGATTTCCTCTTGGAGGAATTTGAGTCCAACTTTATTGGTGATGATGATTCTCCCATTAATTGGGAAGAAGATATTCTTACAATCCAAAAGTTTCTCAATGAGGACCCTATTCCTTCCCCTATTCCACAAGAGATTACTATTGAGGAACCTTCCATAGTAAAACCTTCCATAGAGAGTCCACCTCCCATTGAACTTAAGGAACTTCCATCCCACTTAGAATATGCTTTCTTAGAAGGAAAAGACCAATTACCGGTGATTATTGCTAAGGAATTGAAAGAGGATGAGAAGGAGCAACTTATTGAAGTCCTTAAGAAACATAAGAAAGCTTTAGCATGGAAAATATCCGACATAAGGGGAATTGATCCACATTTTTGTACTCACAAAATCCTTATGGAGGATGATTATAAACCCGCCATTCAAAACCAAAGGAGAGTTAACCCAAAAATTCATGAGGTTATTAAGAAAGAAGTGATTAAACTCTTAGATGCGGGTATGATCTACCCCATTTCCGACTCTCCATGGGTTAGCCCGGTTCATTGTGTTCCAAAGAAGGGTGGAATCACCGTGGTGCCTAATGAGAACAATGAGCTTATTCCCACGAGACTTGTAACCGGTTGGAGAGTTTGCATTGATTATAGAAAACTCAATGAGGCAACTAGGAAAGACCATTTCCCGCTTCCCTTTATGGATCAAATGCTTGAACGCTTAGCGGGAAATGAGTACTATTGTTTTCTTGATGGCTTTTCGGGTTATTTTCAAATTCCCATTGACCCTAAGGATCAAGAAAAGACCACATTCACTTGTCCATACGGTACATTTGCTTACAAGAGGATGCCTTTTGGCCTATGTAATGCACCAGGGACGTTTCAAAGGTGCATGATGGCAATTTTCCATGACATGATAGAGCAAACCATGGAGGTTTTTATGGATGACTTTTCCGTATTTGGGAACTCCTTTAGCTCTTGTCTCACCAATCTTGAGAGAATGCTTAAGCGTTGTGAGGAAACACGTTTGGTGCTTAATTGGGAGAAATGTCACTTTATGGTGAAAGAGGGGATTGTTTTAGGACACAAGATATCCAATAAGGGATTAGAAGTTGATCGAGCCAAAATTGATGTGATTGCTAAGCTTCCCCCACCCACCTCGGTTAAAGGTGTGAGGAGTTTCTTAGGTCATGCGGGTTTTTATAGGCGCTTTATACAAGATTTCTCTAAGATAGCTAGACCGATGACTCATCTCTTGGAGAAAGAGGCTCCTTTCATTTTTGACCAAGCTTGTTTAGAATCTTTTGAGACACTTAAGGAAAAATTGACAAAGGCTCCCGTTTTGGTTTCTCCAAATTGGGAATTACCTTTTGAGCTTATGTGTGACGCTAGTGATTATGCGGTGGGGGCCGTCTTAGGACAAAGAGTTAATAAGCATTTCCAACCTATACACTATGCGAGTAAAACCATGACCGGTGCACAACTTCATTACACTACCACGGAAAAAGAGTTGCTTGCTATAGTTTATGCTTTTGAGAAGTTTAGACCATACCTTGTGCTTTCCAAGACCATAGTGTATACGGATCATTCCGCTCTCAAGTATCTTATGACAAAACAAGATGCTAAGCCTAGGCTTTTGAGATGGGTTTTGTTGCTTCAAGAGTTTAAGATTGAGATTCGTGATAAAAAAGGGGCCGAGAATTTAGCGGCGGATCATTTGAGTAGACTTGAGCATCCTTTTCAAGGAGATTTTCCACATCAAGAAATCAATGAATCCTTTCCATTAGAGGAGCTCATGTCTATCTCTTCCCAAGAGGATGCCACACCTTGGTTTGCGGATATTGCAAACTATCTTGTGGGCAATGTGCTTATTGAGGGTCTTACTTACCAACAAAAGAAAAAGTTTCTTAAGGAAGTTAAGTATTACTTTTGGGATGATCCATATCTTTTTAGGCAATGTGCGGACCAAATCATTAGACGGTGTGTAGATGGGCCCGAGGCATTTAAAATCTTAGAGGCATGTCATAAAGGACCTACGGGTGGACACTTTGGGCCTAACTACACCGCCAAGAAAGTCTTTGATTCGGGTTACTATTGGCCTTCCATTTACAAGGATGCTCAAGAGATGGTGAAATTTTGTGATGTTTGTCAAAGACAAGGAAAAATTACACAACGTGATGAGATGCCACAAAATTTTATCCAAGAGTGTGAGATATTTGATGTATGGGGAATAGATTTCATGGGACCTTTTCCATCCTCTAAGGGAAACAAGTATATACTTGTGGCGGTGGATTATGTGTCCAAGTGGGTGGAGGCTAAAGCCTTACCTACTAATGATGCTAGAGTGGTTGTAAAGTTCTTGAAACAATTGTTTGCTAGATTTGGTGTACCTCGGGCCATCATAAGTGATCGTGGTACGCACTTTTGTAATGATCAATTCACGAGAGTTATGAAGAAATATGGAGTGAATCATAGACTTTCTACTGCGTATCACCCTCAAACAAATGGTCAAACCGAGGTCACAAATCGTGGTTTAAAGAGAATTTTAGAGAGAACGGTGGGAGAGCATAGAGCTTCTTGGTCGGATAAGCTTGATGATGCTTTGTGGGCGTTTAGGACGGCCTTTAAGACACCAATTGGTTGTACTCCTTATAGGCTTGTCTATGGAAAAGCGTGCCACCTCCCATTTGAGTTAGAACATAAGGCATCTTGGGCTCTCAAGTGGGCTAACTTTGATTTAAACCAAGCCGGTTCACATAGGAAAGATCAAATCAATGAGATGGATGAGTTGAGAGCCAATGCCTATGAGAATTCTTTGCTATACAAGGAAAAGACTAAGAAATTGCATGATGCTAAGATTAAGAATCGTGAGTTCAAAGTTGGAGAGCCGGTTCTCCTCTTTAACTCAAGATTGAAGTTTTTTGCGGGCAAGCTTAAGTCGAGATGGTCCGGTCCATTCACTATTGCTCAAGTGTTTCCATATGGAACTCTTGAGTTGTCCCAAAACGATGGTCCAAATTTTAAAGTGAATGGTCACCGTGTTAAGCATTACTTTGGGGAGGACATTTCCGTTGAAATGGTCCAAGAGGTCCCCATTTTCCCCATGAATTAATTCATTGAGGGACGAGTCGAGCTAGAGACTCATTAACTCAAGCATCGTATAACTAGGTTAGAGTGTTGTAGGTTAGAAATAAAGGCATAGATTTGGAGATAAGTGTAGGGGAGACCTTCTTTTGTCTTCATGCTTGTTTGTAGGGTTGCTCACTCATCTCATGCTTTGGAGCTTATGGAGGAGGCCCTTGTATCCGGTTCACTTCGTTACTTTAGTGATTTTTCATTGACACCTTGTGCTTAAACATGATTTCACTAATAGTTGTCCTTTCCTTAACTTGGGTTAAGCAAAGTCTATTCATTGTCATAAGTGTAGGGGAAGTTTTTATACTTCCATGCTCTTAAACATTGAGGACAATGTTTAGCTTAAGTGTAGGGGGGTCTTCTATCGAAGTGACCTTACCTAGAACTTGTCATTGTCTTGCATGATAACATGGAAAATTGAATTTTAAACATTTTTCAAATTTTTGATCTGCTTTGGCCAACAAAAATATGCATTCATAATTTTTGCATCAATCATTTTTCATTTGCATATCACATTTGCATTGTATATATTTCTTCTTTTATTTTTCATCAAAAATATATAAAAAGGAAAAAATATAATAAAACATGGTTTTAACAAATTTAGATTTCTTTGACATATTAGGCCCGCCATGGATATTTTGACTCAACCCGAGTTTGCTTATTTTGGCACTCTCTAGCTAGTATCCTTAACCATGTAGTCCTTCATTGGTCTATTAGGCTAAGCTTCCACCAATTTCATTCTTTGAAATTTTAAATTTGTGGAGAATGAGAAATGATAGAGTTGAAGCAAGTGTAAAAGGGCTAGATAGACTTCATGGCAATTACTTGTGGCTAAACCCTTCTCTTCTTTGCCTCTATTTTTCTTCGCTTGTATATAATTGTTAATAAATAATCAAGTACGGTTTTAATTGGTTCGTAATCTCTTATGCATTTTTGGCTAATCATTCATGGTTGATATGAGTACGTCTTAAGATTCTAAGTTAGCACGTTTTATGTGTACTAGTCTTGTGTCATGCTCCATATTTAGCGGGTGTTTTTCCTTTTCTTCTTTTCAAATTTCTTTGTGAGGAATAAAGAAAAATAAGAGCGGCTTATGAAAAAAAATGAGTGGCTAGAAAAAAAAAAAAAAAAGAAAAAAAAAAAATAATGCAAGACTCCCAAGAGGGGCAGTGTGGTGTTAATTATAGTGACTATTGAGTTCCAATATTACCTTGACGGGTTGCGGGGATTCAATAGATTGCTCCAATCCAATATTACCTTGACGGGTTGCGGGGTTGAAGATCCAAAATCTCAAAAAGATGCGGATGTAAATTATTGCGTGAGTTTTATTTTTCTTTCCTTAGCGAGTGTGTAGTTACTTATGAAAGCATGACATGAGGATTTTACACATAAGGCGAATGACTTATTATTCTTAATACGGACTTGTATTAATTGTGAGCGGTTTTTCAAGTAATGGATGAGAGGATTACTTAGGATTAAAACCGTGCTTCCTTATTTTTGGATTTTACATTTCTTATATTTCACGCTTTAAATAAATGACAAATTTGCCCACAAGCAATTTGCTCAATTAATAACCGGTTCCACATTTAATTGTCATGAATAAGTTGATGCACTTTTTACTTGTGAATGCAATGATCCCATTTATTAGCTTGGTATGGGGAAAGTGAAACTTGAGGGTGATAAATGTTCATGGTACCCAAGCCCTAATCTAAGTCATTGATTTCTTTATGAGTTATTTCCATCAAAACCATTTCAAGAAAAATCAAAAAGATATAGATAGAATTGTATTTTGATTCATTGCATTATTAAAAGTCAAAATCATGCATCATTTAGTTTAGAGTAGTGTAGATGCATCTCATATGGCCAAGGTGGATTAATTATGAGGGAAATGTAAATTTTTAAGCCTTGAAATACAATATTACATGAGGACATGGCAATGCTCAAGTGTAGGGGAATTTGATATGAGCTTAAACTCATATCCTTTTATCAACAAATAACCCTAAAACATGAAGCAAAATACCCATTTATCTTGTAAAAAGCAGTGTTATGTGGTATGTTTGTGTTTGTGTGATCTTATGTAGGTAAAAGGATACAATCTCAAGCAAACAAGGAAAAACCAAGCTCAAATGGATGAAAAAGACAAAAGAGGATCAAAAGTGACAAGACTTTGAAGTTCAAGGACCTATCTTGACAAGTTATGAAAGTTGAAGGACTAGAAGTGTAAATAAAGAAAAGTCAAGATTCAAGTCAAATCTGGTCAACTACAAAGTCAACTCAGTCAAAGGGCCATTTTGTACAAATTTTGGAAGATAAAGGACCAAAAATGACAAAGGAATGAAGATCCTAGCTTGAAATGGGAATCTGCCAAGTATAGGGACCAAATCTGCCAACTTTGGAAAGAATTGCAAGTTTAATCCATGTATTAAAGATTTCAGCCAATGGGAATAAAGAAAACATTTCACACGGATCACCACATAAGCCCATTAACTGCCGCCTTTCATTTAATACCATATCTCAACAGTGCAATCCATGTGACATGTTTTAAACCAACCAGAAGGCGCCACGTGTCCATCTTCTTTAACAAAAATATTGCCAGGATCGGGTTTGAGATTTAAGCCGTTTCATGAGAAGATCAAAATACCAATATTGCTCGTTTTGAAGAGAGGAATCCAATGGTGCAATCTAATTAACAAGTTATCCACTCAATCAAAAACCCCCAATTCAATGTTCATCACCTTCAAAGAGGATTTGCAGAATTCCTCCACGTGTCAAGCTATGAATGGCCCGAACACGTCACAAACTCCAACAGAATCTCCTTTCATGCCTATAAATACTTAGCTTGTACTTCATTTGTAATTGTAGCTTAAATTTGTAAAACACATAGTTCTTAAATTTCCCTTTCCCTTTTTTCCCTACTTTTCACCTAACTACTCAAGAGTCTGACAAACTCTTGAGTCAGTTAGTTAGTTAGAAGCTTGTAACCACTTTTGTAACTGAATTCACTCAATAAAATTCAAATTTCCTTTTCCCGCCAAATTCTGTTATTCAAATTCCTGTTGATTCTTGTTGCTGTTAAGAGTTCTTGTTGCTGTTTGATGTATGTTATGATCAACCATTGATCATAGCTTGCATTGGTGAAGAATTGTAGCTGTTTGTTCAGAATTCAAGTTTTATCCATTGTTCTTGAAGAATTGAAGCAGAATGTTGATTCCAGATTGTGTGTAGCTGATTTGTTGATTGAATCTTGTTGAACACTAGTGATAGGTGGTGGTATCACTAGGGCAAGAGAGCTCAGCGCTCCTCTTCTTCCCAAAGGACCTCTACAATAGGTTTATTAGCTCTTGTTTTATGTTCCTCTAAACAGTCCTTGCATGCTCAATTTCCTAGTATAATCTTGATGGCTACATGTTATACTTGATTAGTTGCTGTTTGATTGTGTTTGAGTGTTTGTAGTTCAGTTACTTCATACTTGTTCATTTGAGTTCAGTTTTGTAGTTTTTAGCTCATTTTCAGTAACTTTTTAGCAAAACAGCTTAATTGAGTTCTAGTTGATATAAATGTGTGATTTCAGTTTGATTAGTTTTCATTTTGTCCATTGAAACAAGTTTGCTATAGCCTCTATATCAGTTTAAACCAGTACTCTATTAGTCTTTGTAAAAGTTTGATCAAATCATTTTAAGGAGTGTTTGGTAGTAGCTATTAAGTGATTTTCAAGAATTAGAAATTGGTGTTTCAGAGTTTGTTTCTAGTCATTAAGTGGTAACAAGTAGTTCTTAGTCATTTGCAGGTCAAAATAATAGTCAAACAGGCAATTGGTTAACAAATAGTTTGGGTCATTCTTTTTATCAGCTTTTGTTTGAAAACTTGCCAATTTCAATTGCTGATTTCTCCTTTATTCCTTGATCAAATTTGTTCAAATTTGTTTCCAGACTTAGTTTACATCATAAACTTTTATACTTTAAAAGGAAAATCTACAGTATTAAGTAATAAGCTAGTAATAAGCTTTTTAGCTCAAGCCTGAGCATTTGCTATTCTCTGAGGTAAATTGCATACTGTTTTACTGGTTCTCATTATCCACTTCATTAAAGTAGAGATTTTCTTTCACAATCCTGTTTAGTAAGTGTTGAATATGAAGTTTTGAAAATTTGAACTTTTTCCAAAAATCGGTCAACGTTTGGTCAACATAAGCTCATTTTAGCTTATTTCGGATATCTAGCTTATTACTGGATGAAATTGGTTCTAATTTGATTTCCCCTTCTTTAAATCAAGTGCTTAATCAGTTTTGATAATAAAATCAAGTTGTGGATGTTTGGATTAGGCTGTAGCTTATTTTGAGCTTATTGATAAGCACTCAATTGCTTATTTTGGACTTTTAGCTTATTTCCTTGAACACACGTAGCTATAATTGGATTTTAAGAGTTTTGCAAGTGATTTCAGCTTATTTGGTTGAGTAATAAGTTCAAACGAGCTTAAACTTGTTCTTGTCCCGTTTTTGGTTAAAACTTTAGTTTTATTGCACTTTAATCCCTAGAATTTTAATCAGTTTCAAAATTTGGCTAAACTTCCTAGTTTTTAGAGTTTGCTTAAAGTTAGTCCCTGGACTTTGGAATTTGTTACATTTCAGTTTGTTAGTTTGTTAGTTTGTTACTATTTGGTTAGATTGTTACAAGATTTGCATTATTAGTCCTTTTAGTTAGTTGATTTACATCTCTAGTCCTTAAAGTTGTTAGAATTTAATTTTCAAGCATTTACATTTCATAGAAATTACATTTTCAGTCCTTATAGTTTTATATTTTGCATTTTTATATTTCACTTGAATAAAATTTGGAATTTGCAACTTGTTTTACGTATAAGTAGGTTTATATTTTTTATTTTTAGATAGTTTTGTTTGAATTAGCAATAGAATACCAAGCAAGCTTGAACAACCAAGAACAATTATAAATCCGATATTGATTGGACTTTCTATTAGTTAAGAACTGAGAAAACGAACTTGCATTATACACATTTCATGGATCTCTATCTAATATTATATCTGATGTAGTATCATGTAGTCGCATGATCTCCTGCTGGAATATTTCTGCCAATCTATTTACTGGGTAATCCTTGCGGATTGGAAGGAAATGTGCAAACTTGGATAAACGATCGACAACGACCTAGATGGCATCGTGCTTCCTCTGAGTCTGTGGTAGTCCGATAACTAAATCTATGGAGATCTTGCCCCACTTCAATTCGGGAATTTCTAATGGTTGTAGTAAACCACTAGCTCGCTGATGTTTTATCTTAACCTATGATATGAGTGAAATCTCATATCAATAATATCACAAATCACCCTAAAACACAAAGCAAAATACCTAATTTTATTCATAAAAGCAGTATTATGGGTATGTTTTGTTGTTTATGCTTGTGTAGGTAATAAAGATACAATTTTGAAGCAAACAAGTGAAATCGAGCCTTAAAGATGAAGAAAAGACAAAAGGAGGTTGAAAAGTGACAAGCCTTGCAAAGACAAAGTACCTTTCTTGACAACTTCTAAAGATGAGGGGCTAAACTGTAATTATGAAAAAGTCAAGAACAAAGTCAAATTTGGTCAACTCTCAAGTCAAAGGATAATTTATAAACAAGTTTGATGTTTGAAGGACTAAAATTGGCAAAGAAATGAAGT
Source organism: Glebionis coronaria (assembly GCA_025667525.1). Classification (NCBI taxonomy): domain Eukaryota; kingdom Viridiplantae; phylum Streptophyta; class Magnoliopsida; order Asterales; family Asteraceae; genus Glebionis; species Glebionis coronaria. The sequence continues at coordinate 284,114,611 of CM046879.1, forward strand.
TTGGAGTTCAAATCAATAATCTGCTAAAGTTAAGGGGCTGATATTGACAAAGTGCTAGCAAGTTTGAGTTTGATCCTAGTGAAACCAAAGGCAACCAATGAGAGGCTGGGAAATTATTCACACGGATTGCCAAGTTAGGTGCCACATCACCCACTCAGCCGCTACTTCATTAACTTCACCCAATCATAACAGTACACCCCACTCACACATTTCCTCCAATCATATTTGTCACAACCCACCATGCGGAATATGGGGTGCGACGTATGGATATCATCACAACAATAGCGTGTCTATAGATATAACTAAATCAAATGGAAATATCATAAATGATGACACAATGTCATGAAGATATCTCAAACAATGCAGGCATCTAGTTAAGTAGGTAACAGGTGTACCTCTTACCAAAGACATACAATTAACAAATAACAAACATATAGGTGTCTACAAAGAATCACTTATTCAAACATAAATAAAGACAAAGAGGAAAGGGGGTTCCTCCAAAGGAAATCCTAAGCCTTCCAGCTAGCCACTCCTATTCTCACGCTTAACCACATTCTCACCTGAAAGAGACACTAAAACACGTCAACATAAAGCTGTGAATAACAACCATTAACAAAATAACATATGGATAATGTGCTACAATTATGTATTAACAACTAGCATTCAAGATTAACCAATCACCACAAATTCAAGGCTCCAAGCCTTACCAATAACCATAATTCCAAGGCTCCAAGCCTTACTAATAACTATGGTCCCATAGGTGCCCATACACCTATGAACCAATCCCAAGCCCCCGCCTTGTCAACATCCCCTTGGTACCAAGTCAAACCACAATAACTGAGACGGTACGTGTCTCCCGATCCAAATCATAAACACAATCAAGAATCACATAGCAGTTAATCACATAAGTGTAGACACAAGTCCATCACAAACCATAAAAACATTCACAACATTCTTTACAAAACCATATAGTGTCTCTTCCATCCCATCTGGAAATCAAATCATATAAAGACATGGGACTATGAAACACACAAACGTATACAATCAAGACATGAACCACATACCAAAATAGATCATCAATCTATGATGGATATATAACCTTATCCTAACAATTAACCCCATTTATATGCCATATGAATCTCATTACATCCCTATATAAAGCCCTTAACTTAGTTTAGTTCATAAGTTGCCCCGTTAAAATTTAACCCAAAACAGTCCCGTTTTCATACTTCAAACTATTGGTCGAACACCCCCTTAACAAAAATAACATGCCCTGTAAAAGAAACCCTATGCCCTTACATGTGTTAGCTAACTCTCCCCTTTGGCCGTAACCTTAAAGCTACTGTTAAGGCCTCCATATATATATATATATATATATATATATATATATATATATATATATATATATATATATATATATATATATATATATATATATATATATATATATATATATATATATATATATATATATATATATATATATATATATATATATATATATATATACTTTTACCTATCCAGAATTTACTGATTTTGAACATATAAAAAGTTTGTTATGATCAAAGGGTCTTACCCTAACCCATTTGTTTAGCCCTCCTCCAGATATTTTATTTAATATATAATCTAAGTCTCATATTCGTTTTAAGGTCCAGTTATACTCCTAAGTACCCTAACCATCTTAAAGCATTAATTTAAACCCGACTGATTTCAAAACTGCTTTGACCTCCGACTGTTGTAATCTGTTTTTAACCCATTTTCCGACCTCCAATTTAGTTACTGTTTCTTGAATTTGAAAGCCAACTCAGTTACCTTTCCAGGAACATAAGATTCGAAAATTAAAAGTTTTTATAACTCTATATATGATCAAAACAATGGACCAAAAATTCTGCCCAGTTTTAAAAAACGAATTTAAACCTGATTAAACCCTTTAATCATCATTAATCCTCATAATAACCTAATTAATTGAATATTAAGAACCCTAATATTATTAATTACAGAAATAATCATTCCTAGTATGAAACCCTAATCAAAAATAAAAAATCCTAAACCCTAATCCACCATACTAGGTTAGATACGTAAATTTAACGTTAATCGAGCTAGTTTAATTACATACCTTTAACCCTTATGCAATATTTCGGTTTTGATCTTCCCCCATGGATGTTTCAACTGATATTAGGTATATTGTAGGGTTATGGGTCGTTTTTAGGGGTCTAAGGGTGTTTATATAGGATTTGGTAACCTCCTTAACAAGTTTGAGCCCAAAAGGGACTCTACTTGGGCCTTTCCTACCCGTTTCCTTCCTTTAGTCGGCCATAACAGCCCATACACGACCCACCCCCTTAAATTTGGGTTATTTACACTCTCCCCCTTCTATTTTATGTTTACCTATACTTCCATACACTTCCGGGTCGAAACCGGACACCCTTTCGCTAATTTTTCGACTTTCTGCGTAATTTTCGATCTTAACTTTATTTTTAAAACTTTCCTAAAATATAAAACTCCTATAATACATAGAATATAGATAATATATAGCTAATGTACATATATCAAGTATGATACATACACAAAATCCTACGAAAACGATAATTCAACTTTCACAAAATTTTCGCGTGATCTCATTTCATTTCACTTCATTTCATTTCATTTCATTTCACTTCATTTCATTTCACTTCATAGTCACTATAATGTGAGCTTATGATTCATGAAATAACCATTCATCAATTTACTTAAGAGCACTTCGTCCTCATAAACGATGTCCAAACCATCCTCATTCACACCAAATAACCACATAAACACATAAAACACATAGTAACACATAACACCCTAAAAATACGGCTAAATGACGAACCTTAAAACCACGGTTGTCACATTACTCCCTCCTAATAGAAATCTCGTCCCGAGATTTACTCCTTAGGATCAAACACACAATCAATAAATCATATGAGGATACTTGTTCTAATTGAACTCCTCTCATTTCCACGTGAACTTTAGTTCATGACTCAATTTACTAGATATATTAACCAACAATATTTAAATTCATTACCAAACTCTTGACCTCATAGTCCATAAATTTTACAATGACTCTTTGAAAATCAAAGACTCTAATTATCACAAATCCCGAATAACCGTATATGCAAATATGCATTCTCAAACCACATTTCCCAAATATTAATGCATGAAATATATCATGTACACCACTTAATTCCCCAGATAATTCTATACCCAGAAGCTACTGGTCCGATCTTTCCAAAGATCATAAATGGACCTACAAAACTTGACATCAACTTTTCTCTTTTTACCAAAACATACCACCCGTTACTATGGGTGAAACTTCCTACATAACTTTTTCACTAAACTCTAGTGATTTCCTCTTTTTCAACATATCATCACTTGTTACTCTCGTCCTTTTCACAAACACCATTTCCACATTAGTAGTCTCTCTCACGAATTTTAGTCCACCATAAGGACAACACACCCTATCCTTCCATATAGTGCCAAAAATGGCATTCATCGACTTCTAGTATGATAACTATCATTATATGAAAACTCAGACATCGCTAACGAGTTTCCCATGATAGGTGTGTAAACACCCATCCTTTTACCACTTATTTCTTACTAAAACAAGACCAAAACACGTATTTAATATCATTTGTTTGGAATTATGCGTGGTTTTTGTGTTTATTATGTTTTCAGAGCCAACCGGATGAATATTGAAGAAAACATGGGATTGCACGGGTTTTATCGAAGAAAAAGACTCAAGACGAAGTCTATCGTCCAAGAGATGCATAAAATTTGAAGTCACTGGGCCTATTTGAAGATTTATCGAAGAAAAGGACCAAAGATTGAAGATTTACATATGTCGAAGAAACTCAAGTCTATTAAACGAAGAAATTAAAAGACGAGTTGAATTTAATCGTTGACAAATCCCGAATCAGAATCGAAAACGTCGACTTTTCTGAAAAGACGAGAAGACAAGAAGAAAGGGAGAAAGCCCACTCACCAACCAAAGGGAACACCAATATAAAGAATTCCCTTCACACTTTTCATTCAGTTTTTTTTCACTCCTTTTTTCTCTCCTTTCTGTTCGTAGGCATCACCAACACCATTAGGGTGTTTGGTGATTTTGATTCTTGTTTTCCAATCTTGTAGTTTAATCTTTGTCTTTTGATTGTTTAAACATTAATCTATCAATTTAATCATTCATTTCATCTTGTTCATCTTCATCTTTTTGATTCAAAGTTAAAGCTCTTATTTGGTTAATTTTGATCTTTAAAAGTTATTGGGTTTTAAGTTTTTATTGATGGGATTTGTTGTTTATGGTTAGTATATGATTCGTGGTTAGTTTTATTTAAGTTTTGGTTAAACACTTGGTGGATTTTGGCTTGAAATCACGTTCCCCTGTTTGTCTATCTCCTACTGTTCTTAAATTTTTTTCCAGGTTCCGAATGAGCACAAAGTTCCGAATGAAGTCTTTTAAAAGTTCTGAATGAATGGTTTTTCAAAAGTTCCGAATCAGTTTAAAAGTTCCGAATGAAAGTCTTTAAAAGTTCCGAATAAACTTCCGAATGAATGGTTTCAAAAGTTCCGAATCAATTTAATTTAAAAAGTTCTGAATGAAAGTGTTTAAAAGTTCCGAATCAATTTTGTTTAGAGGTTCCGAATAAACTTCCGAACCAATTCAAATCTTCCGAATCAGTTTAAAAGTTCCGAATCAATTCTGCTTAGAAGTTCCGAACGAAAGTTCCGGATCAAGGAAAACTTCCGAATCAGAAGTTCCGGATCAAGACTTCCGAACCAAGCTAGTTCACTAGGAAGACTTCCGAATCAAGGAGTTCATCCGGAAGAGTTCCGGATCAAGAAGTTTCGAACCAGAGGGTTCATTCGGAAGAGTTCCGAACCAAACTTCCGGATCAAGGATAAAGTAGAAACTTCCGAATCAATTTTTCTTTTGAGTATTTCGAATCAGAGTTAAGTAATATTTACTGTTTCTTTTTTAATTCTTAAATTTTAATTCAAGTTTTATTAATTGCTATTAAATTAGTTGCTTTTAGCTTATTCTTATCACTTAATGCTTTTAATCCTTTTAGTAGAATAGAAAATCCAAACCCCCTATTTGTCACCAAGAACAATCTTTCCACTTTGAGTTGTGATCAATTCGAGAGGATACCGAGATTTAATCTGAACCCATTGCAAAAACCTGTATCAAATGGCGCCGCTGCTGGCTCTTCTCGTTAAGATCAACAGTTTTTTGTGAGAACTTGGAATTTGGGATCCGTTCCACGTGAACGTTACTTTTTCATAAAAAATTTCAAAAACACAAAAAAAAATATAAAATTTTCAAAAATCCTAAAAATTAAATAACATAAAAACCAAAAATATTTTTGCTTTGTTTTTGCCTTGTTAGTTGTTTTGCAGGTGCATGCGTACACGATCCACGTCTTATCAAGAGCCCGAGCCTCTCGAAGACTTAGACATGGCAGGTGTACAAAACAACAACAATAACCCATCTCAAAACAATAATAATAACAATAACAACCCACCTTTCAACAACAATAATAACAACAACAATGAGCCTCTACCGGATAATCGCCCGATGATTGAACTTCTGCAAGCACATGTAGATGGCAACAATGATCCAATTGTCATACCCGCATTTGCAGCCAACAACTTTGAGCTCAAATCCGGTTTCATCCAAATGGTCTCTGCTCAACCATTCTTGGGGCGTATCATTGATGATCCACATGACCACATCAAGAGATTCTTGCAACTCACCAATACGGTGAAATTCAATGGTGTTCCACAAGAGGTAATCCGTTTACAACTTTTTCCCTTTTCCTTAGAGGAACAAGCCCGTCATTGGCTTGCTAAGGAACCGCCACAGAGTATTCTTACGTGGACGGATTTGGAGACCAAGTTTATCAACTACTTTTTCCCACCCTCTCGTACTACCGCTTTGCGGAATGAAATTATCAATTTTAAACAAAAGTACGATGAGTCGTTTAGTGAATCTTGGGACCGTTTCAAAGACCTTTTGAGAAAATGCCCACAACATGGTTTTACCAAAGTGCACCAAATTAATACTTTTTATAATGGTTTAAACATGAATGACCAAGATTCACTAAACAGTGCCTCGGGGGATAATCTTTTGGCTAAGACTTCCAATGCTGCTTGGGATATGATTGAGAATAAGTCTCGTGTGCAAACCAAGAGTGTTCGGACCAATGTCGCTAGTGCTAGTACTAGTGACAGTGATAAGCAACTTGACAAAATCACTCTTACACCACTTGTACTGCTAAAAAACGCTAAAGACGCTCAAGTCAGTGCTGTCAGCCAACCATGTGAGATATGCGGGGGTCCTCACTCTTACACCACTTGTACTGCCACCCAAGACCACCCTTCTGAAAATGTGAATGCAGCTTATGGCACCTATCCTCAACCCGCTTATCAAGCTCGACCTCAAGGTGACCGCAACCTGCTTAGCTACCGTTCGAACAACTATCTCTCACCACCTGGTTTTCCTCCAAACAACCCAAACCAACAACAAAACCTCAATCACCCTCCTCAACAACAACAACAACCTCGTACACCATACATACCACCTCACAAACAACCATATCCACCTCAAAGAAACAACCAAGTTTACCAGCAACCTGCTTATCAACCACCCACATACAATGCTCCTCCCAACCAACCCACCGCTTTACACCAAGAAGTGGAAACCTACATGAGGACTAACGATGTGATCGTGGGAAATCTTCAGCAGGAAGTGCTCAACTTGAAAGCAGACCTGGTGAAACAAGGGAACGATCTGAGAGCTGATATGAGAAACACTTTGGATAGTCAAACGAATGACTTAAAGAATATGATGGCTAGTTTCTTCCAAGGTAATCAACCCTCTTCTTCGGGTAATCTTCCGAGTAACACCGTTGCGAATCCAAGAGGGGAGATGAAAGCAATCACCACTCGCAGTGGCAAAGGTACCAAGGAACCCGAGCTTACTATACCTCCACCGGTGATTATGACTAAGGAGAACGAGTCACCTGATCCTATTCCTCATCCTTTTACTTCCCCAATTTCTCCACCTCTTACTTCTACCCCTCTCCCACCCAAGGATGTGAGTGATCCTTCAATCCCAAAGACTTCCTCTTCTTCCGATATACCTTATCCATCAAGGTTGAGGAAAGAGAAGCTCAAAACCAAGGATGATATTCAAGTTTCGAACTTTCTAAAAATGTTTAAACAATTCAATTTTAACATCTCCTTCGCTGAGGCTCTCGCTCACATGCCCAAATACGCGAAAATGTTCAAAGATCTTCTTAGTGACAAGGAGAAGCTTATTGATATTGCTAACACCCAACTTAATGAGAATTGCTCTGCAGTGCTCTTAAGGAAATTGCCAACCAAGCTTGGTGATCCGGGTCGCTTCTTAATCCCTTGTAACTTCCCGGGAGTAGAGAATTGCATGGCTCTAGCCGATCTAGGTGCCAGTATTAACTTAATGCCCTTAAGCATTTGGAAGCAATTATCTCTCCCTGAGCTAGTCCCCACCAAAATGACTTTGGAATTAGCTAACCGTACGGTTGCTTATCCAGTGGGGATAGCCGAAGACGTCTTTGTAGGAGTCGACAAATTCACCTTTCCTGCCGATTTCGTCGTCGTCGACTACGAGATGGACCCTCGTGTGCTATTAATTGTTGGTCGTCCATTCCTGAGGACCGGTCGCACTCTCATCGATGTTGAAGCCGGTGAGCTTATCATGAGAATGGGTGACGATAAAATCGTCTTCAACATGGGAAAGCTTTCTAAACAGCCTTATTCATACGAGAGTGTTAATTGTATTGACGTTCTTGATGAGGCTTGTGAAGAACACTTTATTGATGCTTGTAAAAATATTCCTACCTCTCTTCCCAATGTAAAGACCGTTTCCTCTATCGATTCCTCACTGTCTCTATTTGGAGAAAGTGATTTCTTTTGGAAAGATCTTGAAGCCACCATGGGAGATGTGAACTTAGCAAATGACGATTCTCCCACCGATTGGGATGAAGACATGCATTTCTTTGAAAATCTTCTCAAAGAAGACAATCTTTCTCCACCATCTCCCACGGTTATTGCTATCGATGCTCCGACTTTAAAAACGCCTCCCATCGAAAATCCTCCGGATTTAGAACTTAAGGAGTTGCCGCCCCATCTCGAGTACGTGTTCCTTGAAGAAAACAAGAAGGCGCCTGTCATCATCGCGAAGGACTTGAAAGAAGAAAGGAAATCTCGCCTCATCGTCGTGCTTAAAGATCATACGAAGGCAATTGCTTGGAAAATTTCCGATATCCGCGGAATTGATCCGAACTTTTGTACTCACAAGATTCTCATGGAAGATGACTTTAAACCCGCAATCCAGAGCCAAAGAAAGGTTAATCCTAAAATTCATGACGTCATCAAACAAGAGGTTATCAAACTTCTCGATGTCGGCTTGATTTACCCTATTTCGGATTCGCCGTGGGTAAGTCTCGTCCATTGTGTGCCCAAGAAGGGCGGAATAACCGTTGTTTCTAATGAACACAACGAGTTGATTCCCACTCGTCTCGTTACTGGGTGGAGAGTTTGTATTGATTATCGCAAGCTCAATGATGCCACGAGAAAAGACCACTTTCCTCTTCCCTTCATGGATCAAATGCTCGAGCGTCTAGCTGGTAATGACTATTACTGCTTCTTAGACGGTTTCTCCGGGTATTTTCAAATTCCCATCGATCCCAGGGACAAAGAAAAGACCATATTCACTTGTCCCTATGGAACATTTGCTTACAAACGCATGCCTTTTGGTTTATGTAATGCTCCTGGGACGTTCCAAAGGTGTATGATGGCTATCTTCCATGACATGGTGGAAGACACTATGGAAGTATTCATGGATGATTTCTCGGTTTATGGTGATTCTTTCTCTGCTTGCCTTTCCAATTTAGAACGTATGCTGAAGCGGTGTGAAGACACCCGCCTTGTTCTTAATTGGGAAAAATGCCATTTCATGGTAAAAGAGGGCATCGTGCTAGGACACAAATTTTCCAAAGCCGGTCTTGAAGTAGACCGTGCTAAAGTCGATGTTATCGCTAAGTTGCCTCCACCTTCAACCGTGAAGGGTGTGAGAAGTTTCCTTGGTCATGCGGGCTTTTACCGTCGATTCATCAAAGATTTTTCTCAAATCGCTCGCCCGATGACCCACCTCTTGGAAAAAGATACTCCTTTTATCTTTTCCAAAGAGTGTATCGAAGCCTTCAACTCGCTTAAGGATAAGCTAACTAAGGCACCCGTCTTGGTTACCCCTAATTGGGAGCTACCTTTCGAGTTGATGTGCGATGCTAGCGATTATGCTATTGGAGCGGTTTTGGGCCAAAGAGTGAATAAACACTTCCAAACAATCCACTATGCTAGCAAGACAATGACGGGGGCTCAATTGCATTATACGACAACCGAAAAAGAGCTTTTAGCTGTTGTCTATGCTTTTGAAAAGTTCCGCCCCTATCTTGTCCTTTCCACCACAATCGTTTACACCGATCATTCCGCGTTGAAGTACTTGTTGACTAAGCAAGATTCCAAACCAAGACTTCTTCGCTGGGTTTTGCTACTCCAGGAATTTAAAATCGAAATTCGCGATAAAAAAGGAGCTAAAAACCTAGCCGCGGATCATCTCAGTAGACTTGAGGATCCTTACCAAGGGGATCATCTGAACAAAGAAATCAATGATTCTTTTCCCCTGGAGACCTTAATGTCTATCAACTCGACTTCTGATGAAACCCCGTGGTTTGCGGACATTGCAAACTACTTGGCGGGTGGAATTCTCGTTGACGGGTTAACATCCCAGCAAAAGAAAAAGTTCTTCTAAGACATTACGACTTACTTTTGGGATGACCCGTATCTATTCAAACAATGTGCTGATTTGATCATTCTCCGATGTGTTGATGGACCGGCAGCTTTATAAATCCTTGACGCTTGCCACAAAGGACCCACCGGTGGTCACTTTGGTCCCAACTACACCGCCAAAAAAGTGTTTGACTCGGGATTTTATTGGCCCACCATCTATCGTGACGCTCACGAGATGGTTAAACGTTGTGATGCATGCCAAAAACAAGGCAAGATCACACATAAAGACGAGATGCCTCAGAATTTCATTCAAGAATGTGAAATCTTTGATGTTTGGGGTATCGACTTTATGGGGCCATTCCCTTCCTCTAAAGGAAACAAATACATCCTTGTAGCCGTTGACTACGTTTCAAATTGGCTTGAAGCCAAAGCTTTACCTACTAATGACGCAAGGGTGGTTTGTAACTTTTTGAAATCGCTATTCGCTAGATTCGGTGTGCCTCGTGCCATTATTAGTGATCGCGGGACTCATTTTTGCAATGACCAATTCGCAAGAGTCATGGCTAAGTATGGTGTAAATCATCGTCTTTCCACCGCTTACCACCCACAAACTAATGGCCAGGCTGAAATATCCAACCGAGGATTAAAGCGAATTATGGAAAGAACCGTGGGAGAGCATCGCGCCTCATGGGCTGATAAACTTGATGATGCTTTGTGGGCTTTTCGTACCGCATACAAGACTCCGATTGGTTGTACACCATATCGTCTCGTGTACGGGAAAGCGTGCCACCTCCCCATTGAGTTGGAGCACAAGGCTTATTGGGCCTTGAAATAGACTAATTTCGATATCAACAAAGCCGGTGACCTACGCAAAATCCAACTCAATGAGCTGAATGAACTCCGTAATGAGGCTTATGAAAATTCTTTGATCTATAAGGAGAAGACTAAGCTCATTCACGACTCTAAGATTAAGAACCGAGAGTTCCAAGTTGGAGACAAAGTTTTACTCTTTAACTCTTGGTTGAAAATCTTTTCGGGCAAGCTGAAATCTCGTTGGTCCGGCCCATTCACCATTGCCCAAATTTTTCCATATGGTACTCTCGAGCTCGCTCAACCTAATGGTCCGAATTTTAAGGTGAATGGCCAACGAGTTAAGTTGTACTTTGGTGAGGACATCTCTCAGGAGATGATTCCTTCCCTCACCACGTTCCCCATCAACTAATTTTGGGTCGAGTTAGGCTCGTGACTCGGTTATCAAAAACAAGCGCTCCTCGGGAGGCAACCCGAGTATCTATCCTTTTCTGTTTTAACCTCCTAAGTGTAGGGGGACCTATATAGGTGTTTGTATTTGTGTGGTGATGTGATTACAGGGGTAACTGCACTCTTGGAATCTTTGAAGAACCGTGCTCCCGTGTTATCCGAAATCCGGTTCTATCTCTCAACTATCGTGATTCAATTTTCTTCATACTCACATTTGAAATTGATCACTTTAGTCGCCTCTTCCTTAAATTGATTTAACCAACGTGCACAATGTCATAAGTGTAGGGGATACTTTTCCCACATGCTTAAACATTGAGGACAATGTTTATCTTAAGTGTATGGGGGACTTCTATCGAAGTTTTAAGTGGACTTTTCCATGAAAATGCCTTCATTTAACCGGAAAATCATCTTTTTCAACATTTTTCAAATTTTTAATTAACTTTGGCCATGTAGTCGTAATTTTTAAATTTTTATCGTTGCTTTTATATGAATGTATCCCGCAATAAAGTCAAAAATATTAATAAAGTGGTGTAGCGAGTTTAGAAGTCTTTGACATATTAGGCCCGTTGCGATTATTTTGACTCAACCTGAATTGACTTATCCAAGTTTATTCTAGCTAGTATCCTTAACCATGTAGACCTTAATTGGTTTATTAGGCTAAGTATCCACGAGTCTCATTACTTGAGATTTTTAATTATGGAGGATGAGAAATGATAGAGTCAATTATAAGTCGGTATTCTTGCACAAGCTCACTTGGTGTAATTATTTGCCTATTCCCCCATCACTTGCTAATAATTTATCTGCAATAAGTAAGGTCGTACGATTTGAAAAGTTACTTAGCTTCTAGCCCAAGATCGTTTAAAAGTTGCTCGGTAATGATAAGAGTTCATAGCCAAGGCATAACTTATGAAGCGGGGCGCGAAGATTGGCGAGTCCGAAAAGGCCCTAACAAGGCATGAGGATTCAATCTTATTGCTAAAGATCCAAGGTGATGTGAAAACCATTATTCCCAAAATCAATATGAAGGAACAAGATTCACGACGAAAAGCAATCAACTCCCATAAAGATCATGGAGAAGTCTATCCGAAAAGACCCTAACAAGGTATGAGGATAAATAGATCCAAGTCCGAAAAGGAGGCGGATCGTTGTATCGCAAAATCCCAATTAGCGATTGAAGAAATAATCATGAAGTCGTGGTCAACAAAGTTGGAGTACCCCTCAAAAGTCTCCAAGTGAAGAAACTCTATTAACGATGAGAAGACCATTATCTCAAGCACGTCTCTCAAGATATGAAGTATGAAGTACACGCCAAATATCGGCCCGAGAAAGGTCTCAAATCGTGAACCGAGTTATGCCAAGATATGAACTTTTTGATATCCCGAGAAGCAGTTTTAAGAGATTTTGTCCTTTAGCTAACTATTGATCAAATCGTCCTACTTTGCTTTCAGCCTAAATAACTATCGCAATAAGTTCAAAAATGCATCTTCATGATCATTCTAAGACAAAGATAAAATATAAGAGATACACCTAGGAATAAGGGAGTTTAAGCATATAATTAAGCCATGTGAGTAAGTGTTTGATTTGCTAACTTATAATAATAATGATCTCGTTTTTAAGCTTAGTTTGGGGAACGTGAAACTTGAGGGTGATAAATCTTCGCAGCACCAAAGCCCTAATGTAAGTCCTTGATCTCTTTGCAAGTTATTTCCATCCTTTTCTTTACTTTAAAGCTTTAATTTCTCTTAGTACTTTAATTTTTGTTTAGTAGTATTTTAATAAGGCCAAGGTTGATTGATTACGAGAAAAGTGTAAATTTGCTTTATCACTAAGCATTGCATGAGGACATGGCAATGGTTAAGTGTAGGGGATTTGATAGGTGTGTAAACACCCATCCTTTTACCACTTATTTCTTACTAAAACAAGACCAAAACATGTATTTAATATCATTTGTTTGGAATTATGCGTGGTTTTTGTGTTTATTGTGTTTTCAGAGCCAACCGGATGAATATTGAAGAAAACATGGGATTGCACGGGTTTTATCGAAGAAAAAGACTCAAGACGAAGTCTATTGTCCAAGAGATGTAAAAGATTTGAAGTCACTGGGCCTATTTGAAGATTTATCGAAGAAAAGGACCAAAGATTGAAGATTTACATATGTCGAAGAAACACAAGTCTATTAAACGAAGAAATTAAAAGACGAGTTGAATTTAATCGTCGACGAATCCCGAATCAGAATTGAAAACGTTGACTTTTCTAAAAAGACGAGAAGACAAGCAGAAAGGGAGAAAGCCCACTCACCAACCAAAGGGAACACCTATATAAAGAATCCCTTCACACTTTTCATTCAGTTTTTTTTCACTCCTTTTTTCTCTCCTTTCTGTTCGTAGGCATCACCAACACCATTAGGGTGTTTGGTGATTTTGATTCTTGTTTTCCAATCTTGTAGTTTAATCTTTGTCTTTTGATTGTTTAAACATTAATCTATCAATTTAATCATTCATTTCATCTTGTTCATCTTCATCTTTTTTATTCAAAGTTAAAGCTCTTATTTGGTTAATTTTGATCTTTAAAAGTTATTGGGTTTTAAGTTTTTATTGATCAGATTTGTTGTTTATGGTTAGTATATGATTCGTGGTTAGTTTTATTTAAGTTTTGGTTAAACACTTGGTGGATTTTGGCATGAAATCGCGTTCCCCTGTTTGTCTATCTCCTACTGTTCTTAAATTTTTTTCCAGGTTCCGAATGAGCACAAAGTTTCGAATGAAGTCTTTTAAAAGTTCTAAATGAATGGTTTTTCAAAAGTTCCGAATCAGTTTAAAAGTTCTGAATGAAAGTCTTTAAAAGTTCCGAATAAACTTCCGAATGAATGGTTTCAAAAGTTCCGAATCAATTTAATTTAAAAAGTTCCGAATGAAAGTGTTTAAAAGTTCCGAATCAATTTTGTTTAAAAGTTCCGAATAAACTTCCGAACCAATTCAAATCTTCCGAATCAGTTTAAAAGTTCCGAATCAATTCTGCTTAGAAGTTCCGAACGAAAGTTCCGGATCAAGGAAAACTTCCGAATCAGAAGTTCCGGATCAAGACTTCCGAACCAAGCTAGTTCACTCGGAAGACTTCCGAATCAAGGAGTTCATCCGGAAGAGTTCCGGATCAAGAAGTTTCGAACCAGAGGGTTCATTCGGAAGAGTTCCGAACCAAACTTCCGGATCAAGGGTAAAGTAGAAACTTCCGAATCAATTTTTCTTTTGAGTATTTCGAATCAGAGTTAAGTAATATTTACTATTTCTTTTTTAATACTTAAATTTTAATTCAAGTTTTATTAATTGCTATTAAATTAGTTGCTTTTAGCTTATTCTTATCACTTAATGCTTTTAATCCTTTTAGTAGAATAGAAAATCCAAACCCCCTATTTGTCACTAAGAACAATCTTTCCACTTTGAGTTGCGATCAATTCGAGAGGATACCGAGATTTAATCTGAACCCATTGCAAAAACCTGTATCATCCCACATACCTCTAAATCATTCACCAAGCTCTCAACACTACTCCTATACTTGTATCAATTTCCCACTTCGTCCATCATTTTCTAATTAGATGGATATACTCATATCCAATCATTTTCATCAACTCCCTTTAGTCCATACCGCAAACTACTTAAAAATTCCAATTTCCTTACACAAGTGACCTATGACGATGTTTCACATATTGATTAGTTTATCACAACGAGGCTCTTCCAATCCAAATCAACTTATGATCTATACACATCACCAAAAGGACGGTTATCTCAGTTAGTCTATCAACTGCCATCCAAACCCATGCTACAACTACTTCCATAAAATTTGGATAGATCATTAGTAGCACCTACACACTTCTTTCTCACTTTTCTCCATGATAGATTTTTTTTCACTGATACTCAACACTTCCTTTATACCTACACAATGTCTTACCTTCAAGGTCATAGTGCTCCTCATTTTGTATCAGTTAGACCAAGACCTTCGTCTCTCATGACACATCACATCTATAACTCCTCAACCATTCGATTGTCAATACTAAGCCTTCTAATCAAACAATATAGGTCAATACCATTTCCTTTCCACACTACAACAATATTAGCATGCTTAGTGCTTTAGTCTACTCATTTAGCTATACCAAAGTTTTACCTTCGGTTCCTATCTCAACCTATTTCATTCATGATTCGCATCTATCCACACTTCCTTCTTCTTCCTCAGCTCATGACATACATCACGATGTTATGCTTCCTGTCTTTCAAGTCATCTATACCTCAAAATTTTTTCCAAGTATCTTCACTTGTTCTTCCTCATAATCAGTTCTCCTACCCCCTCCTAATAGGGACATACTAGAGTTTTATGTGATCCCATGCGGATCACACTCTCATCTTATGCCCATATTACTTTCCATTTGTCTAAACTAAGCCATATTTTAAGTTCTTATTCAAATCTCATACTTCTATTTTGATCTTGCACCCAACATGAGGTACTTTCAATCATCATCTTCTAGGAATACTTGGTTCTCTCCTTACATTGTTCTCCCTAATTCCTACACTATCCTGTCCAACCGAAATACCATACTTCCTTCATCAAATCTATGGAAATTGCTAGTGCATTGGATAATGCATAACTGTCTCTTCCAAAGATCTTTCATAACACATTCACAAAACCAACTCTCTAATCACTTCTCCATGAACTTATTCAGCTCAGCTTCACTACTCATCCCTCGATATTGATTGCCATAAAAATTCTATCCGCGTAGTCACTCGACTCCCCTTGTTACCTCCACGAGTTCTTAATCTCCCATGTTATGTATTCAATTCATCACTATCCACTAGTTCAGCTCTTTGTAACTCCACTTCGGTACTCGATCTGTCCTTCTTCCTCACGAACCATACGGAGATTCCCATCATAATGCTTGTCACCTCTCCAGCCCTTGCAACTTCTGTGACTCCTTCGAAATCTCTTGCATCCTTCTAGCAGTCGGCACGTAGTCCTTTCAGCTCCTTGATTCACGATGTAGCTCTTCACGCACTCCTTCTCGTCTCTATGATGTTACCTAGGAACTTCACACTACCCAGTAGCCTCTAACTTCAACTCATCTACCAAAATATTCTAAAGGTACTTCAACCCCTCAATGGCTCACTCTTCCTAACTTGTTGTATTCACCATTAATCAGCCTCCTACCAATCATTCTTTCACATCCATGTTTTCCTTCACGTGTCTACTACTACCTCGCCTGCATAACTATACCAATTCCCTTGCGTGTTATTTGCCCAATCTTTCCATTAGTAGAAAATTTCTACTCTACCCTCACATCTCTTGGTACTTTCATCAATCTCCTAATGATACTGCAACCAATTCTCATAGCATGACATCTCGTTCTCACGACCAGTCAACTTACTTTACTTACTCCCTTATTCCCGTAACCAATCTAAGTTTCAAAACTCCATAAATCTTAATCATTCCTTCAACACAACCTTTAAACAAAAACACATCTCTGCATTCTAATATCTAACCATAAGTAATACTACCCAACTCTATCCTCTCATTCTAACGTTTCCACAACCGCATAACTAAATCATGACGTGTACCAAAAGAATTCCAAACAATCGTGTCCCAAAATAAAATATAGGGTAAAACGAACCCTAGCGAAAACAACTGAAAACAAAACAATTTAATCCGAAATATCAATGGAGTGTGCCAACAATGAAAAATTAGACTCATCATGATTAGTATTACCAAATTTCGATACCTTAGAAAATTATAAACTTTTGTCCCAATTAGTTACTTCTCATAAGAACCAAACTTCAATACTACTAAAATCAATCATACTCATTTTTAACCATAAACTCATCTTTTTTCTTCATTAATTTATCAAGGATATCAACTAGTTGGTATACTACAATCTTATTCTAACCATTATCTTGTTTACCCTTTCGCTAATTTTTCGACTTTCTGCGTAATTTTCGATCTTAACTTTATTTTTAAAACTTTCCTAAAATAGAAAACTCCTATAATACATAGAATATAGATAATATATATCTAATGTACATATATCAAGTATGATACATACACAAAATCCTACGAAAACGATAATTCAACTTTCACGAAATTTTCGCGTGATCTCATTTCATTTCACTTCATTTCATTTCCTTTCACTTCATTTCATTTCACTTCACAGTCACTATAATGTGAGCTTATGATTCATGAAATAACCATTCATCGATTTACTTAAGATCACTTCGTACTCATAAACGATGTCCAAACCATCCTCATTCACACCAAATAACCACATAAACACATAAAACACATAGTAACACATAACACCCTAAAAATACGGCTAAGTGACGAACCTCAAAACCACGGTTGTCACATTACTCCCTCCTAATAGAAATCTCGTCCCGAGATTTACTCCTTAGGATCAAACACACAATCAATAAATCATATGAGGATACTTGTTCTAATTGAACTCCTCTCATTTCCACGTGAACTTTAGTTCATGACTCAATTTACTAGATATATTAACGAACAATATTTAAATTCATTACCAAACTCTTGACCTCATAGTCCATAAATTTTACAATGACTCTTTGAAAATCAAAGACTCTAATTATCACAAATCCCGAATAACCGTATATGCAAATATGCATTCTCAAACCACATTTCCCAAATATTAATGCATGAAATATATCATGTACACCACTTAATTCCCCAGATAATTCCATACCCAGAAGCTACTGGTCCGATCTTTCCAAAGATCATAAATGGACCTACAAAACTTGACATCAACTTTTCTCTTTTTACCAAAACATACCACCCGTTACTATGGGTGAAACTTCCTACATAACTTTTTCACTAAACTCTAGTGATTTCCTCTTTTTCAACATATCATCACTTGTTACTCTCGTCCTTTTCACAAACACCATTTCCACATTAGTAGTCTCTCTCACGAATTTTAGTCCACCATAAGGACAACACACCCTATCCTTCCATATAGTGCCAAAAATGGCATTCATCGACTTCTAGTATGATAACTATCATTATATGAAAACTCAGACATCGCTAACGAGTTTCCCATGATAGGTGTGTAAACACCCATCCTTTTACCACTTATTTCTTACTAAAACAAGACCAAAACACGTATTTAATATCATTTGTTTGGAATTATCCGTGGTTTTTGTGTTTATTGTGTTTTCAGAGCCAACCGGATGAATATTGAAGAAAACAAGGGATTGCACGGGTTTTATCGAAGAAAAAGACTCAAGACGAAGTCTATTGTCCAAGAGATGCAAAAGATTTGAAGTCACTGGGCCTATTTGAAGATTTATCGAAGAAAAGGACCAAAGATTGAAGATTTACATATGTCGAAGAAACTCAAGTCAAATAAACGAAGAAATTAAAAGACAAGTTGAATTTAATCGTCGACAAATCCCGAATCAGAATCGAAAACGTCGACTTTTCTGAAAAGACGAGAAGACAAGAAGAAAGGGAGAAAGCCCACTCACCAACCAAAGGGAACACCCATATAAAGAATTCCCTTCACACTTTTCATTCAGTTTTTTTTCACTCCTTTTTTCTCTCCTTTCTGTTCGTAGGCATCACCAACACCATTAGGGTGTTTGGTGATTTTGATTCTTGTTTTCCAATCTTGTAGTTTAATCTTTGTCTTTTGATTGTTTAAACATTAATCTATCAATTTAATCATTCATTTCATCTTGTTCATCTTCATCTTTTTGATTCAAAGTTAAAGCTCTTATTTGGTTAATTTTGATCTTTAAAAGTTATTGGGTTTTAAGTTTTTATTGATGGGATTTGTTGTTTATGGTTAGTATATGATTCGTGATTAGTTTTATTTAAGTTTTGGTTAAACACTTGGTGGATTTTGGCTTGAAATCGCGTTCCCCTGTTTGTCTATCTCCTACTGTTCTTAAATTTTTTTTCCAGGTTCCGAATGAGCACAAAGTTCCGAATGAAGTCTTTTAAAAGTTCTGAATGAATGGTTTTTCAAAAGTTCCGAATCAGTTTAAAAGTTCCGAATGAAAGTCTTTAAAAGTTCCGAATAAACTTTCGAATGAATGGTTTCAAAAGTTCCGAATCAATTTAATTTAAAAAGTTCCGAATGAAAGTGTTTAATAGTTCCGAATCAATTTTGTTTAAAAGTTCCGAATAAACTTCCGAACCAATTCAAATCTTCCGAATCAGTTTAAAAGTTCCGAATCAATTCTGCTTAGAAGTTCCGAACGAAAGTTCCGGATCAAGGAAAAATTCCGAATCAGAAGTTCCGGATCAAGACTTCCGAACCAAGCTAGTTCACTCGGAAGACTTCCGAATCAAGGAGTTCATCCGGAAGAGTTCCGGATCAAGAAGTTTCGAACCAGAGGGTTCATTCGGAAGAGTTCCGAACCAAACTTCCGGATCAAGGGTAAAGTAGAAACTTCCGAATCAATTTTTCTTTTGAGTATTTCGAATCAGAGTTAAGTAATATTTACTGTTTCTTTTTTAATACTTAAATTTTAATTCAAGTTTTATTAATTGCTATTAAATTAGTTGCTTTTAGCTTATTCTTATCACTTAATTCTTTTAATCCTTTTAGTAGAATAGAAAATCCAAACCCCCTATTTGTCACCAAGAACAATCTTTCCACTTTGAGCCGCGATCAATTCGAGAGGATACCGAGATTTAATCTGAACCCATTGCAAAAACCTGTATCAAATGGCGCCGCTGCCGGCTCTTCTCGTTAAGATCAACAGTTTTTTGTGAGAACTTGGATTTTGGGATCCGTTCCCCGTGAACGTTACTTTTTCATAAAAAATTTCAAAAACACAAAAAAAAATATAAAATTTTCAAAAATCCTAAAAATTAAATAACATAAAAACCAAAAATATTTTTGCTTTGTTTTTGCCTTGTTAGTTCTTTTTCAGGTGCATGCGTACACGATCCACGTCTTATCAAGAGCCCGAGCCTCTCGAAGACTTAGACATGGCCGGTGTACAAAACAACAACAATAACCCATTTCAAAACAATAATAATAACAATAACAACCCACCTTTCAACAACAATAATAACAACAACAATGAGCCTCTACCGGATAATCGCCCGATGATTGAACTTCTGCAAGCACATGTAGATGGCAACAATGATACAATTGTCATACCCGCATTTGCAGCCAACAACTTTGAGCTCAAATCCGGTTTCATCCAGATGGTCTCTACTCAACCATTCTTGGGTCGTACCATTGATGATCCACATGACCACATCAAGAGATTCTTGCAACTCACCAATACGGTCAAATTCAATGGTGTTCCACAAGAGGTAATCCGTTTACAACTTTTTACCTTTTCTTTAGAGGGACAAGCCCGGCATTGGCTTGCTAAGGAACCGCCATAGAGTATTCTTACGTGGACGGATTTGGAGACCAAGTTTATCAACTAATTTTTCCCACCCTCTCGTATTACCGCTTTGCGGAATGAAATTATCAATTTTGAACAAAAGTACGATGAGTCGTTTAGTGAATCTTGGGACCGTTTCAAAGACCTTTTGAGAAAATGCCCACAACATGGTTTTACCAAAGTGCACCAAATTAATACTTTTTATAATGGTTTAAACATGAATGACCAAGATTCACTAAACAGTGCCTCGGGGGGTAATCTTTTGGCTAAGACTTCCAATGCTGCTTGGGATATCATTGAGAATAAGTCTCGTGTGCAAACCAAGAGTGTTTGGACCAATGTCGCTAGTGCTAGTACTAGTGACAGCGATAAGCGACTTGACAAAATCACTGCGCTTCTTGAATCGCTTGCTACCCAAACCGTCAGCAACACCAACAGCATCAACGCTAAAAACGCTAAAGACGCTCAAGTCAATGCTGTCAGCCAACCATGTGAGATATGCGGGGGTCCTCACTCTTACACCACTTGTACTGCCACCCAAGACCACCCTTCTGAAAATGTGAATGCAGCTTATGGCACCTATCCTCAACCCGCTTATCAAGATCGACCTCAAGGTGACCGCGACCTGCTTAGCTAACGTTCGAACAACTATCTCTCACCACCCGGTTTTCCTCCAAACAACCCAAACCAACAAAAAAACCTCAATCGCCCTCCTCAACAACAACAACAACCTCGTACACCATACATACCACCTCACAAACAACCATATCCACCTCAAAGAAACAACCAAGTTTACCAGCAACCTGCTTATCAACTACCCGCATACAATGCTCCTCCCAACCAACCCACCGCTTTACACCAAGAAGTGGAAACCTACATGAGGACTAACGATGTGATCGTGGGAAATCTTCAGCAGGAAGTGCTCAACTTGAAAGCAGACCTGGTGAAACAAGGGAACGATCTGAGAGCTGATATGAGAAACACTTTGGATAGTTAAACGAATGACTTAAAGAATATGATGGCTAGTTTCTTCCAAGGTAATCAACCCTCTTCTTCGGGTACTCTTCTGAGTAACACCGTTGCGAATCCAAGAGGGGAGATGAAAGCAATCATCACTCGCAGTGGCAAAGGTACCAAGGAACACGAGCTTCCTATACCTCCACCGGTGATTGTGACTAAGGAGAACGAGTCACCTGATTCTATTCCTCATCCTTTTACTTCCCCAATTTCTCCACCTCTTACTTCTACCCATCCTCCACCCAAGGATGTGAGTGATCCTTCAATCCCAAAGACTTCCTCTTCTTTCGATATACCTTATCCATCAAGGTTGAGGAAAGAGAAGCTCAAAAGCAAGAATAATATTCAAGTTTCAAACTTTCTAAAAATGTTTAAACAATTGAATTTTAACATCTCCTTCGCTGAGGCTCTCGCTCACATGCCCAAATATGCGAAAATGTTCAAAGATCTTCTTAGTGACAAGGAGAAGCTTCTTGATATTGCTAACACCCAACTTAATGAGAATTTCTCTGCAGTGCTCTTAAGGAAATTGCCAACCAAGCTTGGTGATCCGGGTCGCTTCTTAATCCCTTGTAACTTCCCGGGAGTAGAGAATTGCATGGCTCTAGCCGATCTAGGTGCCAGTATTAACTTAATGCCCTTAAGCGTTTGGAAGCAATTATCTCTCCCTGAGCTAGTCCCCACCAAAATGACTTTGGAATTAGCTAACCGTACGGTTGCTTATCCAGTGGGGATAGCCGAAGACGTCTTTGTAGGAGTCGACAAATTCACCTTTCCTGTCGATTTCGTCGTCGTCGACTACGAGATGGACCCTCGTGTGCCATTAATTGTTGGTCTTCCATTCCTGAGGATCGGTCGCACTCTCATCGATGTTGAAGCCGGTGAGCTTATCATGAGAGTGGGTGACGATAAAATCGTCTTCAACATGGGAAAGCTTTCTAAACAGCCTTATTCATACGAGAGTGTTAATTGTATTAACGTTCTTGATGAGGCTTGTGAAGAACACTTTATTGATGCTTGTAAAAATATTCCTACCTCTCTTCCCAATGTTGAGACCGTTTCCTCTATCGATTCATCACTGTCTCTATTTGGAGAAAGTGATTTCTTTTGGAAAGATCTTGAAGCCACCATGGGAGATGTGAACTTAGCAAATGACGATTCTCCCACCGATTGGGATGAAGACATGCAGTTCTTTGAAAACCTTCTCAAAGAAGACAATCTTTCCCACCATCTCCCACGGTTATTGCTATCGATGCTCCGACTTTAAAAACGCCTCCCATCGAAAATCCTCCGGATTTAGAACTTAAGGAGTTGCGGCCCCATCTCGAGTACGTGTTCCTTGAAGAAAACAAGAAGGCGCCTATCATCATCACGAAGGACTTGAAAGAAGAAGAGAAATCTCGCCTCATCGCCGTGCTTAAAGATCATACGAAGGCAATTGCTTGGAAAATTTCCGATATCCGCGGAATTGATCCGAAATTTTGTACTCACAAGATTCTCATGGAAGATGACTTTAAACCCGCAATCCAGAGCCAAAGAAGTGTTAATCCTAAAATTCATGACGTCATCAAACAAGAAGTTATCAAACTTCTCGATGCCGGCTTGATTTACCCTATTTCAGATTCGCCGTGGGTAAGTCTCGTCCATTGTGTGCCCAAGAAGGGCGGAATAACCGTTGTTTCCAATGAACACAACGAGTTTATTCCCACTCGTCTCGTTACTGGGTGGAGAGTTTGTATTGATTATTTCAAGCTCAATGATGCCACGAGAAAAGACCACTTTCCTCTTCCCTTCATGGATCAAATGCTCGAGCGTCTAGCTGGTAATGACTATTACTGCTTCTTAGACGGTTTCTCCGGGTATTTTCAAATTCCCATCGATCCCAAGGACCAAGAAAAGACCACATTCACTTGTCCCTATGGAACATTTGCTTACAAAGGCATGCCTTTTGGTTTATGTAATGCTCCTAGGACGTTCCAAAGGTGTATGATGGCTATCTTCCATGACATGGTGGAAGACACTATGGAAGTATTCATGGATGTTTTCTCGGTTTATGGCGATTCTTTCTCTGCTTGCCTTGCCAATTTAGAACGTATGCTGAAGCGGTGTGAAGACACTCGCCTTGTTCTTAATTAGGAAAAATGCCATTTCATGGTAAAAGAGGGCATCGTGCTTGGACAAAAAATTTCCAAAGCCGGTCTTGAAGTAGACCGTGCTAAAGTCGATGTTATCGCTAAGTTGCCTCCACCTTCAACCGTGAAGGGTGTGAGAAGTTTCCTTGGTCATGCGGGCTTTTACCGTCGATTCATCAAAGATTTTTCTCAAATCGCTCGCCCGATGACCCACCTCTTGGAAAAAGATACTCCTTTTATCTTTTCCAAAGAGTGTATCGAAGCCTTCAACTCGCTTAAGGATAAGCTAACAAAGGCACCCGTCTTGGTTACCCCTAATTGGGAGCTACCTTTCGAGTTGATGTGCGATGCTAGCGATTATGCTATTGGAGTGGTTTTGGGCCAAAGAGTGAATAAACACTTCCAACCAATCCACTATGTTAGCAAGACAATGACGGGGGCTCAATTGCATTATACGACAACCGAAAAAGAGCTTTTAGCTGTTGTCTATGCTTTTGAAAAGTTCTGCCCCTATCTTGTCCTTTCCACCACAATCGTTCACACCGATCATTCCGCGTTGAAGTACTTGTTGACTAAGCAAGATTCCAAACCAAGACTTCTTCGCTGGGTTTTGCTACTCCAGGAATTTAAAATCGAAATTCGCGATAAAAAAGGAGCTAAAAACCTAGCCGCGGATCATTTCAGTAGACTTGAGGATCCTTACCAAGGGGATCATCCGAACAAAGAAATCAATGATTCTTTTCCCCTGGAGACCTTAATGTCTATCAACTCGACTTCTGATGAAATCCCGTGGTTTGCGGACATTTCAAACTACTTGGCGGGTGGAATTCTCGTTGACAGGTTAACATCCCTGCAAAAGAAAAAGTTCTTCAAAGACATTACGACTTACTTTTGGGATGACCCGTATCTATTCAAACAATGTGCTGATTTGATCATTCGCCGATGTGTTGATGGACCGGCAGCTTTATAAATCCTTGACGCTTGCCACAAAGGACCCACCGGTGGTCACTTTGGTCCCAACTACACCGCCAAAAAAGTGTTTGACTCGGGATTTTATTGGCCCACCATCTATCGTGACGCTCACGAGATGGTTAAACGTTGTGATGCTTGCCAAAAACAAGGCAAGATCACACATAAAGACGAGATGCCTCAGAATTTCATTCAAGAATGTGAAATCTTTGATGTTTGGGGTATCGACTGCATGGGGCCATTCCCTTCCTCTAAAGGAAACAAATACATCCTTGTAGCCGTTGACTACGTTTCAAAGTGGGTTGAAGCCAAAGCTTTACCTACTAATGACGCAAGGGTGGTTTGTAACTTTTTGAAATCGCTATTCGCTAGATTCGGTGTGCCTGGTGCCATTATTAGTGATCGCGGGACTCATTTTTGCAATGACCAATTCGCAAGAGTCATGGCTAAGTATGGTGTAAATCATCGCCTTTCCACCGCTTACCACCCACAAACTAATGGCCAGGCTGAAATATCCAACCGAGGATTAAAGCGAATTATGGAAAGAACCGTGGGAGAGCATCGCGCCTCATGGGCTGATAAACTTGATGATGCTTTGTGGGCTTTTCGTACCGCATACAAGACTCCGATTGGTTGTACACCATATCGTCTCGTGTACGGGAAAGCGTGCCACCTCCCCATTGAGTTGGAGCACAAGGCTTATTGGGCCTTGAAATGGACTAATTTCGATATCAACAAAGCCGGTGACCTACGCAAAATCCAACTCAATGAGCTTAATGAACTCCGTAATGAGGCTTATGAAAATTCTTTGATCTATAAGGAGAAGACTAAGCTCATTCACGACTCTAAGATTAAGAACCGAGAGTTCCAAGTTGGAGACAAAGTTTTACTCTTTAACTCTCGGTTGAAAATCTTTTTGGGCAAGCTGAAATCTCGTTGGTCCGGCCCATTCACCATTGCCCAAATTTTTCCATATGGTACTCTCGAGCTCACTCAACCTAATGGTCCGAATTTTAAGGTGAATAGCCAACGAGTGAAGTTGTACTTTGGTGAGGACATCTCTTAGGAGATGATTCCTTCCCTCACCACGTTCCCCATCAACTAATTTTGGGTCGAGTCAGGCTCGTGACTCGGTTATCAAAAACAGGCGCTCCTCGGGAGGCAACCCGAGTATCTATCCTTTTCTGTTTTAACCTCCTAAGTGTAGGGGGACCTATATAGGTGTTTGTATTTGTGTGGTGATGAGATTACAGGGGTAACTGCACTCTTGGAATGTTTGAAGAACCGTTCTCCCGTGTTATCTGAAATCCGGTTCTATCTCTCAACTATCGTGATTCAATTTTCTTCATACTCACATTTGAAATTGATCACTTTAGTCGTCTCTTCCTTAACTTGATTTAACCAACGTGCACAATGTCATAAGTGTAGGGGAGACTTTTCCCACATGCTTAAACATTGAGTACAATGTTTATCTTAAGTGTAGGGGGGACTTCTATCGAAGTTTTAAGTGGACTTTTCCATGAAAATGCCTTCATTTAACCGGAAAATCATCTTTTTCAACATTTTTCAAATTTTTAATTAACTTTGGCCATGTAGTCGTAATTTTTAAATTTTTATCGTTGCTTTTATATGTACATATCCCGCAATAAAGTCAAAAATATTAATAAAGTGGTGTAGCGAGTTTAGAAGTCTTTGACATATTAGGCCCGTTGCGATTATTTTGACTCAACCTGAATTGACTTATCCAAGTTTATTCTAGCTAGTATCCTTAACCATGTAGACCTTAATTGGTTTATTAGGCTAAGTATCCACGAGTTTCATTACTTGAGATTTTAAATTGTGGAGGACGAGAAATGATAGAGTCAATTATAAGTCGGTATTCTTGCACAAGCTCACTTGGTGTAATTATTTGCCTATTCTCCCATCACTTGCTAATAGTTTATCTGCAATAAGTAAGGTCGTACGATTTGAAAAGTTACTTAGCTTCTAGCCCAAGATCGTTTAAAAGTTGCTCGGTAATGATAAGAGTTCATAGCCAAGGCATAACTTATGAAGCGGGGCGCGAAGATTGGCGAGTCCGAAAAGGCCCTAACAAGGCATGAGGATTCAATCTTATTGCTAAAGATCCAAGTTGATGTGAAAAGCATTATTCCCAAAATCAATATGAAGGATCAAGATTCACGACGAAAAGCAATCAACTCCCATAAAGATCATGGAGAAGTCTATCCGAAAAGACCCTAACAAGGTATGAGGATAAATAGATCCAAGTCCGAAAAGGAGGTGGATCGTTGTATCGCAAAATCCCAATTAGCGATTGAAGAAATAATCATGAAGTCGTGGTCAACAAAGTTGGAGTACCCCTCAAAAGTCTCCAAGTGAAGAAACTCTATTAACGATGAGAAGACCATTATCTCAAGCACGTCTCTCAAGATATGAAGTATGAAGTACATGCCAAATATCGGCCCGAGAAAGGTCTCAAATCGTGAACCGAGTTATGCCAAGATATGAACTTTTTGATATCCCGAGAAGCAGTTTTAAGAGATTTTGTCCTTTAGCTAACTATTGATCAAATCGTCCTACTTTGCTTTCAGCCTAAATAACTATCGCAATAAGTCCAAAAATGCATCTTCATGATCATTCTAAGACAAAGATAAAATATAAGAGATACACCTAGGAATAAGGGAGTTTAAGCATATAATTAAGCCATGTGAGTAAGTGTTTGATTTGCTAACTTATAATAATAATGATCTCGTTTTTAAGCTTAGTTTGTGGAACGTGAAACTTGAGGGTGATAAATCTTCGCAGCACCAAAGCCCTAATGTAAGTCCTTGATCACTTTGCAAGTTATTTCCATCCTTTTGTTTACTTTAAAGCTTTAATTTCTCTTAGTACTTTAATTTTGTTTAGTAGTATTTTAATAAGGCCAAGGTTGATTGATTACGTGAAAAGTGTAAATTTGCTTTATCACTAAGCTTTGCATGAGGGCATGGCAATGGTTAAGTGTAGGGGATTTGATAGATGTGTAAACACCCATCCTTTTACCACTTATTTCTTACTAAAACAAGACCAAAACATGTATTTAATACAATTTGTTTGGAATTATGCGTGGTTTTTGTGTTTATTGTGTTTTCAGAGCCAACCGGATGAATATTGAAGAAAACATGGGATTGCACGGGTTTTATCGAAGAAAAAGACTCAAGACGAAGTCTATTGTCCAAGAGATGTAAAAGATTTGAAGTCACTGGGCCTATTTGAAGATTTATCGAAGAAAAGGACCAAAGATTTAAGATTTACATATGTCGAAGAAACTCAAGTCTATTAAACGAAGAAATTAAAAGACGAGTTGAATTTAATCGTCGACAAATCCCGAATCAAAATCGAAAACGTCGACTTTTCTTAAAAGACGAGAAGACAAGAAGAAAGGGAGAAAGCCCACTCACCAACCAAAGGGAACACCTATATAAAGAATTCCCTTCACACTTTTCATTCAGTTTTTTTTCACTCCTTTTTTCTCTCCTTTCTGTTCGTAGGCATCACCAACATCATTAGGGTGTTTGGTGATTTTGATTCTTGTTTTCCAATCTTGTAGTTTAATCTTTGTCTTTTGATTGTTTAAACATTAATCTATCAATTTAATCATTCATTCCATCTTGTTCATCTTCATCTTTTTGATTCAAAGTTAAAGCTCTTATTTGGTTAATTTTGATCTTTAAAAGTTATTGGGTTTTAAGTTTTTAATGATGGGATTTGTTGTTTATGGTTAGTATATGATTCGTGGTTAGTTTTACTTAAGTTTTGGTTAAACACTTGGTGGATTTTGGCTTGAAATCGCGTTCCCCTGTTTGTCTATCTCCTACTGTTCTTAAAATTTTTTCCAGGTTCCGAATGAGCACAAAGTTCCGAATGAAGTCTTTTAAAAGTTCCGAATGAATGGTTTTTCAAAAGTTTCGAATCAGTTTAAAAGTTCCGAATGAAAGTCTTTAAAAGTTCTGAATAAACTTCCGAATGAATGGTTTCAAAAGTTCCGAATCAATTTAATTTAAAAAGTTCCGAATGAAAGTGTTTAAAAGTTCCGAATCAATTTTGTTTAGAAGTTCCGAATAAACTTCCGAACCAATTCAAATCTTCCGAATCAGTTTAAAAGTTCCGAATCAATTCTGCTTAGAAGTTCCGAACGAAAGTTCCGGATCAAGGAAAACTTCCGAATCAGAAGTTCCGGATCAAGACTTCCGAACCAAGCTAGTTCACTCGGAAAACTTCCGAATCAAGGAGTTCATCTGGAAGAGTTCCGGATCAAGAAGTTTCGAACCAGAGGGTTCATTCGGAAGAGTTCCGAACCAAACTTCCGGATCAAGGGTAAAGTAGAAACTTCCGAATCAATTTTTCTTTTGAGTATTTCGAATCAGAGTTAAGTAATATTTACTGTTTCTTTTTTAATACTTAAATTTTAATTCAAGTTTTATTAATTGCTATTAAATTAGTTGCTTTTAGCTTATTCTTATCACTTAATGCTTTTAATCCTTTTAGTAGAATAGAAAATCCAAACCCCCTATTTGTCACTAAGAACAATCTTTCCACTTTGAGTTGCGATCAATTCGAGAGGATACCGAGATTTAATCTGAACCCATTGCAAAAACCTGTATCATCCCACATACCTCTAAATCATTCACCAAGCTCTCAACACTACTCCTATACTTGTATCAATTTCCCACTTCGTCCATCATTTTCTAATTAGATGGATATACTCATATCCAATCATTTTCATCAACTCCCTTTAGTCCATACTGCAAACTACTTAAAAATTCCAATTTCCTTACACAAGTGACCTATGACGATATTTCACATATTGATTATTTTATCACAACAAGGCTCTTCCAATCCAAATCAACTTATGATCTATATACATCACCAAAAGGACGGTTATCTCAGTTAGTCTATCAACTGCCATCCAAACCCATGCTACAACTACTTCCATAAAATTTGGATAGATCATTAGTAGCACCTACACACTTCTTTCTCACTTTTCTCCATGAAAGATTTTTTTCTCTGATACTCAACACTTCCTTTATACCTACACAATGTCTTAACTTCAAGGTCATAGTGCTCCTCATTTTGTCTCAGTTAGACCAAGCCCTTCGTCTCTCATGACACATCACATCTATAACTCCTAAACCATTCGATTGTCAATACTAAGCCTTCCAATCAAACAATATAGGTCAATACCATTTCCTTTCCACACTACAACAATATTAGCATGCTTAGTGCTTTAGTCTACTCATTTGGCTATACCAAAGTTTTACCTTCGGTTCCTATCTCAACCTATTTCATTCATGATTCGCATCTATCCACACTTCCTTCTTCTTCCTCAGCTCATGACATACATCACGATGTTATGCTTCATGTCTTTCAAGTCATCTATACCTCAAAATTTTTTCCAAGTATCTTCACTTGTTCTTCCTCATAATCAGTTCTCCTACCCCCTCCTAATAGGGACAGACTAGAGTTTTATGTGATCCCATGCGGATCACACTCTCATCTTATGCCCATATTACTTTCCATTTGTCTAAACTAAGCCATATTTTAAATTCTTATTCAAATCTCATACTTCTATTTTGATCTTGCACCCAACATGAGGTACTTTCAATCATCATCTTCTAGGAATACTTGGTTCTCTCCTTACATTGTTCTCCCTAATTCCTACACTATCCTGTCCAACCAAAATTCCATACTTCCTTCATCAAATCTATGGAAATTGCTAGTGCATTGGATAATGCATAACTGTCTCTTCCAAAGATCTTTCATAACACATTCACAAAACCGACTCTCTAATCACTTCTCCATGAACTTATTCAGCTCAGCTTCACTACTCATCCCTCGATATTGATTGCCATAAAAATTCTATCCGCGTAGTCACTCGACTCCCCTTGTTACCTCCACGAGTTCTTAATCTCCCATGTTATGTATTCAATTCATCACTATCCACTAGTTCAGCTCTTTGTAACTCCACTTCGGTACTCGATCTGTCCTTCTTCATCACGAACCATACGGAGATTCCCATCATAGTGCTTGTCACCTCTCCAGCCCTTGCAACTTCTGTGACTCCTTCGAAATCTCTTGCTTCCTTCTAGCAGTCGTCACGTAGTCCTTTCAGCTCCTTGATTCACGATGTAGCTCTTCACGCACTCCTTCTCGTCTCTATGATGCTACCTAGGAACTTCACACTACCCAGTAGCCTCTAACTTCAACTCATCTACCATAATATTCTAAAGGTACTTCAACCCCTCAATGGCTCACTCTTCCTTACTTGTTGTATTCACCATTAATCAGCCTCCTACCAATCATTCTTTCACATCCATGTTTTCCTTCACGTGTCTACTACTACCTCGCCTGCATAACTATACCAATTCCCTTGCGTTTTATTTGCCCAATCTTTCCATTAGTAGAAAATTTCTACTCTACCCTCACATCTGCTGGTACTTTCATCAATCTCCTAATGATACTGCAACCAATTCTCATAGCATGACATCTCGTTCTCACGACCAGTCAACTAACTTTACTTACTCCCTTATTCCCGTAACCAATCTAAGTTTCAAAACTCCATAAATCTTAATCATTCCTTCAACACAACCTTTAAACAAAAACACATCTCTCCATTCTAATATCTAACCATAAGTAATACTACCCAACTCTATCCTCTCATTCTAACGTTTCCACAACCGCATAACTAAATCATGACGTGTACCAAAAGAATTCCAAACAATCGTGTCCCAAAATAAAATATAGGGTAAAACGAACCCTAGCGAAAACAACTGAAAACAAAACAATTTAATCCGAAATATCAATGGAGTGTGCCAACAATGAAAAATTAGACTCATCATGATTAGTATTACCAAATTTCGATACCTTAGAAAATTATAAACTTTTGTCCCAATTAGTTATTTCTCATAAGAACCAAACTTCAATACTACTAAAATCAATCATACTCATTTTTAACCATAAACTCATCTTTTATCTTCATTAATTTATCAAGGATATCAACTAGTTGGTATACTACAATCTTATTCTAACCATTATCTTGTTTACCCATATTAAACTTATTTCGTTTGTTATTATGAAACCAATACATGTTTATAAAATATAGTTTTTTTTCTTTCATTTTAATCTATATTATTATTATTATTATTATTTTATATAATCTATTTAGGCTAGTTATAACTAAACTAGTACAAGTTTACAAGGTGTGGTGTTATTATTATCATTACTATAATAAAATCTCCCTTTTTACTCTTTCCGTCTAGTTAAATACTTCTAAAATTTTAACTCCACTTCAGAAAATCATTGTAAAATTTCTTCACCCTTTAAAATGTATTATCACATGTTACCTAGAAAACTAATCCAATTATTTTCAAGAAATTATTTTTTATAACTTACTACCACAAACTTATATAAAAGATATATAATGCACGATATCATACCATACTGTTACAAATTATTTTCAAAATCGTTTTCCTATAATTAGCCAGACTTACTTGCAAGAAACTTAGTAGTTCTCATTAATTAAAATAAATACCCAAATGTAGACAGACATCAAAAGACTCAAAATGTCGTTGGAACTCCATCAAACTCCAGCACCATAAAACACGAGCAAACACAAGGTACGTTCAAGTTATAATAACTATTGAACGACCATATATCATAAATTAACACATACTAGTATATATACATCTGCATTATATATACATATTAAATCACCCAAAACATACTCGTTACCATACATGTCAGATCAATCAATCGCGTCATACACTCGTTTTTCCATACGAGTAATCACCATCTTACCACAAGGCATAAAACCCATCACTAAAACCAGTCCATATCGTGTGACCCCATAATCACACAACATGAGTATAACCCAAAACATATAACACATTAAAAAATAGCCATATGGTAGACAGCCGTTACATAAACCCATACATTATACATATACCAAAAATCCACATCTCATCATATTTAAGCATGTATCAACCCTCTTTCATGCAATCACACTTGAGAACCCATTGAAGTTGTGGTACTTGTATAACTATGTTGGCCACCATACTTATACAATTACCCTTTCCTCAATGCACCCCCTCCTATGATGACACTTATAAGAATCAATACAACATATAACACATAAATCCATCTACTCACATAAGCTCATAACCACATAAACAATATGGTCCAAAACTTCATCTATTAAAATAATATAGTCAAACTCTTGGAATAAATAAATCCATAGTCTAGCTAAAATAGCATAGACAAACTCCAACACAACATCATAACTAGTTATAAGTCATGTCGCCCATAAGAGTGGAAACAACTTAAAATCCTTCCTATCCACCTACTCTTAGTAACTCGAATCACCACATGATTCTTAGGGAACATGACTTAAACATCAAAAGAAAAATACTATACATTAGGTACGCCAAATAACTAACTATGGTGAAAGTAATTTATATATCAAAAGCAAAAAAGAAATTAACAGGGGACTAAGTATGGGCAACTACAGTTCAACTCTTACTAGTCAAAATTCACAAAAAATAAAATTTAGGAAAATACAATCAAGACCACACGTAATCCTATGACGCCTATATGCAGGGATCCTTAAGCTATAGACTAGGCTGGGCAACCTAATTCTCTATAACCATTGTCTCTGATACCATTCTGTCACAACCCACCATGGCGGAATATGGGGCACGACGTATGGATATCATCACAACAATAGCGTGTCTTTAGAGATAACTAAATGAAATGGAAATATCATAAATGGTGACACAATGTCATGAAGATATCTCAAACAATGCATGCATCTAGGTAAGTAGGTAACAAGTCTACCTCTTACCAAAGACATACAATTAACAAATAACAAACATATAGGTGTCTACAAAGAATCACTTATTCAAACATAAATAAAGACTAAGAGGAAAGGGGTTCCTCCAAATGAAATCCTAAGCCTTCCAGCTAGTCACTCCTATTCTCACGCTTAACCGCATTCTCACCTGAAAGAGACACTAAAACACGTCAACATAAAGTTGGTGAGAGTCATAGGTTTAGAATCCAACGCCAAATCAGTTATAAGATGTGAATAACAACCATTAACAAAATAACATATGGATAATGTGCTACAATTATGTATTAACAACTAGCATTCAAGATTAATCAATCACCACAAATCCAAGGCTCCAAGCCTTACCAATAACCATAGTTCCAAGGCTCCAAGCCTTACCAATAACTGTGGTCCCATAGGTGCCCATACACCTATGAACCAATCCCAAGGCCCCGCCTTGTCAACATCCCCTTGGTACCAAGTCAAACCACAATAACTGAGACGGTACGTGTCTCCCGATCCAAATCATAAACACAATCAAGAATCACATAGCAATTAATCACATAAGTGTACACACAAGTCCATCACAAACCATAAGAACATTCACAACATTCTTTACAAAACCATATAGTGTCTCTTCCATCCCATCTGGAAATCAAATCATATAAAGACATGGGACTATGAAACGAACCTGAACAAGCTTCTCTAAGTATCCACGCTCTAGCAAAAATCTAAACACACAAACGTATACAATCAAGACATGAACCACATACCAAAATGGATCATCAATCTATGATGGATATATAACCTTATCCTAACACTTAACCCTATTTATATGCCATATGAATCTCATTACATCCCTATATAAAGCCCTTAACTTAGTTTAGTTCATAACTTGCCCCGTTAACATTTAACCCAAAACAGTCCCGTTTTTCATACTTCAAACTATTGGTCGAACACCCCCTTAACAAAACTAACATGCCCTGTAAAAGAAACCCTATGCCCTTACATGTGTTAGCTAACTCTCCCCTTTGGCCACAACCTTAAAGCTACTGTTAAGGCCTCCATATATATATATATATATATATATATATATATATATATATATATATATATATATATATATATATATATATATATATATATATATACTAGCGGCGTAACCCGCCCAACGGGCGGGTTCGTTTCGTAGATCTTTTTTAACAATATGTTTGTGTATTTGTTATATCTTGTTGATCCCAAACTTAGATCGATTAAGCTTTGTGTATACGAGATTAGATCAAGTACTACAAGTAGAGAAACCTTTGCTTATGAATAAAGTAACAAAGTGTTATGCGGAATTAACACTTGATCTAAAACACAATGATGTTAAACAAACTTTCACTTGTATTAGAATAATCTTGTTGATTACAATGAAAGGTTTAACTTGCGAATACTATGAAAACTGATATCAAACATTAACCTAAAAGATCTTCTTTTATAGATCAAGAAGTCTTGTACAATAAGCTACGAATCAACTATTCTAGGTAAAGATAAACATAGAAAATACATTGTCGTTTCTATCCTTACTAGAAGTAATCTAGAATATAATATACGTGTAGCTCACATCTTCCATCAGTGCTTGTCTTCAATCTGTCAACGCTTGACTTTATCTTGTCAACGCTTATGCTGTCAGCGCTCACTTTGCTCTTGTCAACGCTTGAGTTGTTCTTGTCAGCGTTCAAGTGTTCTGGCCTAAATTTATTCCCAACAATCCTCCCCTAAACTTGATATCCACTCTTATGATCAAGTTTCTGAATAAACACTAAGAACTTGGAGGAGTCTGACAAACCTTGTCATATTGATGATAAATAAATCTGATCAAATTCTTTGCCACGTCACTTGTATAGTCTATCTCCAACTGGGTGTCCTTCATCTTCTCCAAAACAGCCTTGGATATGAAATACTGAGCATCTACAAGTAAATACTCAGCAAACTTTGTAGAACTCAAATGGTATACACCAGCAGCTGAATATAACCTCCATTGAAGACCACTGAGGTCATCTTCAAGATCCTTCCATATTTCAGGATCTTCTTCTTTTGTCCCACACATTCTTTTGAATGTGGTCCAAAGTTTTATTCCATTGGCTGAAGTTGGTGCTTCAGCCTCATACTTGGTCTCTAGCAACCTCCAAAGGTCCACCAAGTCTTCTCTGTCACAACTTGCAAATAAAGATATGAGAGTGGTAAAAGTGTGTACCTCCTTGCCAAATCTTCCAATTTTCCAGAATCCACATTCATCTTCCTCATAACTTACAATTGGATTCCTGGAATCTAGTGGTAACACATGCACCATATCTGAAGCTTCTAATGGGGAGAGCTTAAGGCTCTTTCTAATGATTGCTTCACTTGGATACAGTTGAGACATATCTTTTGGAAACTCAAGAATAAATCCCTTCTTTACTGGTCTAGGGCTATCATAGCTTTCTTGATTGCCATTTCTTCTGCAAGTTGCTCCTTTCTTTCATCTGAAAGAAGTCTGAAAGTATTTTCTTCCTGCACTTTCACCCAAATAGGATAAGCCCTATGTTCCAACTCATCAAATGTCAAAGCTTTCAGCTTCTGATGTGTCCATCCAACTCCATGACATTTGAGCAACATAAAGTAGAGCTTCCTTCTATCCCTTTTCAATTCAGAGAGAATGTTGCTTGCCTTGTACTTCAGCATCACCTTACAATCCTGCTGAACTCTAAGAAGAATTTCCAAACCCCATATTTGATCTGAAATGGTCAAGTCTGGATTATCCATGCAGCTCTCTTCCCAAGAATTGTACATCTGAACTACCTCTGGCATATCAAAATCAATTTGCAACTTCAAATCTCTCAGCCTTTCCCTAGCAAGCTCATCACCATACTCAAGTCTTTCTGGTTCAACAATCATCACACTTGAGTCTGAGCTAGCTCCATCACTTTCTTCTTCAGAAGTCACAACAAATGGTGACTTTTCCTTCTCACCTTGTTCCATCATTTGCTCAGCCAATCTTCTATCAAATTCAACCTGGGCTGCATTCTTTGGAACAATTTCTTCTACCAACTTACCCTTACCCTTATCTGTTGGTTCAATTGTTGGTAGGGTAGATAATAATACCCGAGTAGGAACATCTTTGATGATAGATGATGACTGGAATACATCACCTCCATATGCAGATCTGTCAACGCCCAAATTTCCTCTATCAGCGCCCAAAATATTTCTGTCAGCGTCCAAACTTGTCTTATCAACGCTCAAATATTTTCCCTCAGCGCCTTGTGTAACCTCCCTCAACATATCTGTAAATGATAAATTTAAATTGGTTGGAGAGATTAAGGACGTATCAAAACCTTTTTGTTCCTTCAAAGTAGTAAGAGCTTCAGCAATATCCAATGATTGACCATCTTGACTGCTCTTATCACTCAGATTTCTAGCTTCCTCCCCTTTGGAAGACTCCTCCATACCTCCCCTTGAATGAGCACTCTCCAAAACAACAATCCTCTCCCTCAATTCTTTGAGTTCAAGGCCTTGGTTACTGACAATTTGTACTAAGTCTGCATTTTGCTTTTGCAAGCTAATGCAGACAGCCGTCAATTCTAAAAGCGTCATTGGTTCCAGGCTGCCCTCTTCCAAAATGGGGATTGGACCTCCCAAGTCAGGTTCATTGGGCATGGATGAGGACTTAATTATGGTGGGACTGTCTTGGCCAGCTTCTAAGCCAGAACCAATAGTCCCAGCCTCATCCAGGTCACCAGCCACACTTGTGGTGGTGGTTCTCTCTGCTACATGGCTAGGACCACCAGAGGAGAACACTCCAGCAGTCCTTTGGCGTTTAATCAACCTATATTCTGGTGGTGTGGAAGATGGTGTAGAAGATGGTGTAGATGTAGGGTGGTTAAGGGGTGTTTGGGATTGTGATGGTTGGGTGTCAGCGGTTGAAATAGGCATATCAACGCCCACATTAGATGTGTCAGCGTCGAAGGGATTTTGGTCTATTTGCATTTGGTCAGGTGAGGGTAAAGGTTCAGGGATAGGTTCAAGTTGTGGGTGAGGGTCAATATGAGGTTGAGGGTCTGGTTGGGGTTGTGCTGCTGCAATAACAGCAAGCATGGCTGGGGTTAATGGTAGGTCTCTATGAGGTGGTGAATTCATCTTGGTAAAAATAGCCTTCTTTTGTTCAGGGATCTTATAAAAGTCATTGTGATCCCTTGAACAATATCTTTGTGCATCAAAAACCATTTGCAGAAAACGGGGATAAGCTAAAGTCATTTTTGTCCCCTTGTTTTTACACATTCCTTCAAAAATCATTTTAGACCAGTTATAATTTTGCCCTGTTGTAATACACACAATAGCAGATGCAATGGATCTATTGATCTCATTATGTGCAGTACATTTGGGACTCAAACATTGAAGGAGAATGTGAATTAGGTACTTCCAGGCTGGGGGAAATTCCTGCTTATGGTACTTATTAAGAGTACCGTCATCAGGAATAGGGTATCCCAAAGCCCTAAGCCCTTGTTCTATTTCAGATATGGGAAGAATGGTTATACCATCAGCATCATTAAGATGCAAGGCCTGGCGTACCAAGGCCTTAGTAACCACCCAAGGTCTCCCATGTACAATAGAAGTCAATGTTGTCACTCCATTAACTGTTGAGGAACTGACAGTGTTCCAAAACTGTTTAATGTGTGTGACGGGAATGAGTGGTGCATGAGAAAGAGCATACCTTAATGGGGATGCATTCAAATACTCCACCATCTGTGTGTATTGAGGGAACAAAGTATTATCAGCAACAAGATAAGCAATCATGTTGTGTTGAGACTTGAACCCCAAATCCAATTCTGCTGAGTTAAATCTTGGTGCCATTGATGAAAGCTGTTAATTTGATGTATAAAAGATGAAGGTTGATAAGAGAAAAGTGTTAGACAAGAATTATAGATACCCTGTTTAAAATAGGAGCCAAATTTATAGGAGTGGAGGAATGCACGTGATTGGCCCAAAAATAGGCAAAGATTTTCAAAAATCAATCATGAAAATATTGAAAAAGTTTATAAGTTATCCCATGCATTTAATGAAAGTAACAACTCCTAAAATTACGGCTTGAAAATATGTCAAAAAGTAACAACTGGGTAGGTCCCATTGTTTGTCAACGGTCAAATATAACCCATCAACGCCCAACGGCTATAATCTTGTCAACGTTCGCCTAAAGCCATGTCAGCGTCCATTTTGGTCACAACAACGCTTGGAAAAATCTTGTCAGCGTCCAAAAATAAAATTGTTTTAAAAAGTGAAAAATGACCTTAACAAGTAATTTATCCTAGAGAAGATAACCAAAAGCTGATAATTATCATAGGGCGGCAAGCACTGTCCAGTTATGCACACTTGCATAAGCAAGATAGACATAACAGTCCTCTAGTGTCCCTTGCTAACCAAAATTCTTAACAACCAAGTTACCTCATAAAATCCTTGTTACTCCCAGGTAAAACCCATATCAAAAGGATTCCCAAGCCTCCCAACAGACCACAACCAATTCTAGGCCAAAAATGTCTTGGCAGCATGCAAAGTTGATATACTATGCATGCTACAGTGCCTCATGGTTTAGAAAAACTAACCCATACTCACCAGTGGACACAATCTAGAATTGTGATGAGAGTATTCTAAGAATACCCAAGAGTCCTAAAGGTTCCTTAAACCTCCCCTCAAACTATGATACATGAGTTCTCAAAATATATATATGAACATTAAAAAAATTTATGTCAAGATAGGAATATAAATATTCCAACCATCATCCATAAACAAAACATGTCCAAATAACTCTTCAAAGATCCATAAGCAACTCTGTATCCAATGGCAGAAAGCTACCATTACCTGCACATTTAGATGAAAACCACAAAACTAACATTTGTTGCTGACAGCGTCCCGACAACACTTATCAGCGTTGAAGGAACTCTTGTCAGCGTTAGACAATAATATCTCCAACAACGGCAAAATAACACTTGACAGCGTTGCATTTACCTTTGTCAGTGTTAGAAAAATAATGTGGAAAATCTAAATCATCACAAAGACCAATAACAATGCATTATCCTGTACATACTGTTACAAAAAGGTTCCAAAACACATATTAAGTGAGATTAACCATTCCAATATTTGTTACCAAATATTGAAATCTTCCAGCATCAAAAGGTTTAGTTAATAAATCAGCTACATTATCTTCAGTATCTACCCTATCTGGTTGTATTAAACCTTTCTCAAAGCAATCTCTTATAAAATGATGTCTAATTTCTATGTGTTTGGTTTTAGAATGATGTACAGGATTTTTAATAATGCATAAAGTACTGTTATTGTCTACAAAAATCTTGGTATGCATAAAATTATACCCATAATTCAACAGCTGGTTCTGAATCCATAAGACTTGTCCACAACAAGCAGCTGCTGCAACATATTCTGCTTCAGTTGTAGAGTTGGCCACCACTGTTTGTTTCTTGCATTGCCAAGATATTAATCTGCTCCCAAGAAATTGACATCCACCAGTTGTGGATTTCCTATCAAACTTGTCACCACCATAATCACTGTCTGAATATGCAATAAGGTCCAATGGAGAATCTTTTGGGTACCATAATCCAAGATCTGGGTAACATCTTAGGTACCTAAAAATTCTCTTCACAGCAAAAAGGTGACATTCTTTGGGAGTCACTTGATGGCGTGCACATGCACACACAGCAAACATGATGTCAGGTCTTGAGGCTGTAAGTTACATCAATGATCCAATCATTGATCTATAGTGCCTAACATCCACATCCTTTCCAGCTCCAATTTTTCCCCAAGGATGTTGCCTATCCATAGGAGTGGAAGCCTCCTTTTCATGTGGAGAAAAACCATATTTCTTCAAGATTTCAGCTACATACTTATCTTGTGAGATGAAGATACCATCTTCTTTCTGCTGAACTTGTAAACCTAGAAAGAAGTTCATCTCACCCATTGCACTCATCTTGAATTTATCTGTCATGAGCTTGGAAAAGTCCTCACTCATTTTTGGATCAGTAGACCCAAAAATGATATCATCAACATAGACCTGCACAAGCAACACATGTTTTCCTTTCTTCTTTGTAAACAGTGTCTGATCTATGGTGCCCCTTTTGAAACCATTTTCCACCAAATAGGTGGATAATGTACCATACCATGCTCTTGGGGCTTGATGAAGTCCATACATTGCTTTCTTCACTCTATAAACCTTGTCTGGATTCTCAGGATCTTCAAAACCAGGAGGTTGCATGACATATACTTCCTCAACAATTGTCCCATAGAGGAAAGCACTCTTCACATCCATTTGGTAAACAGTAAAATTCATACAAGAGGCATAAGCTAGAAAAATTCTTATAGCTTCAATTCTTGCAACTGGTGCAAAAACTTCTTCATAATCAATTCCTTCCTCTTGTGTATAACCCTGAGCTACCAAACGTGCCTTGTTTCTGACCACAATGCCTCTTTCATCTTTCTTGTTCCTTAGAACCCATCTTGTCCCAATTGGTCTCACATATCTAGGACAATCAACCAGCTCCCAAACATCCTGTATAGCAAATTGGTGAAGCTCATCCTGCATTGCTTCCACCCAACTTGGTTCCTTGAGAGCATCAAAAATTTTCTTGGGTTCTTCCTGTGACAGAAAACAGGCAAACAAACATGCTTGTACAAGAGGGGTATCAACCTTCTTGTGTATATTGGCAATAAATCCACCAAGACCTTGATGGGATCTTCTTGTCTGAACTGGAGCCATAACATCACCAATGATTTGAGATGTGGGGTGATCCTTAGCTGTGGAAGTGAGAACTCCTCCTTCAATAAGTCTGGTGTCCTCAATTTCTCGCTCCATGTTGCCAATATCTTCTTCATCTGACTCTGTTTGATCAACACGAATCTCTTCATGGACATGGGAAGGTCCACCTTGTTCAAAATGTGAAGAGAAAAGATGTGCAAAGGTGTTGTCAAATTCTGATCCTTGTTTGTCAGCGTTAGGGCTAACAACGCTTGAACTGCTTGTGTCAGCATCTGATCCATCAGCGTCTGGAATGCTCTTGTCAGCGCTTGATTTCCCTTTGTCAGCGCCTGAAGAAGTATGCATGTTTGTACTTGGTGGTATCTGAACACCACCATTATCTTTTCTAGCAGCAGCAGCAGCAGCATAATAATCATCTGTCCATATAGGAAGTGTAACATATTCTTGTGTGGGAGATGATTCAACTGCTGGTGGTCCATCCTCCTTAGCAACCTGTATACCTGAAACATTACCAATTCTTTTTTCCAAAACACTTGAAGTTACCTTCACAATGTCTGGATTAGTAACAGGCATATAATTTAAAGCTCTAGACAAAGGTTCTAAGTCAAACAACCAATTTGGACCACTCTCAGGATCACTAGGTTTACTTTCTAAAAACCTAACATGTACCTTTTCAAGTATACGTTTTTCCTTTTTAATGTAAACCCTATATCCTTTACTCTGCACTGAATATCCCATGAAGTAGCCTTCATCACCTTTTGAATCAAATTTACCTAGGGCCTCACTAGTTTCTAAAACAACTACATGACAACCAAATGGCTTGAGAAAGCCAATATTAGGCTTCCTTCCCCAAAGTAATTCATAAGGTGTCTTATTATGTATCTTGTTGACCAATGCCCTATTCTGAACATAACAAGCTGTGTTAACAGCTTCAGCCCAAAAGGCTATAGGAAAGTGGGCATCAGCCAACATGGTTCTGGCTGCTTCAATAAGGGTCCTATTCTTCCTTTCAGCAACCCCATTTTGTTGTGGGGTTCTAGCTATGCTAAACTGCCTAGTAATCCCTTTCTTGGCACAAAAATCATCTAACAACTGATTTCTAAACTCACCCCCATTGTCACTTCTAATAATTTTGACCTCATTACCATTCTTCTTTTCTATTTGGGTAATGAAATTAATCAGACTTAGGGCAGTTTCACTTTTCTTGGCTAAAAAGAAAGTCCATGTAAACCTGGAGTAATCATCAGTAATGACAAAACAATATGATTTACCCTTCAAACTTGCTATATTAGTTGGACCAAAGAGGTCCATATGCAATAAGTGAAGTGGTTTAGAACTAGAGTGCACCTGTTTAGACCTGAATGAGACCTTGTGCTGCTTGCCCTTAAGGCATGCAACACAAGAGTGGTCATTGTGGAAAGCCTTTTCAGGCAAACCATCAACTAAACCAAGCCTCACAAGTCTATTGATATTCTTAAAGTTTATGTGCCCTAGTCTCCTGTGCCAAAGATTACTTTCATCTACTGAGGCTTTAGCATATAGACATGACATTTTATTATTTACCTTAATTCCATTAAGATTCACATTATATATGTCTTTATGCCTTGGTGTTCTAAAATCTATGTATTTCTCCTCAGGGAGCTTATACTCTTTGCTTAACACCAAGCACTCAGTATCTGTGAAAAGAACCTTATTTTTGTTATCACACACTTGTGATACACTGAACAAATTATAATCCAGTTCTTTTACCAAGAAGACATTCTCAAACCGTAGATTGTTGGTGACAAGGGTTCCTTTTCCTGTGATTGTTCCATAACCCCCTCCAAAGTATACCTTATCACCATCTTGAATAGGAGAGAAATTGGTCAGATAGTCTTCCTTTCCTGTCATGTGCCTTGAGCATCCACTATCCCAGTATCCATAATCATTGATCTTCTTCTGAATGCCCTGCACATAAAGAAAACACATTAGTTTTCTTTGGGAACCCAAGCCTTAGAAGACTTGGATTCATTTGGTTGTTCAACAAGAACAGACTTGGTTCTCATAACAACCCCATTTTCATCCCTGTTTGAATGAAATTTCCAGTTAACCCCAATTGGTGTTGACAATGCCTTTGAAATATAATGAAACCTGTTGCATGTCATAGAAATACCAGTAGAATTAGGGTTTTGGTCTTGTTTTGGTCTCCATGTTAAGCTAGTAGAAGCTTTAGACCTATTTCCCTGTGGTTGCAAATACCTAGGTTTAGCAGTGTGTCTGTCAGCGCTGAAATTACTCCTGTCAGCGCCCCGATTACTCTTATCAGCGTTGAACCTAGGGTTTGCTACAGGAACCCATTGCCTATTTGACCGAGTGTTTGACTTTTGAAAAGGTCTTAGGCCTTGTGTGTTAGACCCTCTAGAAAAGAATGGGGCTGGTCTAACAACTTGTGGACTTTTGTTCACAAAGGTATTGGGTCTTACAGTGTTTGACCTATGTTGACTTTTGTCAGCGCTGAAATGGTTCCTATCAGCGTTGACATTGGAAGCGTTGACACATTTGTAGGCCAAATGTGAGAAGCTACCACATGTGTAACAAGCTTTTCTAGACATAGTCTTAGGTCTAGAAGCAAAGAAGCCTGTTCCATGATTACTAACTTGGCTTTTTGGTGACCTAGTATTCCTATACATCTCTGCATATTTAACACTAGGTTTTCTAACAGTTTGTGGGCCAAGGTCAACAGCTTTGCCAGTGGTAGGGTGTGTGATCTTAATAGGTTTAGGATCAAGGCTCGTGATTAGTGTGGGCTCATTTGGACTTTCACACAATAACCCTCCCTTAACAAACAAGGTGTGGTTAGCTTTCTTCCACTCTTCTAGGTCAGTCAGCTTTTGCTGATATTCCTCAACTGGGGAAGTCACTCTAGGTGGAGGAATAAACTCCTCCTCTTGGCATTCTGGCAAGCCAGTCCAAGATAAGTCCTTTGATTGGACACCATAGAAATCCCCAGCTGGTGGTGGAACAACAGTATAATTATTCATCCCAATCCCACTCATATCCTTAGAGTCTCTTTGTTTACTAACACACTCTCCTAGGGATTGTGTGGCCTTATCAAATCT
Organism: Glebionis coronaria; assembly: GCA_025667525.1. Taxonomy (NCBI): domain Eukaryota; kingdom Viridiplantae; phylum Streptophyta; class Magnoliopsida; order Asterales; family Asteraceae; genus Glebionis; species Glebionis coronaria. The sequence goes on from CM046879.1 coordinate 284,158,980, forward strand.
CTGGATTTTAAGACTCACATTATCTTTATTTTTGTTAGCCTCCTCTAACTGAGCTATCAAATCAAGATTAACCCTATTTACTATATCTTGAACATCCTTACTCTGATGTAACTCCATTTTCTTATACTCAGATACTGTCTTTTCTGTTTGGGTAAGAGCAACTTGATAGTTAGATACTTTGCATCTTTCAGTACTTGCCTCATCTAATAATTTAACTATCTCTTGTTTTAATTTTTCAGTATTTAATCGACAACCCTTAGAACAGAAAGCATCATCATATACCTCATTATCTGATGAAGAGGAGGAGTGTGCCATGAGAGCATATTCAACATGCTCTTCTTTAACTTCAGCAACCAAAGCTCTGTCCTCTTCTTCATTCTTAGCCATCCAGCTCCAATCCCATTCTCCAACACCATCAATTTGTTGAACAGCAACCATAGCCTTGGGATCTGGGCTCTTAATCATTTGGCTTGAAGGCTTCCCAGCATCAGATCTCCTTGGAGATCTACATTCCCTCATAAAGTGCCCCATCCTATGACAGTTGTAGCACTCCACCTTGGATTTATCAAATCCAGCAACATCCTTAGCATTAAAGGTCATCTTCTTCTTGAACCTTTTATTGAACCTGTTTGCTCTTAAACTTACAAGAGCCATAGTCCACTTGATGTCCATCTCTTCCAATTGTTCATCACTTATCTGCTCAAGATCTTCATATGTAATCCTTGAATCACTGGGCAAAGAAGCAATGAATGCACACACAGTATCAAGATCAAAACCAGCAGGTTTAATTCTATCAGCGCCATGATTGTGTGTGTCAGCGCTTGAGTACAAAGCGTTGACAGGATATGATCCAGCGCTGACAGATTGACATCCAGCGCTGACACCTTGAGATCCAGTTGCTGAATGTCCATAGAAGTTCATGGAATCAAATTGGCCTTCACTTTGTGAAAAGAAGGCCATGTTGCTGCTGGAAGATTTGTTATCACTCTCCAATTGCCATTCATTCTCCAACAGTCTTAGTTTGTTGAAGATGTCATCAAACCTGGAAGTCTTGTGAGTGTTATTGACAAGAATGGATCTTGTCTCAATCTTCCATACATCACCAAGGCTTTTGAGAAAAGTAGCATTCAATTCAGGGTCATCAATCTGTTTTCCCATGAAGGAAAGTTGACTTGTGATGTCAAGAAGTCTACTTCTCACACTGCTGAGATTCTCATTAGGTTGAGCTTTAAAGACAGCATACTCATGCAATAGTTGCTTCTTCTTTTCTTCTTTTGTATCAGCATTGCCACCATGTGCTACTTCAAGAGCTTCCCAAAGCTCTTTTGCAGACTCAAAGCGTTTGTACTTGTGCTGATTCTCATGACCTAAGGCATGTTTCAAGATGTTCAGGATTTTCATGTCCACCCTCTTCTTAGCTATGTCTTCAACAGCTACAGCTCTCCCATCTTCAGGCTTTTCCACCTTATCAGATTCAGGACAATTAGGAACAGCTGTCCTTGTGGCAATTGCAGCAGTAATCTTTGCTGCTTTATCGAATGTGTTCCCATATTCGATAATCTCCCAAAGAGTGTAGTCATGAATAGCTATATATTGCTCAAAATTGGACTTCCAAAGCTCAAAGTTCCTGGCATCAAACATGGGAATTTTGATACTAGGGTTTGAGAAGTTGTTTTGTAGCAAAGCAGAAGGTTGATTTGTGCCAGACATGATGTTTTTAGGGTTTTGAGAATTTTAGGGTTTTTAGGGTTTGGTGTTTTAGGGTTCTGCGTTACTTAAAGATCAAAAGTTTCTCAACAAGCTCTGATACCACTTGTTGATCCCAAACTTAGATCGATTAAGCTTTGTGTATACGAGATTAGATCAAGTACTACAAGTAGAGAAACCTTTGCTTATGAATAAAGTAACAAAGTGTTATGCGGAATTAACACTTGATCTAAAACACAATGATGTTAAACAAACTTTCACTTGTATTAGAATAATCTTGTTGATTACAATGAAAGGTTTAACTTGCGAATACTATGAAAACTGATATCAAACATTAACCTAAAAGATCTTCTTTTATAGATCAAGAAGTCTTGTACAATAAGCTACGAATCAACTATTCTAGGTAAAGATAAACATAGAAAATACATTGTCGTTTCTATCCTTACTAGAAGTAATCTAGAATATAATATACGTGTAGCTCACATCTTCCATCAGTGCTTGTCTTCAATCTGTCAACGCTTGACTTTATCTTGTCAACGCTTATGCTGTCAGCGCTCACTTTGCTCTTGTCAACGCTTGAGTTGTTCTTGTCAGCGTTCAAGTGTTCTGGCCTAAATTTATTCCCAACATATCTGTTTGTAGTGGGACTCATTTCTGTTAAAAAACTTAACCGAAACTAATTTTTGAAATTTTTAGGACTTGACCAATCCAACGGACTTATTTAGTCCCATGTCAATCTTTTGTATTAGTAATATGGGCAAGTTTGTTTTGTTATTTTTTTAAGTACGTTTGTGTATAAATTTTTTTTTGTAGTGGTCTCGTTTTTGTTAAAATAAACTTAAACGAATCTATTATTTTTATATTAGGCTTGACCCATCCGAGGGACTTGTTTAGTCTCATGTAAATCTTTCATTTTACTAATATGGGCGGTTTAATTTTGTTTTTTATGTACGTTTGTGTATTTTTTTTTGCCAGTGATAGTCGTTTTTGTTAAAAAACAACTCAAAAGAAAATCTCTTTTGATATTTTTAGGGTTTGTCCCATTCAACAGACTTGTATTGTCCCATATCAATATTTCATTTTATTAATATTTTTATGACTTTAATTAGGCCAAAAAATTTAAACTATGTAATCTTATTTGTCTCAGCAAAATTAAATCAAAAGAGATAGTCTCTTATACGTGGTTATAAGATTTCATCTCTAATTTAACATGTCTCTATCAAGATTCAATATGATGTAATCCACATGTTAAATTATGTAAAAATGCACAATATTTATGGTTAAAGATAAATATATCATGCAAAGATGCAAACTTATGTAAATATTCACAAAAAAAGCTGTATATATCAGACTTAATTTTAAGTTTACCACTCATGAAGTAATCGAGTGCACAGTAATCGTATGTACCCATAATTCGCATTGACACTTGAGTGTTGTCACCAACAGGAACCAATTTACAAATAATTAAACATCAGCATATATACCTTATGCTGAAGTTATTTTTGTTCCCAAACGTTCCTCTATAAACCGTCACATTATCTCGTCGATTATTAAATTAACCATACTTTAAGTGACATATTACATGTATGTGGAAAATGAAGACCATGTTCAGCAAATTTAATGATTATGGAAAAACATTGTTCTTGTCTTCATCTTTTAGGTTGCATATATCAATAAAACAAATATCATTAGCTTTAAAAAAAATTAGATGAGTCTACCTTACCTGCTCAGATGCACCTTTTCTCACTGGGTTCCAATTTCCACTTTGATCGATGTATGTTACCCCTGTTCCGTTTGTCCACTGGATTAAAGGGCATAAAATGCTCCTCACTGATCCCCGCTCGTGCCTGCATAAAAAAAATCTGTAAGTTTGCTGGCCACGATAGGCTGGTTTTTTTACAGAGGGAATAATAATAATAAGGTTGTAGGTCAAACAAAAACCGCTTAAATTTCTATAAATGATACAAACCTAAAAGCAGTTTTCTAAATTGCATAACTTGACTTTCCTAGAAGAATGAATGTCCATCAAGGAGAAATCATGATTAGAGTATAGGTTATATTGGAGACTGAAACTGCTTCAAGTAACTAAATGGGTATCTGAGTTTGTCCCTAATGTTGGTTCTTATACATACTTATTGACTTTAAAGGTCAATCTGTTCCGTTTGTTGATATTTTAAATTACCGTAATATTTAGATATCATGTCAACCAATTTCAGTGAGCTATTGTATGTGATTGACATTATCATATAACTCTTAAAAAGGGATGCTCCCGCTGGATGATTACCTAATTCTGAATACGTTAAGGTCAATATTAGCAGTCCTTTTTTAAGTTAAAACTGTAATTATGTAACTTGGTGTATGATATTATATACAGTAATATGTAAGCACTCAAGGAAGTAAACACACTCAGAATGCAAGAACTTAATATAAATAAGCGTATGCATCAGATAAATGGAACAAAATCTACAGCTAGGCGGGATAGGTGTTTGTATTGCAGAGCCTGTAGCTAAGATATTAAAAGATAGATATAAGTTGTAAGTAGCACAACTAACCGTGAGAGAATGTTAGGTTAAAGACTGCAATGTTGGTGAATCTTTCTTTGCATAAAGTCCATAGCACGTAGAGCGAATAAACACCTCTAATAACTTTAGACCTGCTATCTCTGATTCAACTATTAAAATTTTAGCATAATATTTTTATATTTTGAATTCTAAAATGTCTAAAATATTGCCAAACTATGGTACTACACTACTAATAATACCAACAAATACGAACTACAGGTTGTGAAATGTTTACCTCTTGTATAGTGGGACACACCTATTAGCTCTGAATCACGCACTTCAGAGTAAAACTTTATAGAAACTATGGGACTCTGCATTAAATATACGATTATTCAATAACAGTTGGACATATGTCCCAAAGTAACTTTATCCGAGCGTAATATTGATGATGGTTCATCCCATTGAACCTGCGGTAGATGGCAACATTAATTGTAAGCTTATAAATATGGTTATCTAATATACAATTTTGGATAGTAAAGAACTGCTTATACACTTTCAGGGACCTCCATTCAGAATTGATCCACTTAGATAATTCAGAATCTTTAACGCCAACTATGGTCCCATTAAACCTGTAGCAGGACAGTTAAGTAATTAATTTATGGAATCAAGGAACCATCTATGTTAATAATGAGCCATCTGCAGTAGATACTTCTTTTAGGAACATCTTCAACCTCTAATGACAGTTCAATTACTTTTGTACAATTCTGACTCATGTTAATCAAAATGGAGAAGGTGATTCTAGAAAAAAAAAAAGAGCCCATGATGTTCGGAACCTACTCACAGCTATCTTCAACCATTGTCTGACAACCAAATTGAATTTCAATGATTTGATGAACGTTGATAAATAATCAGATCAGTCTCCAATGTCCAATTTTCTTTATACTTAGTGGCACTAATATATAAAGTAGCACAGAAACCATATCATTCAGAGTTGTCCTTAAATTTTAGAAACAAAAGAACACCTAAGATACTCACATTACTTTTGACCTCTGATTGAATTTTCTGTGTGTCAAAATTTTGCCCTAATTTTTTTACAAATAAATTCTATGTAGATACAGTAATATTGGGAAAAAAATAATACATTTTACCTTCATATGAATATCTGTTTTCTTTGAGTGGCTTCACTATAAAGACATTGTCCCACTCCAATTCTTTTGACTGTAAGGAAACATCGAGATAAGATAATAAATTAGATTGTATTCCTGCAACGGCATGATCCTACTTCTACATGATATACACGTTTTATAAAATTATGTAAGGAAATGGAAGAAGATACACATACCTTGTTTAAAGCACCAATGTTGTGATATTAGTGTCAATAAGTATCGCCAATTTCTAGTAGTCTTAAGCCAACCCTTTTGTTTACAGAGGTTCCTGCTTTGTGTGGAGTGGCATACGTAAATGGGCCAAAGACAAATTCCTTTGGAGTATTGTTAAGGCTGCTACAACATCGTAATGTTCTCGTCGTGTTCGAACTTCACGCAGTGAATATTTCTATGCATTGGTACTTACCTTTTGAACTTCAATTTGAAGAACAATCCATTCAGATGCTTTCTGAATCAGTTGAGCTTGTAATATCTGTTCCAAAAGCTTTCTTTATTGAGTTGCTCGTATCTTAAGTAGGGATTTAGTATTTGGTGTCCATTAACTCCCAAACATCTAAACGATGGTTTCCCATTCTCAGAATGACTCTATAATGTACCGACAGAGAACCTTATCCCATCTCATACAATAGGTTGTAGATCCCTTGATGACGGCGCATAATAACTAATGAAATATATAGTGCTCATCGTCATTCTTTTCAAATATTAAAAGTATAGTGACTATAGCCCCACAATTACTATACTTCTATAACATACATTATTTGTAGTTGACTTTAAAGTCAACATACTGGTTTTAAAGTCAAAAAAGGGGTGTAAAATATAATGATGTACTCTACTGTTTTTTAAAGGTGCTGTTTTGACAGGGATGATTTCGCGTGGGGCAAAATCAAACATCACCCTTGGTAGCCCTGGCCAGATATACGACCCTGCTGATGCTTCAAATCATGCAGCTACTTTGCAATGCAAAGGGTGTCTACTGGTGGATTATTTTGGAGACAGGTTGTTTTGTTGGTGTTCACCATCACAGATCAATTGTGGATAACTTTCAAGAGATGACGATTCAGAGTGACTCAATGAAATTTGTGAACGTTGTCTAGAAGGCTCTGGAACAAGTTTGTAAGCTTCTGCAAGCAGAATTGATGTGTACATGTCAAAACATAGATCATGTTGAGAATGTGTATCGTGGGAACAGTGGGATTAAGGATGGGGTATGTGTGCCAAAAGGGAACACAATCAAGGTTTTGAGGGATCGAATTGTGCCACTTGAACTTCTTTCAACTTTGCAAGCTTTGGCTATAATGGATCCTGGTATGAAACTGCTTGAGCTTGAACTTGAAAACTTGCTTCAGAGCTTCTAATAAGCGAAAAGGTGGTTACGTATTTCTAGAATATCAGAATCCAAAGTATATTGAAGGTCTTGAAGATGAGAATATAAGTGAGAATATTCTTTCAGAAAATAAGTCGAATCAGAAAAGGAAGAAGAAAAGTGTGGCGAAGTTGATGGCCGATGACGAGCTGAAATTTGAGAAAGCAAAGGCATCACTGGCGATTAAGAGGGAGAAGAAAAGGAAGCCTTTGGTGGTGTCAGTGAAAGCTGATAGTGATCATGAAAGTGGTGACGGTGTTGATCTTAAAAATAGTGGTGGTGTTGACGAAGACATGGTGTTTCCACGCCAAAGGAAGAAGAGCAGGTATCTTTCTCCACCATACTACAGTCCTATCATGAATGGAAAACTGGGCTCATTCAAAGAACCAAAAAGTAAAGGTGAGAAATTACTTGAAAATGCTGCTAAACATCCAGTGGATTCATTGACAAAGAGCAGTGGTAAAAGATCTCGTCAAAAGAAATCTCAACAAGAGCATAAGACGATGATTGACAATGATGTGGATGTGGAGAATGTGTTGACTGGGTTGTTACGTGCAGCGCTTGATCCTCCGGGTTTTGTGGAAGAAAACCACCCATTGATAACCGACTTCATTTCATCATTTCGGGGATCCATCTTTAAAGAAGGGGTCCAAGTTCAACGACCAGACTGATGGAGTGAAGGATGATGTTGTGAAAGATGCTATTGTGGTTACTCTTATCATAGAGTTTCCACCTAAAGTTACGTTACCAACCAAGCCTGAACTCTCAAGAATGTATAAAAGTTTGACTTGATCAAGAAGGAATCACATATTGATGGGTCTATAAAACCCATTTGATGTATCGAACACGTGTATTCATTGAAACAACCTGTAGTGACATGAACCGAGGTAGAAGCTTGACACACTTTAAAACTAATATTGTTTATTTTTTGTTTTAAGGGGGTTCTTGATATTATTCTGGTATGTTCAGTTACAGAAAAAAATCACTTCCAAAATGCCTAACTGTTTCTTACCACGTATGTGGACATGTTCCTTAGAGCTTCTTCAATGTTTGGCCTCGCCTCTTTCGAATGGATCCGGGGAGTCTGGTTACCATTTAAGCCAACTTCCACACCAGAATTAACACTCTCAAGGCCAGAAAGGTAATATCCTCATAACACTTTGCATACCTAATCAAAAATGAAAAATACAAAGAAAGAAATGTCAGCTGTTCGGGGAAAAAGTTACATGTCTTGAAAAAATGTTACGCACCTTCTGTAGCAGCAATGTGGATTTTCTGTTTTAATGGATTATATGAAAGGATAAAACTATTTCTTAATACAAGATCAAGCTATTACAAAAGTAATCTCACCAATAATCAACACCAAGAAAACCAATAAGCAAGCCCAAAGTTTGACTTGTTTCAAGCTCTAATGAGCCTTCTGTAACTGCTTCACATGCCATTTCAAGAGCAGCAAAAAGATCTACCATGACGTCTCCTTGTTTCTCGTCATCCATAAGATCATTTCCGGAAGCAGCAACGTTGATTTTACCAATCTTATTAGCCTGTATATATAAATAGAAATATAAAACGTAATAAACCAGGAGGACAGTTACGAACCTAGTCCTTGTTAATAGCCTCTTCACAAAGTCAACCGCATCAGGTGAGAAAGTCGTCCACGGGGCGTCCTTAAAGTTTGGGTCAGCCTTAAGGACTGCTCGGAAGATGTCAGACTCTGTGCGGGCCCAGAAGGGTCGACTTCCACATAGAAGGATATAAGCAATAACACCAATACTCCAATGTCACCTCCAGTCCCGTATGATCTATGTAGAACCTCCGGAGCTACGTAGTATGTACTTCAAACGATATCATTCAATTTCTCATCTACACGTAGTTCTCTATCCGTCACCAAGATACCCTTTAAAGTTTGCAATCACAAAAATAATGAAAGAGGGATTCGAGTATAACCTGGCTTTACATAGTTGGGGAGTCTAAAGTCAATGGCTTTAAGAAGTGAATGCTCGTCCTTAGATGTAAACAAAAAACTCTGGGGCAAAACATAACTATATGTGTTAACAAATACCTTAGAATTCATCATTCATCATGATTCAAATATCATAAAATTCATCTTCTTTATAAACGATTACTTGTAGAACAAAATCAACTTCACTAATAGGGAACCTTATTTGACTCTCAAAAGTCAAATACTGACTTTTTAATAAAAAACTTTACAAAGTAGTGTCATACAGAAACTTGTGAAAAAATAAATTATTCACCTCAGGCTTGAGATCTCAGTGAACCACGCCTTGAAGATGACAATGGGTTGTCACTCTTAGAATTTGGACCATGACAGCCTTTGCATCTTCTACAGAGTTTTTCCCACCCATATGCATCAAAGTTATGTTCAAGAATAGCAAGAAAATATCGGTTGCTTCATTTAAATATCGTAAACAGAGACTAAAGTGGTTGAAGAACCACTCTACTATGTTTCACAGATGAACTCTACTGAATATTTGAAAGTCAAACCGCTGCATTAAAAAACACCATTTAACTGATTTTTGACTAAATTACAAATGGGTCCATTCCAATTATGTTTGATCTCTCATGGGTCATATGAGTAAAATCAAAACAAACTAACAGCGTTTCAGGTCAACCCGTACTGACCTCGATCCATACCAAAAACTACCCCATGTTACATAACCTAACCCGCACAACTTACCTTTTCAGCATATAGATTGGCAAAAACCAACAAAGGTTTCCAGCAATTAAATAGTTGCAGTAAGTTTTTGACATATTAGTAAAGAACAGATAGCCAAATGCAGCAATAAAAGTTCAAAAAACGTTGTTTTATGTTTTTTCGGCTTTTTTATTACTATGTCCAAAAAAATCAAACTAACCTGACATCTTTCCGTGGACCCTCTGGCTCTTCAGAATCTGTATCCACACAAAAAGAGACACTGTGCACCGGAATACGATAACCTTGTAAGCCCAAAATAATACCTGTTCAAACCACCAAAGATAGCAATCTTTCAGATTCAGTTTTGGCGCATTGGATAATTTGTTATCCACCTATGTGAAGCTTCAACACGTGGTGATATTTTGTTTGTGATTTGTCAACAATAGCTGTAGCTGATAGGTTTAAAGTTAAAACGAAAAGTGAAAAGATCGAAAAGTATACTCAGCGATTTCACTTGACCTTCTTCAAGTCATTTGATTTGTCACTTTCGTATGGATACTCAGGTGGGGCTGTCCACAGACCTAACTATACGACTACATGTAACATTCTTCATATAAGCCTCTCAACATTCTCCAAATACAATAAACAAACATAAGTTGATTAGTTTCAGGGAAAAGAACATACATAATTAGGGTTTATGGAAAAGGAGGCCTATATGTTTTATTCTTAATTTTTTAATTGTAAACCTATATTTAAGGAATAGATATGTATAACCCGTTTAATATTTACGTAAATCATGCAGACGTATTTTAACATGTATATCTTTTATATAATATAGATATGTCAAACCTGTTTCATAGTAAGGCATGTATATCGTCTGTATAATTTATTACTAAAGTTTTTCATAGAAAAACATAAACACTTCATTAGCCTAGTTGGTAATACTGGTTGTATTCAACTCAAAGGTCACGAGTTCGAATCTTAACATAAACCTTTTTAGAAAAATACGATTTTTAAAAATTAGTTTCTAATTAACTATGAAAATTCAAAATTAAAATGTTACTTTCTTATTAAATACGAATTTACAAAATTAATTAAATAAATTTCAGAAAAACTGACCCGGCTCAACTCAGTTCAGATCAAACCAGGTTCAGCCCAGACTTGAACCGGACCGGTCCAGACCTTTAAAACGCAATTCTCAAAGGCAGATTTCAAAACTGCGTTTCCAAAACGCGATTTTCAAAAAACTGCAATTTCAAATCAGAATTTCGTGGAATTTAGAGATTTTCTAGGAAATTCTGAAATACTATTGGCTAAAAGATGTGACTGGGATATGACTGGGATCAAAACTGTGGTTTCAAGTCATAATTATACCTATATATAATATAGATATATATATATATATATATATATATATATATATATATATATATATATATATATATATATATATATATATATATATATATATATATATATATATATATATATATATATATATATATATACTAGCGTCGTAACCCGCTCAATGGGCGGGGTCGTTTCGCAAATGTTTTTAAAATTATGTTTGTGTATTAGTTGTATATGTTTGCATTGGTACTCATTTTTGTTCAAAGAAAACTAAAAGGAAACTCATTTTTAATATTTTCAGGCATTGGCCCATCCAACGGATGTGGTTTGTCTCATGTGGATATTTGATGGTATAAATATCGGTTTGTATTTTTGATACAATATTTATTAAAAGCAAATCATCCTCTGATAGTGGTTGGCTCTCCCAATGGATGGTTTTGGTTCATAAATTTTGTTTTGAACGAAACGTTTTTTGGTTTGTTTAATGGTTTCCATGTTTTGTAGCATATAAGTTTCAATCTTTTTTCTCTGTTGACTTTTGAGAGTGAGGTTGGTCGTATAAGAATACCGTCTTTATTAAAAAAACAAACAAATCTTTAATAATGTTTGGACTTTGTTTTTAGTATTTGTGAGTGTTGAAATAATGGAAATTAAAAGATAAATTTTTCCATGCATGAAAATAAGGATATTTGTAAAGTTTATATTATATGTATATAATGTGTGTAACACAACTTTAGGAAAAACTAACTAATAACGTATGACCTTCTTCTTTCCTTTATGAAGGTGATTCTTTGTAAGTTGGTCGGCCCTCACCTCGTTTTGGGTTTATAAGAAGAGAACGCAAACTCTATATTAATGTTGCCCTTAGATTCTTGTAGGAGCAGTATGTAAGATAAAAATAAGACTATACATATAATTCAATACGCATATAATACGTCTTTAACCGATTCAAAACATAGTTAATTGATGTGATATGACATGTCCATGCACTTGCTCCATTGCCTCAAAAATTTGGCTTGTTTCGAGGAATTATAAGAGAAATTTCTATACCTTGACTAAATGCTTAGTTGCACATAAAAGGGAATCGCAAGTTTAAGGCAATATGGACGAAAATCAGCATTCCATTCCATCATCATATAAAGGAACCTCACTTATTTCAATAATCTAATTTTTTTCAATACCAGTTTCCAAGCCACGCGTATTTGGAAGAAAAGAATGCACACGAAGCTGCCGTTAGTTATATAAATGAGACCCAAGAAATGAAAATCAAAAGAAGAGAACATGCCGAAAGTATTGCCAACCAATCAGTGGGTATGCCAAGATCACACTACATAAAACACAATTTCCTAAACATGCATAGTTTTTAGTCGGTACAAAATCATAATATCAAACACTATAGATACCAATTTAATTCTTACACATTCAAATAAACAATATAATAAGCATACCAAAAGACCGAAACCACATACGACTACACTATTGGAACATCATTGATCCACATGCTTTACTAATTTTGCATAAATAACACGTTTAAAGTTATATTACTGTCATAGTATCATGCTTTCACATCTCCGATATGTCGATACATTTTTAAATTATAGTAGCAATGTTTGTCAAGTTGTTTGTGCCAAACAACCTTAATCATAGTTTCATAACTCGCGCAATGGGTGAGATTGTTTTGTAATAATCTTTTACAAAATACTCTTTTCGTCCCAAAATAAGTATTCACGTTTGACTTTCAGAGTCTTTTTATTTTTAACTTTTACCGTAAATAAGTTTGTTTGTGTTATATATAACTTGATAAAATTTATAAGAATAAATTAGTTCTAAACGTAATTTCATTAATATAATTATCAACAAGTATACACAACACAAAAAAAACTTATTTCAAGTCAAAGTTGAAGAAAAAAAATACTTCAAAAGTTAAACGTGAACGTTTATTTTGAGACGAAAGTAGTATTAAGTAAAAGAAATTACAGAGATAAGAAATTATTTATTGATTTCATTATCAATGAAAAAAAAGAAATGAATGTTTATCCGATTTGAAAAAAAAAGTTACTATCAGTCATACAATTTTTTTACATCTTTTACATCATTTGTTAAATAGTTAAATAAAAAACACAAGGCAAATAAGAACCTATTTCTAAAAAGATTTTAGGTCATTTTTTGAGGGCGTCATTTGCTTTAGGTGTTAGCTTGTATTTTTACGTCATATAGATTTCCATACGACATGTAGCCCTCACCGAATCCTTCTCTAAAGACTCGACATTCTTAACTTTCTATATAACAAAACTATTTAAGTAGAGTACCACGCCACATCATAATTCATAAGCTTGAAGCTCATATTGCAAGTTGCCATTTAGAGATCAATTTCCCTTAATAGTATACCCGCTCAACTTAGTTGTAAGTCATATTGAACAAAAAAATAGCGCTAAAGTTAGAGCCTCGTTGTTTTTAGAAAATGCATCATAATATGATCCAATCCATCGATATTTATATTTATCTATACAACATACATATAAAAGGTAAAAGGTGTATTCTCATTTCTTAAAAGTAACATTTTTATTATAAATTGTTACCATTGTCTGTTTTACGTAATATTATCAGGTTACGAGTTCGATTATTGAGTCAAACCGATTGAATCATTGGTTTATTAAGTTGATCATCGAGTCAATCCGATCGAGTCATCAAGTCACAAAATCGATTACTAAGTTAACCAAATCGAGTCACCGGGTCACGGGTTCAACCACCGAGTCAACCCGATCGAGTCACCGGGTCACGGAATCAACCACCGAATTAACTTTGGTCGAGTCACCGGATCACAGGTTCAACAATCCGGTAAACCCGTTCGAGTAACCGATTCATTGATTCGATCACCAAATCAACCCGATCGAGTCATCAAGTTATCAGTTTAACCACCAAATCAATTAATATATCATTAACTATTTGCCGCTATTCAATTTCTATAACTAAACGCGTGTACATCTAATATCTTACAAAACTGTTTCAAATTTTAACATTTTGTATTATTCAAAAAATGGGTATACGAAAAAAAGGGTAAATAAAAAAAGAAAATACGTGCAACATGTTATGATCATGTGTAACGACTAGGAGCTTCATTCTTTGTTTGTATCAATCATTCTCTTAACAGACTTGAATACTAAATTAATACTTTTAGTGTAAAAGTATCATAAGTACAACACCATGTTTCTCATTTCTTAGAACATTCACTTATCAATGTTCTTTATCGATGCATGCCATGATGGTATTACCATTTATTATTTTCATTGCTGCTTCTTGTTACTCACCTCTTGCTTCTGAATCTCTCTTAAATGCATCATATAACACACTAAATAAGGACACTAAAATATATTTTCATGTATCTTAGCAGGGGTACACAGGGGAACGCTGGTCAATGCTCCCAAGTTTCTAATATTGGGGCACCAAAGCAGTCTCTTGGATTCCGTGGTGGATGTAAACTGTGTTAATCGAGCTCTATTGTATTAAACTCACATCAGCTGGAACATGTTTCTTTCCACTAAGCATAATTGGAGCTAACCTTCTAGCATGACCATTGACCTTTCAATCATATGTATGCAGAAAATTCTTGAAAATAGTTTTAGCAACACAGGTACGCTACCTTTAAGCTCTCGTACACCTTCTTACAATAGCCACTGCCAATCATACTGTACACTAAAAATCACATTTTAAATTCATACTAAACATTAGCAGATAGTTTTGAATATATCCTGGTTTTGAAATTTGATATTTAAACAGTGGTGTAGGATTCAGTTTTGCTAAGATTTTAGTCTATGCGTTACATAACTGTTCTTTCTGTAAATTTATTCTCTTTAATTTAATCCTATCTTTTGTAGATCAGGCTCATAGGTTAGAATTTACATGGGTAATGGCTTAGGTGTAGTGTTACTGGGACCTATCTACCGTTGCACCCCCAGCTTCTTGTATCTGGAAAAATATATACTAAAGATCCAAACCACAAAAAGAGTAAATGCTATAAGATATAAGAAAAGAAACAGCAAACTCTTAACCCTCTTCTTATTCTTCTAAACGAAATGAGCCATGTTGGGCGATTCTTCATTGTTAGACTGGACTGTAATGCATTCATAACATTAAAGGATAAGTCTTTCGTAACACATACGAAAATAAAAACAAAGAGCGAGCATGTATGGAGGGTATTTACTGGGCTCTTATTGGTCATATTTTTATAGTAATCCTCAAGCTCTGCCTGAAACTCAAGGACTCAAATCTTTATTTTTTTCATTTTTATCATGAAGACAATATGCCAACATTTACAGGTGTGAGTCACCTAGTCTCTTTTTCCATTCTGGTCTTAGCTAATCCTTGAGCTATTTTGTATCATGTGTTAGCCTCTGAATATCCTTTCCTCTGATTGATATGAGTTCATCAGTTTCATATTGAAGTTCGTTTGCAAGACTGTCAGTTGCAGCTCGCACCAGTAAATTAGTAACACGTCTCGTTACACGAATCAAATAGACATCATAGCAAGGTATACTATAATAAAGTGTCGCACCTTGGTAGAAAGAAGCTTCTTACTAAGGTATGCAACTTTCAGCTCAACTGTGTATGATCTGATTAGTTTTTCAGAAGCTAAGGTGAGACCACGTACACACACACTCAACTCACACGCGCACACACACACACTTGATAAAAACAATTTAGATATAAACATTACTTCAATTTTTTCCCTTACTGTCTCAAAAGGCAAGTTCCGCTGAAATTTATCTGACACTATTTCAGTATCTTCTAATTGCCCACTACTACTAAGATTGTCACTCTCATGATATGGAACATAACCTCTCCAAGCCATGCTTTGATTTTCGAATCTGTAAATCACCAGCTCGAGTGATCCATAAAACTAAGTTACACTTGCCAATTTGTAATAAGAAGTAACTAAGAAAAGTTGACTAAAATTGTCTGGTTAATATTATGTTCATTGATATTATATGACCAAACACACAAAGTGTATCAAGAAAACAATATAGACTCGATATTTAGATTTCCATCCCAAGGTAAACGTTGCATTCAATCTGTGTTTAAGCCGCTACACCATAGATCTTAGCCATCAGTTCAATACGAATAACAATATCAAAGAAGTCAAAGGTAAAAATACCTCCGTATAGTTCAGGGACTTCAGGCCAAGAGTGGATCAAGCAAATTGATGTTTCTTCATAAGCCTACAACTCCTTGACTGACAGTATTCAATAGTTATAATACATAAACAAAACCTTTCCTTTTCTGAGATAATGTGATAAATGAGAAGTTCTGCACACATATTTAATGGTTTCATAAGAAAAAAGGTCAAACCAACCTGGCTCGATAGACCTGTATCAACACTATCTACTGAGTTTTCCATATATTTATTTTGAATGGTTATACATTGAACTTATAAACCAGTTTCTCTACAAATCAGCCCAGTACAACTCATTCGCAATTGTTCACAAAGGGATCTATATATGATATTTCTAAGTCGGGAGATTGAGCATTAGAATACCTTCCTTCGAGGTGCTAAATTTGGAGGATCGAGAATGAGTATGTCCCATGCTTCATTTCTAGAAGCAAAATTCTTCAAAAAAGCAGTTGCATCATGTTTCAGATACCCTACCTTAAGCTGAATGTAATTAATAGAGAAAAGATATTTTTAAAGCAAAAAAACATACTTCCATTTGACCAAACCTAACAGTTTCAATTTAGACATAAATATATAGGAAACTAAGTGATAAGTTCCAAATAACATTTACCAAAAAGAAATAGGAATTAATATTCTTACTTCATGAATGTCGAGGTTTCTATGATGTTAGTTTCATACAGAAGTTTATCTTCGGATTAATTAGTATGATATTTGCTAGTCTTGAACCAATGTTTTATATCATAGACTACATTGAGCTGTCTAGAAAGATTTGTTCAAAAAAAACCTGTGTAGACAGATGCAGCGGCAAACATGATGGCAGGGCTTTCAGTTTACTTTATAATTGGACTATGGACTGTTGCATAAATAGATATTATTCATTGGAACAAAACACATAATATCGTAAATATTATTGATTGGAACAATATACTATGGACTTTATGCAACATCAGACTCACCTAATATCGTAAAAGCATAATTCAATATTATCAGCGTCTTAAAATAAATATTATTCAAATAAATACCTGCGCAAGACAGTTTTAGTGTGAACCAAGGAGACGGTTATACGCTACTGTTTTGATATGATATTTACTTGTGTGGAGGAAGGGAAGTTCAGTCCTCGAGGAGCTCTGTTTCCTGGACCCGAAATTCCTTGATCTGAGTGAAAATATAGACACGAAGTTTAGGCGGTTAGTTCAGAGTATTATATATTGCAAATTATTATAGACATTCAAAGGGGGAAGGTAGTAAACCTTATATGCCAGTTAGGCCTAAACCATACAAGTTACTCAAAGATGGCATGAACATGCAAATGTGATGGCGTTTGACTCGGTTTCAGAGACTAATTTTGGTTTCAGAGATTGAGGAACTCGTAATAGAAGACACGTGCAGAGGTTAAGGAGGAAATGCAGCTTATAAATGAAAAAGCTCAAAAATGTAGAATTGAAGTAAAAGATAACAATGTATTTTTCACATACGAAGTAAACAAATTAAAGTATCAACATTAACCAAAATTCGATAAAAGAGTGACAGATGAAAAGCACCAAAACAGTGAGACTGATTTTTCTTGGATCACAAATGAAGCTTTTGCGAGCGACGATTGCCAATATCTTTTCCTGAAGATTGTTCGTCGGCTGCAATATGTAGATAAATTGGTCAAACAAAATAAACATCTAAACAACTTGTCAATTTAATTCGAAAAGAATTTAACAAAATAGTTAGAAGTGACCTGCACATGTCTAGTAACTTAATGTTCATGCAGAAGAATGTGACTCGGTCGGAAGGATTAACCAAAAGTCCAAAATACGCACAAAGAAAGGGAAACAAATAAAAATCTATTAATTATTATCTATGATAATCTGACTGAAAGAGATAAAAATTTCCAGTGACTATCAAATAAGCACTAAATTATAACATAATATTAATTCACCTTATTCAGCAGCTACTATCAGTAGCTTGTGTAACAATATATCATATGTTACTATCAAATAGTTTGTAAACATATTAATACCTCAATTAAACATCAATGCATACACGATTGAAACTAAAATCAATCGTCGCACATAGCTGGATTGAAACACCTCATATGAAGGCGTTGTTGATTTCAAAACCAAAAATGATAATTAAAATTCATAGTTGCAAAAAAAATATACCTAAATCGCACATTAAAATCGACAAACTAACCTAATTTAATTTAATTCGAAAAAGTTAAATAATGGATTACTCCAAAGATTATTCTGAAATCAGATGATAGTTCTTCTGTGGATGTATAGTCAGATTTTTCAGTGGTGTACGTTTTTATGTGTGTGATGTGTGGAAAAAAATAGATAGCATTCTGAAGACATAAAAAACAACAATTTGATCAGGGATTGATATTAGGGTTCGGAAAGAAAAAAGTACCTACTTTTTACATGCTTGTTAACCTACAAAACAAAACAAAACAACAATAATGAAACATACCAGAATTACGGTTTTAGTTAAATGGTTTTATTCATAAAAAAGATAGTATATGTTTTAAACACGGAATAGATTTGAATGAATATGCCATATAATTAGGGATCAACATGCTGTGAATCAACATTTTAACACAAAACATAACAAAAAATATAGGGATTTAACAACATAAAACAAAAACAATACAATAGCCCAATTGGAAAACAACAAAACACACAACCAGAAGGTCATGAGTTCGAATCTCATGAACCCCTTTTAAAAAAGAACTTTTTACGACAACAAAAAAATGGAACAAAAAAGCCAGACTTGAACCGGACCGATCCAGACCTTCAAAACGCAGTTTACAAAACTGCGTTTCCAAAACGCGATTTTCAAAAAAATACGTTTTCAAATCAGGTTTTCGTGGAATTTGGAGATTTTGTAGGAAATTATGAAATACTATTGGTTAAAAGATGTGACTGGGATATGACTGGATTAAAAAGTGTGGTTTCAAATCATAATTATACCTATATATAATATAAAGATATACTTTTATCTATCCTAAATTTACTAATTTTGAACATATAAAAAGTTTGCTATGATCACAGGGTCTTACCCTAACCCATTTGTTTAGCCCTCCTCTAGATCTTTTATTTAATATATAATCTAAGTCTCATGTTCGTTTTAAGGTCCAATTATACTCTTAAGTACCCTAACCATCTTAAAACATTATATTAAACTCGACTGATTTCAAAACTGCTTTGACCTCTGACTGTTGTAACCTGTTTTTAACCCACTTTCCGACCTCCAATTTAGTTCTCGTTTCTTGCATTTGAAAGCCAACTCAATTACCTTTCCAAGAACATAAGATTCGAAAATTATAAGTTTTTATAACTCTATATATGATAAAAACAATGGACCAAAAATTCTGCCCAGTTTTTAAAAACGAATTTAAACATGATTAAACCCTTTAATCATCACTAAACTTCATAATAACCTAATTAATTGAATATTAAGAACCCTAATAATATTAATTACATAAATCATCATTCCTAGTATGAAACCCTAATCAAAAATCAAAAATCCTAAACCCTAATCCACCATACTAGGTTACATACGTAAATTTAACGTTAATCGAGCTAGTTTAATTACATACCTTTAACCCTTATGCAATATTTCGGTTTTGATCTTCCCCCATGGATGTTTCAACTGATATTAGGTATATTTTAGGGTTATGGGTTGTTTTTAGGGGTCTAGGGGTGTTTATATAGGATTTGGTAATCTCCTTAACAAGTTTGAGCCCAAAAGGGACTCTACTTGGGCCTTTCCTACCCGTTTCCTTCCTTTAGTCGGACATAACAGCCCATCCTAGACACACCCTTAAATTTGGGTTACTTACACTCTCCCCCTTCTATTTTATGTTTACCTATACTTCCATACACTTCCGGGTCGAAACCGGACACCCTTTCGCTAACTTTTCGACTTTCTGCGTAATTTTCAATCTTAGCTTTATTTCAAAACTTTCCTAAAATAGAAAACTCCTATAATACATAGAATATAGATAATATATATCTAATTTACATATATCACGTATGATACATACACAAAATCCTACGAAAACGATAATTCAACTTTCACGAAATTTTCGCGTGATCTCATTTCATTTCACTTCATTTCATTTCATTTCACTTCATTTCATTTCATTTCATTTTACTTCATTTCATTTCATTTCACTTCATAGTCACTATAATGTGAGTTTATGATTCATGAAATAACCATTCATCGATTTACTTAAGAGCACTTCGTACTCATAAACGATGTCCAAACCATTCTCATTCACACGAAATAAACACGTAAACACATAGTAACACATAACACCCTAATAATACGACTAAGTGACGAACCTAAAAACCACGGTTGTCACAATATTTCACTTTTTGGATATTTATCCGCAACACCTTATCTCCTCCAATAAAACAACTCCACCTGTCACTCTTATATCTAAACAAGCACAAGATCGAATTCAAGCTAGACTGCATATCAAGAGACATGATCAACATGAAAATTGCTCTATTTCAAGAGAGGATCACAACCCCAGCAACCAATTAGCCTGAGAGTTACTCAATCAAAAACCCGAAATGGATCTTCAACGGCTATGAACAATCAAGAGATGCAAGCCACGTGGAAGCACACCATTGGTTGCATCACGCCACTAACCTCCATCGGATCAAGGCCTTCATTTTGTATATGTAGTTAGTGTGTGTTTTTTCACACACTTGTAAAATTCTCTCTCATTTCACTAGCAATTTAGTTATAACTACTCTTAAGTGACTGAAAATCACTTAAGAGTTAGTTAGTTAGTTGTAACCACTCTATAACCAACTTTACCTCCATTAATGAAATTCAAGTTTCACTTTCACTCGAATCTTCTTCTCATATCTGCATAATCATACACACTTGATACTGTTGTGATTCTATTGATCAATCATGATCAATGGATTGATTTTATGATGTTTTGAAGATTTTAGCTGGTTCCGAATCGTTTTGAGTTCATTTCATAGCCATTTGTAGTAGTGTAGCAGGGGTGACTGATTTGTAGTAGAAGATGATGAGTTGATGGTGTTCGGTTGTTGATTAAATGTGGTTTTGTTGATCCTAGTAATCTCATCGCTTACTACTCCATCAAAGGAGGCATCTAGCTAAAAGGAACTCATTTTCTTGCTTTAAATTCTACTCAATTGTCTTTGCATGCTAAATTCCTAGTTATAGCTCTTAATTGCTGAACTGTGATTGTGATAACTCACTTGTAGGGTGATCTTGTTGTTTTGATAGTATGCTAGTAGTTTGATAGCTTATCATTTAGTTTTACTTAATCAAAATTGGTTTTAATCAGTCAGTAGTTCATCAGTAACTCATTTAGTGGTTTTTCAAGTAAACTTGTTGGAATTTGGGTTCATACTGGTTCATTTCATTCACTAAACAAGTTTAGATAAGTGTCATTATCTGTCATTCACTTGTGCTGAAAAAGTCTTCACAAAAAGTTCATAATCAGTTTTTAAACCAGTTTTTGGATTAAGTCCATTTTGGTGAATGAGATTGTGAAATTTGTTCTTTCAAGCTCACTTACACTCAAGAAATGAGTGTAAGACTTTTGGTCAAGTTTTGTGGTCAAAGAAAAGGTCAAAAAGGCAAACTGCATTTAAAAAGTTTGGGTCACTACTTGAACAAGTTTATCAGTCAAAACATGCTATCTTTGATTACTTTTCATCTCTTTGATAGTTGATGTTTTTAGCCGAAACCTATTTTGATTTGTAGCTTAACATACAATCTTTCAGTTTTGGTAAGGAATCTATACAGTATTCGGTTTTTAGTGTGTAATCAGCTTAATAATAAGCACTTAACCATTTGCAAGTTTCTGTGATAACAAGCAATTTGTTTTCTCAGTTCTCATAATCTACTTCATAAAACCTTTAATTTTCTTTCACCGATTACTTTGCAAACATTTCCTGAGTAGATCCTGTTAATTTCAGCTTTTTGAGATTTTTGGTCAAACTTAGTCAACATAAGCACTTTTGGCTTATTTTGAATTCCAGCTTATTTTCTTGATGATTTTCAAAACCAAAAGACATTCCAAGCTTTGTGTGACTTCTTTAATCATTTTCAACAAGAAAATCATTTTATGGATGTCTGAATAAGCTTTTAGCTTAACTTGGGCTTATTGAAATAAGCTACTTTGAGATTTACTGAATATTAGCTTAAATCCTTTTACAAGCCTAGCTGAATCTTGATTTTAAGCACTTTAGAGAAAACCAGAACGTTTTCAGTTGGAAAATAAGCTCAAACGAGCTTATTGTTACACTTATGCCCGTTTTCATTAAAAAGTTTGGAATAATTGCACTTTGGTCCCCAGCTTTTCTAAAACTAGCTAAACAGCTTTGAAACTTAAGTTTTCTAGGGTTTGCATTTACTAGTCCCTATATTTCTGTTTGTTACAAAATTGGTTAGTTAGTTTTGAAGTTTGTCAGTTAGTTGCTATAGTTTGTTATATTTTTCACATTTGGTCCCTATACTTTCTGATTTTACACTTCTGGTCCCTATATTTTTATTTACTTTACATTTTTAGTACTTTTACATTGTATGCATTAAATACTTGTATTTTGTGAATATTTTGTGGTACTTGCACTTTGTTTTACGGTGAAATAGATTTATAATATTTTCAATTTTTATGTGTTTGTTCGAATTAGACCTAGAATCCAAATAACTTTTTAACAACCAAAAACAATATAAACTTGATATTAGTAGGCCTTTCAATTTGTCTTGAGTCGAGAAAAAAAACGAACTTGCAAAATACTCAATATTAAATGGCGCCGTTGCCGGTTCATGACATTACGAGAGACTATTGAATGACGGTTTCGATTGTATTTTGTGATCCGTTCACCTTGTGAGCGTTCCTTTTACGTATCCTAAATTCAAAAGATAAAAAAAAATAAAAGATATAAAAATATAAAAACAAAAAAATAACAAAATCAATTCTTTTCCTAAAGATTTGAACCCAAAAAATAAACAATCCAAAAAGTAATATTTTTCCTAAATGATTATGTAAAACCCGAGATTTTTCGTTCATTAAATAATAACGAAGTATACTTCAAAACCTATTTTGAAACAATACAAAAATCATTGGATTTGAAAATTTGACAAAAGTCGTACAACCCGAGTACCGACAAATTAATAATTTAATTACATAAATTAATGTCGAGAGATACTTGATAAACGATTTGAATGAATTTTAATATTCCATTTATCTACGGAGAGATTAAATGAGAAGTATCTTTATCAAAACGATACTTACGTTATTAAAACGATAAATGATAAATTATCATCATTTAGATAAACGAACACGTTCTTCGTTTTTATAAGTGATATAAATACTCCATTTTATTAGAGAAATGATTTTTAGATTAATGACGCAATTCCCGTAAGATGAATCAAATTTTATAAACCACGAACAAGTCCCGTAACGTTTATTAACTAACGTACAAGGAAAGTTACACTTTAGGCCCTTATAAAATAATTGCAACACTAGTCCTAAACTATAATGAACTTGGCAAATGGTTTTTATAACTTTCAATGGGTATATATAGGTGCATTAGGGTTTCACCCTCATAACCCTAACCCTAGCCACCATCTTCAACACGCACACCTATATGTGGCAGCCGCCACATTTTCCAGCCACCACAAAACATCTCGACCGCCACCCCTATGTGGGTGTTTGTCTCGGATTCATGCCCTAGCCGCCACCCTCTTCCTCCTTAATGGCCCCATCACCATCACGACATCATCATCACCATCATCCTTGGCCACCACCATGCGGCCACCACCATTAGTGGCCACCACAGTCGCCATGCAGCCACAGCCATGACACCATCTTCATCAACCACCGTCCTTGCTGCTCTCCACCAGCATCCACCCACCCGTCAGCCACCACCACGAGATCCAAGGATCACCACAGCCACCACCATCCTCCATCACTGCATGTAGTCGTGCAGCCACCTGCTGCCATCATCTCCACCACCCTCATCTACCCCTCACGTCACCATCCTCACGGCCAACACGCCCAGCCACCAATTTTCGTGGCCAATGACCACCAGGCCGCCAGCCGCCACTGCTGTGCATCACCTTCGTGGCATGCAGCCACCACAGACCCACCACAACGAGATCATCATCTCTGTTGGGGGTGTTTGTTTCTGCATTCACAAACCCATCTAGGGCGTTTGGATCTGCTGTTTAACAAACAACATTAAGGGGTGTTTGGTTTGGACAGTAGAATACATAAAGGTGAATCGGATGAGCGTAGATCCATACGAGTCTATTCGGAATTGCTGTCGGCAGCGACATGCAAGATGTTTGGGGCCAAGATCTGCTGTTACATAGCTTCGGGGGTGTTTGGATCTACTGATTAGGGGGTGTTTGGGACTGCAGGAAGGTTTAAGAGGCTGTTTGGGATTAACAGCAGGTATAAAGGAGCGTTTGGGACTGCCGATGACACGCATGCTGATAAGGGGGCGTTTGGGACTGCTGAAGTCGACTAATGCATGTTAGATCCGGAGTTGTAACGATAGGGGTATACTTATTTTTATGTTGTAAGATATAGACATGCATGTAGTATTCCCACCGATAGTTGTAATGTTCCCACTGTTAGTTATATATTACCAACTGACGATTTAAAACTTGCCACTGTTAGTATTAAACTACCAAAAGGTCCCACTGATACCCTAACAGTGCCCACTGTTAGCTTTACAGTTTCCACTATTAAGCTTAACAGTTCCCACTGCTAGCTATTCAGTTACCGCTGCTAGACTAACCTAGCCACTGTCTTGATGTTTTTCCCATTGTCTTTATAAAATAGCCACTGTTGGTACACAAAAACTATTTTAGTAAGTTTTAGAATAAAAATATTGTATTTTTATAAACCAGGATTTAATTAATAATAATTTATTTATTATTTTTAGAATCTAATAAATTATTTAATAAAATTAATAATTTATTTTAAAGGCTAAAATGACATACACATTTTATAAACAACAGAAATACACGGAAACAGTGGATAAACAACATGCACACCTAACCATCATCATAACAATATTAATTAAAAATACTGTGATAACCAGAATAAACGTATGACCAATTAGACTACATGCATTTATTAATTATACATATACTGAGACATACTTAATTGCTTTGGTATTTGATGTACTGTGTGCTTTGTGATTGTATACTTGATCATCCTCGAGCTGTATTATACAGGTGAGTTCATAGCCTCGCTTTTTAAATCTTTTATGATTTTTCAAACCCGCGAGGGGGAGACATGCTATTAAATAACTGCAACTTGTTTTGAAAATATGACTATAATTTAATTATAGAATGTAAATTGAACTGTAACCTGTTTTGACTATATGATTGATTGATATTCAGTCTATATAACGTAAATAGAACTGTAATCTGTTTAAACAATATGATAGATATTTATTCTATAGAAAGCAAATTGAATGATACTCTTAATTACGATTGCCTATTATAGAAACTTTTAAATTATGGGAAATTGCCCGAATGTTATAAATAGATCTATTTGGGATTGACCATCCCCATCTGGGTGAGTCATGCTCAGTGTGCCTTGACCGGGCCAACATATGTATACCATGTTGGAACTAGGTTTGGGTGTCTTTTTGTAAGACACTACGTTCTCATCTGTTGAGAACTATGGAAGGCTAAGCTTCAGTTCCGATTAATAGAAAATGTAATTATCTTTTGTATAAATGCTTTGTGCATTGCTACTATTCTATAAGGTTTGCGTTACTGATTGAGTCGTTTTTGTACACCCGAAGGTTATCGTAGTTCCAGTGAATTGTGAATGGAAATCGACGTTTATGTCTCAAGTTTGATGTTCGAATAAAAGATTTTTTATTTTGATATCTAACTAAATGATTAAAACTAAGGATAATCCTAATCTAAAGGGAAGTAAAAAGGAAATCCTAATCAAACTACGGGGACAAGCAAACGGCTTTTAAGCATAAGCGCTGCAAATAAAGATGATATAACGCTAATAAAAATGACATTAATGTATTTCTAAAAGAATAAGAGTGAAAGAAAGTAGATACCGAAACGAAACGAAGAACCGAAAATGTTTTAGAAGAAACTCCGAGATCAAAAGTCAACAAACAATTAACGACAATTAAACTAAACGACATTTTTAAAAAAATTATAAAAACTATTTTTAATTACCTAAATCTAAATTTTATAACTATATTAGAAAAAAACATTTTAAAATAAAGCTACATTTCATGAACTATTTTAAACTATAAAAAATATTTTATTAAAAGCTATAACAAAATGAGTAAATTGATTTAACTATAACTAGCTTCTAAACATACTACCTAAAACTACTATATTAATATCTAATGGCGAAGTCTTAACAAAAAAATGGTTATAACATATTGGTAAAGTGAGATTTTGAGTGAACCAACGGTTGATGGTCCAAGACCCATTTGAACCTTTTCTATCATTTTTTCTTTTTGTCAAATAAAAGCTAATAGCAAGTTTATAAAACTTTACAGCAACTTTAGATAACCAAATAAAAGCTACAGGACTTAAATTCATCAATCATCAGTTCAAAATAAAAAAATCAATAAACATATAACAAGATATCTAAACTGTATCAAAGATTTATATTAATTTATCTAATTTATCCTATTCTACTTGAGAGAAAAGTACCAAATATAAGAAGGAAAAAAATGGAATCTGGAAGTAAAAATAAAATATGCAGGGATAAGTAATATAATAAAAGTGAATATGGAATATTTTCTTCTACTACCTATCTATATCTAAAATTAAACCCAGGAAATAAAAATAAAAAGATGAGGATAAAAATGGAATGTTTAAATCTCTGCTTCCACTGTACGCCACAAAGAAAATACAGTCTATATATAAAGAAAATATCTTGGTACAAAATTAAGTAGGAAAAAAATGGAAAGAACAATACATACCAAAAATAAATAAGGAAAGATGCGTCTTATTATTTTCCTATCTTCATGAAAATTAACATAAAGATAGATGATATTACAAATGAGATCTAATCTCCTTTTTTTTCTTTTACAACCGTAGATAGGATTGGGTTTTTATGGCATAAATGGGCTAGCGGCTGAAATTAGGCCAAGGTTGTTGGGCTTTTTGCTTCAAGTATTAGGTGAGTCCATTAATATAATATTGGGTCGGTTCGACCCATTTAAATGGTGTCGGGCCGGCCCAATAAAATATAAATGCACCGTGAAACTCGATTTTTCGCGCTCTCTCCATTTTGCGTGCTCGTCTTAGCTCTTTTTTTAACACCCTCAAATTTACACGCAGCGGAATACATCTTTGGGTGCTAAACAATGATACTACAACACATAATTTATAAAGAACGACTCGAAAAGAGACGTTTCAAATTTATCGTTCCTAAAACATTTGTCAGAGTAGCGTAGTCCCAAAACATCGTAACCAAAGTACAACCAAAACAAAAGATTTAAATTGTTTTGAACAAAAGGAACGACAAATATTCAAAGAGTTTATATTGCAAAGTAGTGCACAACATTCATTCCCGTGGCTTCCAAGCTTCAGCCTTCTTGATTACCTGAAATACATGTGAGAAAATCATCAGCAAAAATGCCGAGTGAATCTATAGGTTTATATAATCATTTTGAACACAAGCAAAGATTATAAGTTTGTGGCATGCTTAAAGGCAACAAGCATCAAATAATAATTCGCATCAACAATAATAATTGTATATAGCATAAATTGCAATAAGCTCATTGAACCGAGCCCTTAGACACTCCCATATCAGTCTAATAAGACGAGAGATTTATTAATTGTCGGTTACCTCCAGATTATTGGTACATTGCCGTATACCTGACTTCTTAATACAATATGTTCAAACAGTGTGGAGGTCGGGCCTAAGCTTCTATGACAAGTCCACAAAAACTGAACCGGGGCGGCTTCCCCCATAGATCTATTAATTGTACTAGCGGTTAACCCATCATAGGTTAATTAACGGTCCATAATTGAGGTTTTAACAAAGGCAATCACTTAATGCAATTTAAAGGCAACCACGGGTCCATTCATAGAGGGACAAGCATGCCATAAAAATCTTGTGTTCTAAGTTTAAAAAAAAACATGTATTCCCCCTCGTGGGTTTTAAAAATATTTGAATGAGCTCAAACGAGGCTATAGACTCACCTTAGTACTTATAGGAGTTGAAGACGATCGCCGACGATAGTAGATGCCCGAAAAACACGACAACCGCAACCTAGCAAATAAGGTGCGTACATTAATAATAGACTCGAGAAATAAATGATACTTAATAAAATCAAGCTCAAGTATAAAATCACGACAACTCGAGAGAAAACGATGCAAGTGGTTCTATTTTACTCTCCTATATATTCATTTTATTATTATATGCCTTTAATAAAAATCTGCCGGAACATACCGAATGTCCAAGCCGTTTTCCCATACTTAAACATATCAAATTTTTATGATACTACTCAGAGAACTTACTTACTATATATAGAAAGTCCTCCCAAAAGCCCATTAAAAGATTTTACTTCTAAAGTTCCCTGCCCGACTCATCTTTGAATCACAAAATCCGGACAGTTTAGCGACCTTGACTTACGGAACCATTTTGACCATTCTAAACAACTCCATTTGTAAAACCGCCACTTGATTCTAAAAATAGACTCAAAATGCTAAACTTGGAGCCTGAGAACAGCCCTTGAATCATTTTGAAACTCATTTTATAGTCCCCGAGATTCGATCCAAATATCGACAACAATTTTCGGATTGTGTCGACACTCGTCTCCCGGTACACGATCATTCAAAACATCATAACTTCGCGCTCGTTTTGAGCTAGAAGCTCTACCTTATATCAAATCAAAGATAAGGACATTATCTACAACCCTAGGCTATAAGTTAAGTCATTTTCAAAACATAAAAATTCGAATTTTTCAGTTTGCCTACTGCCTAAAATTGACCATTAAAACCTCTTACAAAATCATGTTTTTGATCAATTCCAACAACTTTTCTCATCATCCTACACCCCTAATATCATCATAAACCATTCCTAACACTTGCATCATCATCAAAAACAAAAACCCAAAAATTAAAAATCAACTTTTTAACAAAAACATAGCATGAAAATCTTTTGATCATCACTACTAACACATGCATACAACAAATTTGGATCAAACATAACCAACTTTTCTTGAAATATTTATAGGGTTGCATGTATGAAAATTTTATACCAAATTGTAGCCCTTGGAAAATGGAGGATGGGACTTTGCTTGGTTTCTCTTGGATCAAGCTAGAAAAATTTTGATCATGGTGTTTGTGTTGTTAATGGTGGATGGCTAAAAACAAGGGTGAAGAGAAAGTTGGTTGTGTTTTTTGTTAAATGAATTTATTAAATGGAATGTGGTAGTGGAGATGTTAGGTATAGTGTGGAGTTAGGGTAATTTTTGCCAATTTGTGATAGTTTTGGTCCAAAATGTAAATATTAGTTAAAAAGCGGGAAATGACTAAAAGTCAATTTTAAAAATATTTACGGGACTCGGGTTTCGTAAAAATACTTAAAAGTTTAAACGCACACGAAAAATAATAATATAATGACTCGATACGTAATTAAAACGATATCGTCAAAAATATTAAATATCGAAACGATTGATACTAAAATATAAAATTGTGGGCATCCGTCGGTATCGCGATCACTAGTAGTCCTCGTTGCTCGTCAAAATATTAAAATAAAATATTTAATATCGGTTTCAACTTAAACCGTTAAACATAATAATATTTAACGTTATAAAATACTTCAAATAATTGAAAATAAAATTAAATTATGACCTTATTTTTACGGGTTTTACATCCTCACCACCTTAAGGGAGCGACGTCCCGGCGCTCAACTCACCTCACACACGAGTTGATCACTACCCGGAAGGATGACGACATTCCTTATAAAGAAGTCTTCGCGTTCCCACGTGAATCTCGATCCACGATCTCCACTGGTTCTTTTACAAAACGCAACTCGTCGTCAAGTTGTATCTCACCAAAAAAAAGAATAAATAAATCCTTATCCATCAGTCACCCGTCAAACTCGACACATGAAAATTTTATGAATCACACGAAGCTCATTCGACGACAAGAATAGATGACAGGATTTTCGGGTAAGTCCAGTTAAAAAGAATGTTGCAATTTAAAGGATAGCCACTGGCCGGATAGCCATGGACACACATCAAAAAGAATTAACAAGAAAAATATTTTCGTCATCGGAGGGTGCTCACACGCGGGTCCCTACTTCAAAAGATAATACAAATACATCATCTCACTTTCGCCAACGCGCATTAAAGTCTTAATAAACATCGTCGTTGAAAGTCAAAAAGATATTACATAATATGTGTTCTACATGATCGGACGTCATCGGATGATGCCATCTCAAGTTCTCACAACTTACGATCATTTGACTAGATCACACACCACATAAGTACATAAAAATAAAAGGTCGAACAATAACATCAAGTATAGATTTCCATCGTTAATCATCGAGAAAACCTTGAACGAACCCTTGATAATAACCACTTGATCACAAGAGTCTTTCCACTTGCAGTGTCGGCTTCAACATGCTCCTCGAGGTTGTAACAAATTTATTAACTCCATTCATTAAGAGATTCGGTCCTCAATCATTCCACAAGTACACGCATAAATCCTGGTGACACTTATCGTTTCTTCTTATACACTGCTTCCCGAGATTCATTTTAAACTCAGAATAAAATAGTAATATTCAATACGAGGAACAGAACGAGATAAAAATGAATTCAATAAACGCATAAACGGACAAGATTTGGTAAAATGATTTAAGGTTGACGATCGACGAGGGATCTCGAATCACGTAACCGTAAAACATAATAATTCACAATACTAGAAAAATGAGAGCGAAGAATAAATTAAATATTAACATTAAAATAACGTTTGTCACAACTATCCGTCCCGGATTTGGTATTACCTTAAAACTCAGTTGATGTACTTTCTTGATAAAGATGATATATTAAAGATAGAAGTTAAATAGCTTCATAATTTATTTTGGTTGTCTTAATAAACTTTGAAAGAATGACATGAATTTATTAATTAAACTCGTATTGATGGTTACAATTAGAAAATATAATTTCCAAATTAAATCATTATTAGGAATATAAATTAAACTGGTAATTTCATTACATTAAAAGTAAAGTATGATATGTCAATTAGTTCAAAAGGTAGAACATAATTTTGTTTTAAACATTAGTTTTAGTTATACAAAATATGGTGTATAAATTTGACCTTTTACTTGTGATGGTTATTTCCATAATTGAAAATCATTGGAAAATGTATAAACATAAAAATTTTATAATATGTTGTAGAAATACTTAAAGGTGTTTATTATTTCAATATAAACATGGAATATATTCGGGTTTCGAAATGTGACAAGATAACAAACGAATACGAATGAAAATAATAGTCAATAATTAATACGAAATCAATGGTACAAAAGAGAACGAAGCAATTGTCGTATGAATTCTTAAAGAGAATAATAAAATAAAGGCGTCGATGGTAAGACGATAAGAAATAATAGATTAAACAATTTGTCAATTTTGTTAGTGTGGTCGGTGGTTCACCAATATCAGCTCGTTAACTTAGCGGTGGTCGATACATGATCGGAAATAAAATCCATACAAAAATTTTAATAAAATAAAATTCCTAATAATCACTTGTAATTAAAACAAATCAAATGAACGATGTTAGTGTTTAAAGAGAGAAGTCAAAGCACGGTTCACAAGAGTGGATTTCGAGACAAACGAGAGTGACCGACGTCATCCCGGATAGACGGAAATCACTCTAGTGATAATTCATTATTCACGTGCGGAGACATTCCAAAGATCTACCCAGTCGCATAAAAGAAGATTGGACGAGAAGGAAGGATAAAACATTGAGACTTTCAAGTCATTTATCAACAGTTAGTAATTAGACGAACGGTCAAAAGAAATCAGTTATAAGATAAAATAAAGTAACAAGTGAAAAAGCGATCGTCGAGTAAAAACGTATTCGTAAGCGCGTAATTCGTTTAAGAAAAGGTAAGAAAACGTATGCGGATGCATAGAAATTGCGCCACTTGCATAAAATATAAAGGTTTTCAAAACTTCTTTTCACTTTATTTCATTTTATTTATCTTTATCATAAATACAAGTAAAAAGTTCTTTATTATCAAGATTTTTAAGGTGACTACTATTCAGCCTAGCATGGCTCCTTCTAAATTAGACATAGGTGATCAGGCCATGTATAATTTAGGGCTAGCAGTGCAGTGCTCAGTTTCATCGAAAAGTATTACGTTTCTTATGTTTATATATAAACCATGCCATTTGTAAAATGGAATTTAAAAATAGTTTATAAATTTATAGGATACAAGTAATTTGTGAGATACTTAATAAGCAACTTTTAATGTTACGAAAAGTATTTTATAAGACCAAAGTAAAAATAATTGGTGAAAATAATCGTAAAACAATATCAGATTTATTTATAATATGACATTATGACAACGTATAAAGTAGTCAAAGGTTTGCAAAAAGTGGCAAATAGTAGCTCATAAAACAACAAATGAAATGGTTACAAGTTGTTAAGGTTGAAAAGGTTATAAGGTTTAGACGAAAACGCCATGAGATACGCGATAAGAATGTCAACGAAGAATGTGAAGGCAAAACTTCAAAACTCAACCCAAATCAGTTGAAGGTTAGAAGAAAACGAAAAAAAAATAACATCGAATGACAAATGAGTCATATATATGAAAAGAATAGAACAATCCACATGTGTATTCTTTGTAAGATACTCGACACAACATGCTTTTAAGAAAGTATGTTATTCGTTTTTAAATTACACCATTAATCTGGTAATTGCTAATCCTGTACTGTTTCTATTTTTAAACATTTTCACATGCAACTAGTATTCGTTAGTTGTAAAATAATATTTGTTAAAATTTTACGATCTCAAATGAAATCAAAACAGCTTAGAAACATTTAAAACTCATGTTCTGAATTTTCTATCAGATTTAACTTTTAAATATGAGCCGATTAATTGACCCGATAAACGACATCTCCAAGACTCGGAGTTTAAAGCATTTTGATGCAAAACGACGTTTCAGACGACTTTCTAGTTTTACCCGAGACCTGAAAACCAATGTAAAATGACCAAAATACCCCTGCAAGTTCTGTGCAGGTTTGACTTTTTTTTTTAAAAAAAAGCATGTTTTACTTTTAAGTTGTGACCTGTTTATACTGCCCCTGCAGTTTCTACATAAAATGTATTTTTCGACACTTTTTAACTACTCAAAATATATACATATATACACACATGTCTTGTGAATTTCACAACAACGAAAAATAAATCTCGTAATGAGCATCAAATAAAATATAGCATGATGAATGACAGAAAATGCTTCAAGGTATTCAACACGAGATTTAGGAAGCAAAACGGTGAATGACGTTACCAAGATATAAGCGAACAATACACTTCGGAGTCGATACATATAAATGTCAACGAATTAAATCTTCACATGTCGTATAAAACGGTGATAAAAATCAACAAAATATTATGAAAACCATGATATTATTCAACACGATTATAGGAAATGTTTCAAAATGTGTGACTCACACGATAGCGGTTAGTCTATTCCAAGGACACATTGAGCTACACAATGGTCTAGACACTACGTTTCAAGACGTCCAAGCACAAACAGCTGAAAGACAATTTGGATATCTATATAGATATCACAAAGGGTTAAACAATGAAAGTAACGTGCGCAGATGAAGGTATGTAAGGTCATAATATAAAATTTGCAATAGAAGCAATTTAAATACTTCAAAAATAAATACAGAAAGATCTTGAAAATTCAATGTATTTATTTAAGTTAATCATTAATAAATGATAAACTTTTATCGAAAAGTTTAACGACATAAATATATATATCGATTAAAGGGATCCTAGATATAAATATATATCCGTAAATGGATCATAGTATTTATTTATAAATACTTGGCAATAAGGTATACGTAATAACGTATACTAAAATTGTAATTTCAGAAGTAGCTTGAACCTGAAGTCACGCGAAATCATGTGCACCGACTCTTTGAAAAATAAAAAAAACCGACAGTGATAGTTTAGGTTTTTAGAAAAAGACCTAGTTCTCTATAACTCATGGCTCTGGTACCAATCTTTAACACCCCCAAATTTACACGCAGCGGAATACATCTTTGGGTGCTAAACAATGATACTACAACACATAATTTATAAAGAACGACTCGAAAAGAGACGTTTCAAATTTATCGTTCCTAAAACATTTGTCAGAGTAGCGTAGTCCCAAAACATCGTAACCAAAGTACAACCAAAACAAAAGATTTAAATTGTTTTGAACAAAAGGAACGACAAATATTCAAAGAGTTTATATTGCAAAGTAGTGCACAACATTCATTCTCGTGGCTTCCAAGCTTCAGCCTTCTTGATTACCTGAAATACATGTGAGAAAATCATCAGCAAAAATGCCGAGTGAATCTATAGGTTTATATAATCATTTTGAACACAAGCAAAGATTATAAGTTTGTGGCATGCTTAAAGGCAACAAGCATCAAATAATAATTCGCATCAACAATAATAATTGTATATAGCATAAATTGCAATAAGCTCATGGAACCGAGCCCTTAGACACTCCCATGTCAGTCTAATAAGACGAGAGATTTATTAATTGTCGGTTACCTCCAGATTATTGGTACATTGCCGTATACCTGACTTCTTAATACAATATGTTCAAACAGTGTGGAGGTCGGGCCTAAGCTTCTATGACAAGTCCACAAAAACTGAACCGGGGCGGCTTCCCCCATAGATCTATTAATTTACTAGCGGTTAACCCATCATAGGTTAATTAACGGTCCATAATTGAGGTTTTAACAAAGGCAATCACTTAATGCAATTTAAAGGCAACCACGGGTCCATTCATAGAGGGACAAGCATACCATAAAAATCTTGTGTTCTAAGTTTAAAAAAAAACTTGTATTCCCCCTCGTGGGTTTTAAAAATATTTGAATGAGCTCAAACGAGGCTATAGACTCACCTTAGTACTTATAGGAGTTGAAGACGATTGCCGACGATAGTAGATGCCCGAAAAACACGACAACCGCAACCTAGCAAATAAGGTGCGTACATTAATAATAGACTCGAGAAATAAATGATACTTAATAAAATCAAGCTCAAGTATAAAATCACGACAACTCGAGAGAAAACGATGCAAGTGGTTCTATTTTACTCTCCTATATATTCATTTTATTATTATATGCCTTTAATAAAAATCTGCCGGAACATACCGAATGTCCAAGCCGTTTTCCCATACTTAAACATATCAAATTTTTATGATACTACTCAGAGAACTTACTTACTATATATAGAAAGTCCTCCCAAAAGCCCATTAAAAGATTTTACTTCTAAAGTTCCCTGCCCGACTCATCTTTGAATCACAAAATCCGGACAGTTTAGCGACCTTGACTTACGAAACCATTTTGACCATTCTAAACAACTCCATTTGTAAAACCGCCACTTGATTCTAAAAATATACTCAAAATGCTAAACTTGGAGCCTGAGAACAGCCCTTGAATCATTTTGAAACTCATTCTATATTCCCCGAGATTCGATCCAAATATCGACAACAATTTTCGGATTGTGTCGACACTCGTCTCCCGGTACACGATCATTCAAAACATCATAACTTCGCGCTCGTTTTGAGCTAGAAGCTCTACCTTATATCAAATCAAAGCTAAGGAAATTATCTACAACCCTAGGCTATAAGTTAAGTCATTTTCATAACATAAAAATTCGGATTTTTCAGTTTACCTACTGCCTAAAATTGACCATTAAAACCTCTTACAAAATCATGTTTTTGATCAATTCCAACAACTTTTCTCATCATCCTACACCTCTAATATCATCATAAACCATTCCTAACACTTGCATCATCATCAAAAACAAAAACCCAAAAATTAAAAATCAACTTTTTAACAAAAACATAGCATGAAAATCTTTTGATCATCACTACTAACACATGCATACAACAAATTTGGATCAAACATAACCAACTTTTCTTGAAAAATTTATATGGTTGCATGTATGAAAATTTTATACCAAATTGTAGCCCTTTGAAAATGGAGGATGGGACTTTGCTTGGTTTCTCTTGGATCAAGCTAGAAAAATTTTGATCATGGTGTTTGTGTTGTTAATGGTGGATGGCTAAAAACAAGGGTGAAGAGAAAGTTGGTTGTGTTTTTTGTTAAATGAATTTATTAAATGGAATGTGGTAGTGGAGATGTTAGGTATAGTGTGGAGTTAGGGTAATTTTTGCCAATTTGTGATAGTTTTGGTCCAAAATGTAAATATTAGTTAAAAAGCGGGAAATGACTAAAAGTCAATTTTAAAAATATTTACGGGACTCGGGTTTCGTAAAAATACTTAAAAGTTTAAACGCACACGAAAAATAATAATATAATGACTCGATACGTAATTAAAACGATATCGTCAAAAATATTAAATATCGAAACGATTGATAATAAAATATAAAATTGTGGGCATCCGTCGGTATCGCGATCACTAGTAGTCCTCGTTGCTCGTCAAAATATTAAAATAAAATATTTAATATCGGTTTCAACTTAAACCGTTAAACATAATAATATTTAACGTTATAAAATACTTCAAATAATTGAAAATAGAATTAAATTATGACCTTATTTTTACGGGTTTTACACTTTTTCTTCGTTTTTGCTCCTTTTCCTTAATATTCGTACCTACAATAATAAATAGCAAATATAAACGATATATGCACTAAAAATTCATTTTTGCTATTTATTATACGAAAAATGAAAGTAAATTCTCACTAAATGCATGAATAATTACGTGTTTAACACGCCCCTACACTTAAGTCGTTGCTTGCCCCCAAGCAACTATTATCACAAACGGTAAGTTCAAAAACAATTTAAAACCACTTTATTCGATATTGCTTTTTTTATATAAAAGAAAAAAAAATTCATAGTGACCCGCCATGCTCGACTTTTTATTCGAGGTATAAGGATCATAGAACGGGAAACATGCAAACTGGGTGGCGCCAGGGAATAAAGATCGTCATCCTCTTTTTATTACTCCCAACTAAACTAAAATTACTTGTGCAAACGTTTTGTCAAAATGCTAACACTACTTATACTGATAACCCGTGTAAATATAACTTTTCACTCCTATAATTATAAAAGACTATGCAAGTGTGTTCATTTTCAAAGTTTTGATCGTTCAAATCGACATCTGTTATGGTTGCTAGTCATCTAAGTGGAATATTAAACTCACCGAAAATGACAAGATTTAAGATTCAAAAATGGCCTTTCCCATGTAGCGGCTTTCTTCTCGGGACATCCCAACCTCATCGGTTAAGTGCCCGGGCTTTTGACACCCCACGGAGAATAGTACCGGGATTGGCAGGATTTTGAAATCAAAGATCTTGAAATCACCGCTAAGCTAATAAAAGACACTTAGATGAAAAAACAACGACGGTAATAAGAGAATGAAGATTCAAAGGAGAGATCACTCCATGTAGCGACTTTCTTCTCAGCATGTCCTTTAGCAAAGCTTAGGAGGCTAGGTTTTTACACCCTCGAGAATAGTATCGGAGCTCACGGGACCTTTAACTTCTACATTCTCTATTACCGTCTAAACTCTTATAAAAAAATGACGAATTCTAGTTCAACTCCGGATTCAAATTTAAGAAAAAGCAAGTTTCTCACAACTATAATTAAAGCAACAAAAAAAACACTTATTCATTCTCTCGACTCTTCTAACTCTATTGAACACTTTTTGTTTTCTTTCTTTTTTTTCAAATATTTTTTTTTCAAATTTTTTTTATTTTTTTTTTATTTTTTTTTCAACATATTTATTCACGCAACATTATTTCAAAGTTAAGAAAGTATGTTTTCACTCAAATTTAAATAAAAAGTTGAACTAGGACTCTATATCAAAATTCATACGAATTTATTTTTGCATAACAAGACAATTTTTAACATTCAAAGGCTTGAAAAAAACACACTTATTTAGTCTAGTTATAATCTACGAGGAAAAGCCACAGGTTACTCATATAAGCTCTAAAGAGAATCAACTACTCCACGTTTAGCATTTTTATTTGCACAATTCCTAAAAGCTTAGTCTAAAAGTAAAGGGAGCAGCCAGATCAACACTCAGGCAGACTCAGGATCCCCTTTGTTCTAGCCTACGGGACAAGTCAATCACGCACGGTCAAAAGCGCTTTATTATTTTTAATAAATAAAATAAAAACAAACAGACATTTGATCAAAACAGGATGCAAGAGGGCAAACAAGTAGGCATGAATATGATCAATATGATATAAAACCCCCTACACTTAGAACCGAACATTGGCCTCAATGTTTAAAAGTGATAAGGTGTTACCCCTACACTTAAGAACACAAAAGGCTAATGCTAGAATTCCAAGTGTAAGAAGGAGAACACAATCAGATATGCATGGATAAAGATGAGAACTGAGTACTCCCCTGATATAGACATGAAGATCGATCGGAGACTGAATGAAGAAGATGATGGAAAACAACAACATCAACCCTCTGAAAGTCTTCTCGATCCAAGGGAACCCTGTACACAAAAGCAAATACCAACAAGCACACATGGAGTGAAGCACGCCCCTACACTTATGTTAGAAAATAGATAAAATAGATAAATCATCGGGTTGCCTCCCGAGAAGCGCTTGTTTTTGTTAACTGAGTCACGAGCCTGACTCGACCCCGAATTAAATGGTTCATGGGGGAGCAAGAGAATCACCACTGGTCCAAAACAGATATGACAGGGTCAAAAATCTTATCCTCATTACCGGATGAGAATAAAGAAGAAGAATCCACAGTATAAGTGAAGAAAAGCAGAAGGATTCTTATAACATACGAGAAACAGGTATAACGGCGATCCTTAAGAATACTCGTCTTTTCCAAGGGCGGGAGGGTCGGAGAAAAATATATCAAAGTGTCGCCCAAGGATACTTGATAGAAACTCAAAGCAAGAGTCGATGGGGTAACCGGTAAAATATCACAAGTAATAGCAACATCAACGTCTCCTCCAGGATCAAAACACTCATCCTCATTTCCCGGTATGAAATGAGGAGTGTAAAAGCGATACATAACCCGCTTAGGCGTGCACGCGGTAGGACGGGGTGGCAACATAATATGAGAAATATCAAAAGAAATATCTACCACCCGCGTCACCTCTCCAGACCGAATCAAACGGAAGGTAGGGTCAAAACTCTCCACCTCCTTTATGATGGGAGGTGGCATGGCTAATAAAGAATGCTCATAAATAGCAACAGAGTCGGGGCTATCAATGTCCTCAATCCCCTCTTCAAAGAGAGGATTCACCTTACTAGAGATGTAGGCGTCATCAAAATCAAATAAAGGGTTCGAATAAATCATGAAAGTTTCCTTTAGAACGTCTTCATCGGATAGTGACTCGTCATCACTAGAAGTAAAATCATCATCGAGATCAAAAAGAGGATTAAGAAAGCCAAAGAATCATCTCCCAAGATGTCGGTGGGAGGTAATGAATCATCACTAGAAAGAGATTCACACTCACTATCACTATCGGAAGCAACCGTAGGCTCACTTTGGATTGGAATAAGAATCTCATCACAAGGAATAGTGATAAGACCCTCATCCCCCATTATGAGAGAGGCATCGGTCTCCGTAGTGGAAGAATCAAGAATAGGAGTGATAGTCTCACATGATGGATTGAGATCGTAAATATTATCCTCGTCATCATCATGACAATAAGGAATCACACGAGTCGTAGAGGTATAAGCACTAAGATTAGATACTTGCTCTTGTCGCTGTCGCTTTTCCTCCTCTCTTGCTTCGCGTATGCTAGCTAATTTTTGTTGAACGTATTGAAGTGTATTCAAAAAATTGGCTCGTTCTTCTTCACACATTCCAACAGAAGGTTGATGATCGAGGCTGTATTGTGGGGGCTCAAAATTTTGAAAACCGGAATTATAGCACGGATGTGGCTCATAGTAATTCATCGGTTGAGAAGAATTAGAACACGGATTTGGTTCATAATAATCCATCGGTGAAGAAAAATGAGGACAAGGATTTGGCTCATAATAATTCATTGGCTGACAATAAGAAGTATCGTGAGGGACCCCACAATGATTGCAACACTGGTATTGAGAAAAACACGGTGCATGTTGCGGATACGGATCGTCATATATGGGAGAGGGTGAGATAGTGTCATTAGAGGTGAAGTATGAATTGATCGAATTGAAAAATGAACAATGTCCAAATTCGTAATTAGGGATAGCCATACCACACCGCTCGCATGAACACCAATAACATGATTGACTACCAGACGACCCACACCTTATACAATATGAATCCATGAAGAATTAAAAATAAGGGGGTTGAGAAAAAGATTAAACACAATAGAAGATAAACAAGAATATTTTTAAAACTTTTTTCTTTTTTTTTTCTTTTTTTTAAGTGATATATATAATAATAAAGAAAAGAAGATAAAATAAGAAAATATTTTTGGTTTTTATAAATTCTATATTTTTTTTTATTTTTAAAATTTTTTTTATTATATATATATATACAAATACGAGTATATATATACAAATACGAAAATACACAACGCCAATATCGCTACACACAGAGCCGGCAGCGGCGCCATTTTAATATAGGCTTTTTAATATATCGTTTTTCCTCGACTCGACTCGAATTGAAATCCAATTTTATATATATACGTACTATTCTAAAACAAAGTGCAAATACCGCAAAATATATAATGTTGTTTTTCCCCGGCAGCGGCGCCATTTGATTGAGTCGTTTTTGTACACCCGAAGGTTATCGTAGTTCCAGTGAAGTGTGAATGTAAATCAACGTTTATGTCTCAAGTTTGATGCTCGAATAAAAGATTTTTTATTTTGATATCTAACTAAATGATTAAAACTAAGGATAATCCTAATCTAAAGGAAGTAAAAATGAAATCCTAATCAAACTACGGGGACAAGCAAACAGCTTTTAAGCATAAGCGCTGCAAATAAAGATGATATAACGCTAATAAAAATGACATTAATGTATCTATAAAAGAATAAGAGTGTAAGAAAATAGTTACCGAACCAAAACGAAGAACCGAAAATGTTTTAGAAGAAACGCGAGATCAAAAGTCAACAAACAATTAACGACAATTAAACTAAACGACATTTTCTAAAAATTTATAAAAACTTTTTAATTAATTAAATCTAAATTTTATAACTATATTAGAAAAAAACATTTTAAAATAAAGCTACATTTCATGAACTTTTTTAAACTATAAAAAATATTTTATTAAAAGTTATAACAAAATAAGTAAATTGATTTAACTATAACTAGCTTCTAAACATACTATCTAAAACTACTATATTAATATCTAATGGCAAAGTCTTAACAAGAGAATGGTTATAGCATACTGGTAAAGTGAGCTTTTGAGTGAACCAACGGTTGATGGTCCAAGACCCATTTCAACCTTTTCTATCATTTTTTCTTTTTGTCAAATAAAAGCTAATAACAAGTTTATAAAACTTTACAGCGACTTTAGATAACCAAATAAAAGCTACAGGACTTAAATTCATCAATCATCAGTTCAAAATAAAAAAATCAATAAACATATAACAAGATATCTAAATTGTATCAAAGATTTATATTAATTTATCTAATTTATCCTATTCTATTTGAGAGAAAAGTACCAAACATAAGAAGGAAAAAAATGGAATCTGGAAGTAAAAATAAAAGATGCAGGGATAAGTAATATAATAAAAGTGAATATGGAATTTTTTCTTCTACTACATATCTATATCTAAAATAAAACGTAGGAAATAAAAATAAAAAGATGAGGATTGTTGGAAATACGTTTTTTTTGTATTAAGAAGGATCGGTCACTCTAACAATAGTCCATGTAATAGCTCGTAGTTTAGTTAACCTTCTTTATTTATCAAACAAGTCCAATCCTAGCCTACAACATGTGTAGGCCGGCCCAAACGTGTAAGCCCAAGCCCATTACAAGGCTTGGGTATATAAACCCTCTCCTTTGATGGAGAGGGTAGAGTGGTTAATCATTTTTCACATAGTTCTTATTAAGTGTCTCTCTCTAGAATTGTGTGTAATCCACCATCTATCTATCTCTTTCTCTCTCTAAAACATAAGCAAGATTTACATATCCTTCAAATGGTATCAAGAGCCATGGGATGATTGTTTAGATCTTGTGTTTGTGTTCTTGATTCTCTTGCCATTTTTGATCCATTTTCACATGAACCAATTTTTTTTTTGTGTTTTTATGAGTTAATCTTGATTTACTTCATCTTATTACTTGTTATAGTGATTTGGTATTGTAATTTGGGTTAAAAACACAACATTTTTGGGTGTTTGATTAATTTTTTTGGCTTAGAATCTTGAATTGATTGTGTTATTGTACTGTCCGAGAAATAGGGTAAGTTGGTATCCAGTTACGATCTTGACTTCGATAGCTCACTACGATCCCTAGTACGATCCATCAGTCCGATTGCTTAGTACGATCCACACTACGATCAAGGTAAGTTTGTTCAGTATGATAGTGATAACTCGATATTACTCAGGTTAAAAAGATTAAAGTTCGTTGTGTTGGTCTAATCGAATTGATCTAGGTTCTCTATGTGACTCTATTGTTCTTTGGTGAAACAAAAAGGTTGTCGTTGTAGTATATGAAAATGTGCAAAACAATTAAAGTAAAAGGCAGGTAATTTAAATCTAAGTCTACTTAAAATAAAGTGCAAGTATTTAAAAACGTGACTGAAATTAAAGGGCACTTAAAAGTAAATGACGCAAATTTAAAACTAACTAAGGCAATCTTAAAACGTAACTACTTAAACTAAGGCAAGGCTAATATAAAGCTAAGGTAAAGTTAACTTAAAGTGCAACTAAATAAAAGGCGGGAAAAATAAAGACAGAAATTTAAAAAGAAAGACTAAAAAGAAAGACTAAAAAGAACTGAAAGAAACCTTGATTCGGAAGTTCAAAACTTCTGAATGAACTAGCTTGACTCGGAACTTTCAACTTCCGAATGAAACAATCTTGAGTCGGAAGTATTGATTCGGAAGACTTCCGGATGAAGCTTGACTCGGAAGTTTTGGTGTTGATCCGGAACTTTTTCCTTCCCTTGATCCGGAACTTCGTTCAGAAGATATTGATCCGGAACTTCGTTCGGAAGAAT
This sequence comes from Glebionis coronaria, assembly GCA_025667525.1. Classification (NCBI taxonomy): domain Eukaryota; kingdom Viridiplantae; phylum Streptophyta; class Magnoliopsida; order Asterales; family Asteraceae; genus Glebionis; species Glebionis coronaria. Next base: position 284,202,235 of record CM046879.1, read on the forward strand.
TGACTCGGAACTTTTAAAGTTCCGAATGAAACCTCTCTGATCCGGAACTTTGAATGTTCCGGATGAACAAGCTTGACTCAGAAGTTTTTGCTGATCCGAAAATCTTCCGGATGAAGCCCTTGATCCTGAACTTTGAAGTTCCGAATGAAAGAACTCCTTCCCTTGAGTCGGAAGTTTTCCTGGAAAGATCAGACACAGAAACAAACTCCCCCGAAGAACAAGGGATCAAAATAACAAGAATCTAACCACAAATTAACCAAAATCAAACACACGATTTAATTAAACTAATAACGAAACAACTAATAATCATAAACAAACAATTTAAATCAACAAAACTAACAAATTTAACCACAATAATCAAAAACCCACTTGATCAAAATAAAGACATGAACATGAACACAAGCATAAACATAGAAATCAAAGATCAAGAAAGGTAGATAGGAGATTAACAAGATAAAGTAAAGATTGACAAGAATTAAATGAAAACTTACTTGAAATTAAAGGAATTTAATGTGCAAGACAAGGTATTTAAATTGACAAGTATTTAAATGACATGAATTAAAGGTGCAAGGTAAGTAAATGGTGGAAGACTAATTGTCACACTTAGCCAACCATGGAAGAGCTAGTTTTGTCAAGTTAGCCAACAACTAAAAATGATTAACAACTAAAATATATATAGGGAAGGATTAGGAAGCTTCCTCCCCTCCTTCATTTCTTCTTAATTGCGAGATTAAGTCCCTCCTTCTTTTAATCTTCATTAATTGCATCATTAGTCCTTTATTCTTCTAATCTTCTTTAAACTTGGACTTTAAGGACTTTTGGCTTGGGATTTCTTTGAACTCGTCTTTAATTTCTTCAATAAATTAGACTTGAGTTTCTCGGCTTTAAGTAAACTTCTGTCTTTTGACTTTTTCTTCGATAAATCTTCAGAATTGGTCTTGGACTTCCGTTCTTTATGCACTCTTGACTTCTTGACTTCGTCTTTCATCTTTTTCTTCAATAAAAGCCCGTAAATGCCCGTGAATATCCGTGTTTTCTCCACTTTTCACAATTTCGTCCTAAATCACAACAAAAACACAAACCACGCATAATTCCGACATAAAAGACATAAAATACACGTTTTGGCTCGGTTATTATTGTAATTAAGTGGTAGAAAAGATGGGTGTTTTCACACCTATCAAATCCCCTACACTTGACCATTGCAATGTCCTCATGCAATGCATTAGTTACAAAGCACGTTTACATTTTTTCATCATAATCAATCCACGTTGGCCTTTATTAAAGAGATAGAAAATTAAAAACATACAAAATAAAGAAATCAAAAGCATACCTTGGGTTTTGGAAATGTAATGAATAATCATCATCCTCAAGTTTTCACTTTCTCCAAACCAAGCTTAAAAACGAGATCATTGTTATTATAAGTTAGTAGACTAACACGAACTCATGTGGGTCAATTATTCACTTAGACTCCCTTATTCCTAGGTGTATCTCTTATATTTTATTGTTGCCTTGAATGATCACGAGGATGCATTGTTGACTTATTTCGATAGTTTATTAGGCCGAAAATAAAGTGAACGATTTAATCAATAGTTAGCTAAAGGACAAAATCTTTTAAAACTGCTTCTCGGGACCTCATAAAGTTCATATCTTGGCATAACTCGCTTCGCGATTTGAGACCTTTCTCGGACCGATATTTGGCAGCGACTTCATACTTCAAACCTTGAGAGACGTTCATGAAATTATGGTCTTCTCTTCATAATGGAATTTCTTCACGTGAAGTTTTGAGAGATTCATACTTGGACCACGACTTCTTCATTTTTCTCCAATCTTTATTTTGGACTTTGATATACAACGGTCCGCCTCCTTTTATGACTTGGATCTATTTATCCTCATACCTTGTTAGGGTCTTTTCGGATACACTTCTCCATGACTTTTAGGGAGTTTTTGCTTTTCGTCGTGTGTCTCGATCCTTCTTATTGATTTTCGATAAATGATTCTTCACATCACTTTGGATCTTTAGCAACAAAATATAGCCCTCGTGCCTTGTTAGGGCCTTTTCGGACTCGCCAATCTTTGCATCCCGCTTCAATAAGTTATGCCTTGGCTATGAACTCTAATCCATACCGAGCAACTTTTAAACGATCTTGGGCTAGAAGCTAAGTAACTTTTCAAATCGTACAACCTTATTTATTAGCAGATAAATTATTAGCAAGCGATGGTAGAATAGGCTCATAATTAACTCACATAAATTCACGAAAGATTACCGAACTTATAATTGGCTCTATCATCTCTCGTTCTCCACAGTTTAAAATCTCAAGTAATGAGACTCGTGGATGCTTAGCCTATTAAATCAAAGTTTTGGGTTTTCGAGTCGCCTATAGGATCTTGCAAATTCTTAGACTTTTTCAAGTTTAGAAATCGCATTTTAAAGTTCCCTTGATAAACGACTCTCTAGGATCAGTTATAGGAACTTGCGAAAAGTTCTTATTCTTAACCTGTGAGAGTTAAGACTTTCGCGTTTTATAGCTCCCTATATAAAAGCCTAGCAAAACTTGACTTAAACATGTTAAGGATACTAGCTAGAGTAACTTAGATAAGTAAACTCGGGTTGAGTCAAAAGATTCACAACGTTTTGAAAATTAAAACCACTTTATTAAACATTTATTCTTGCAAAGAAAGAAAATAACTATACAAAAGGAAAAACTAATAGGCCAAAATAGATCAAAAATTTTGAAAAATGTCGAAAAATTGATTTTCCGGTTAAAATGAGGACAAATACAAGGAAAAGACCACTTAACTTCGATAGAAGTCCCCCCTCCACTTAAGATAAACATTGTCCTCAATGTTTAAGCATGTGGGAGTAAACTCCCCTACACTTAGGACATTGAAAACTTTGTTTAAATCTCGCTAAGGAAAAGACAACTAAAGAGATTCCTATTTTAATATTGAGAAAATATAAAATAGTGAATCGAAAAGAGTTTAGGATAGAACCGGGAAGAAGTGGACACGAAATCACGGGTCGTCAAGAATCATCAAAAGTGGATCATTGAAGCTCGAATCCCTGATTAAGAAGTGAGGAGAGGGAATAGCAAACCAAAGGGTCTCCCCTACACTTAGGATAAAGAAAGCTAAAAGATAGATGCATGGGTTGCCTCCCAAGAAGCGCTTGGTTTTTGATTACCGAGTCGTGAGCCTGACTCGACCTTGATCATCAACGGAAGAAGCATGAAATGTATCCACCAGGATCAAAGACATAGTTTTCGTCCATCAATAAGCACAAGCATAAGGCGAACAAGGCAAGCCAAAAAGAAGTGGCAAGGTTCCCTTAAGCAAAGATGGAGCACGGTGGAAGCAAGTATGGTGAGGTGCAAGCATGTCTTCAAAATTTCCAAAGATTTTTCCTTTTATTTCATCAGGTGGATACTAAGATGGCTTAAAGACTTTAATACCGGGGTAGAACACCTTTTCCTTTAGGGGAAAATAGCACTCAGGCTCAACAGAGTGTGAAGAAGATCCGCAAAGAAGCACAACCTCGTCCTCAGAAGGGGGACAAAGAGGTGTTAACTCATACGTGCTGCGGATTTCGGTGTCGACCGGTTTCTTCTCCTTTGAAAGAATGTGCTTCAAATCCAAAGTAGGATCAAGACGATAATCTTCAAAATCATAAGGAGGTGCATCACTCTCATGAGGGAAGTAAGTGTTGAGAAACGTAGAGAAGTCTTCCTCAAATGAGTAATCGTCCAAAGTAGGATCGAGTGATGGCAGAGGATCTTCATCATGTGAAGAATCGCTCGAAAGAGTATCAGCCTCATCGAAATCATCATACGTGGGCAGATCGGGATACTCAGAATTAAGGTCATCATAATCATCCGAGTCTGAGCTAGAATCATCATCATAAGCATCAAAGACCGGTGGAGAATCATAAATGGGAGAAGGTTCCAAAGTGGGGAGAGAATCATCCTCATCATCTTGAAAAAGTGGATTGTCGATGCAAGAGTCGAATAGAGGATTGTCGTAGACGGTAAAGTCATCGAGCACATTAATCATATTCACTGATTCGCGGCCTGCAAAGGTTGTACTTGTAAGCTTCCCCATTTTGAAAACTTGTGCATCATCCCCGACTCTTAAGATTAACTCACCTTCGGCCACATCCACTAGAGCTCGTCCGGTTCTCAAGAATGGCCGACCAAGTATTAAAGGAATACGAGGGTCCATTTCATAATCAACAACGACAAAGTCGACCGGGAAAGTAAATGTGCCAACTTTGATGAACACGTCTTCGGCAATACCAACGGGGTAAGCGAGAGTGCGGTTTACAAGTTCAAGAGTCATCTTTGTTGGAGTGAGGTCGGGCAATGATAGTGTTTTCCAAACACTCAAAGGCATCAAATTAATACTGGCCCCCAGATAAGCAAGGGCAGTAAATTCTTCGGTTTTGTTGAACACGCAAGGCAACACAAAACGACCGGGATCTCCAAGTTTTTCCGGAAGTTCTTTAAGAATAACTGTAGAGCAGTTTTTATTTATGCGTGTGTTGGCGAATTCAATCAGCTTCTCCTTCTTGTTAAGCAATTCCCTAAATGCTTTAACAAATTTTGGCATGTGGACAAGTGCTTCAAGAAAGCTAATGTTGAAGTTCATTTGAGAAATCATCTTCACATAGCGTGTCACGTCGGAGTCCTCCTTTGTTAGCATTTTGGTCTTGCCTAAACGAGAGGGATAAGGGATATTGGGTTTGGGCGGTGAAGGTGCAGGTGTAGCAGGTAAAGGTTGAGATGTTGAAGGGTCATTCGTGGGACCTTCATCACGTCGAGGCGGAGACGGTAATGGTACACTAATACTAGGTGTAGGAGGAGTATGGATTAATGGTGGTGGAGGAGGTGTAGATGATGGTGGTGGGATTTGTGGTCCTACTATGGTGACTCCACTACGAGTAGTAATAGCACTCACATTAGCTCTCGGATTAGTGACGGTGTTTGAAGTTATAGAACTTGAAGTAGAAGGTTGAGTGGCGGGCAAGAAACTAGCCAACATATTCTTTAATTCATTCGTTTGAGTGCTGAAGGAGGATTGAATATTATCGCGAACCTCGGACCTGATCTCATTTCCTTGCTTCGTGATATCTCCTTTCAAATTCATTATTTGGCTCTGTAGATTCTTGATTTGCTCACCTTGAGTTCTCATGATGGCTTCAACATCGGGGTTAATGGGTGGGGCTTGTTGGGTGGGTGGTTGATAAGGATTAGAAGCTCTTGGTGGGATTTGGTTGCTTCTATTGTAGTTGTTGGCGGGGTTTTGGTTTTGAGGAGAAAAACCGGGTGAAAGGTAATTGTTGGACCGGTAGCTCAGCAGATTTCTATCCCCTTGAGGTCGAGCTTGGTAATTTTCCGGTGAATAATTACCATAAGCTGCATACACATTTTCCGGATTTCCTTGAGTAGAAGGACAATCGGTGTATGAGTGAGGACCGCCGCATGTTTCACAAGGATTAGCAACCGCTTTAACTTGTTGTTGTCGTTGGTTTGAAGCGAGAAGCGTAATACTTTTGCTCATTTCAGTCATCATGCGGGTGAGTTCGGTCATATCGGGATTTGCTGAGGTGGAAGAAACATTGACTCTCGGGTTGGTCCTAGAAGAAGCAGAGGAATCCCAGTTTTTGTGGTGAGTAGTCATGTTCTCAATTAGCTCTCTACACTCCTCGGGTCTCCTTTTCATGAATGTGCCACCGGCGGCTGCATTAATCGTATCACGATCTTGAAAGGTCAATCCATTGTAGAAAGTATCGATTAAGGTCACAGGGAGCATGTTGTGGTTTGGACATCTATCGATCAAGACATTATATCTCTCCCAAGCATCAAAAAGAGATTCATCAGGGTCTTGCATGAAACCGTTGATTTGATTGCGAAGGCTTGTGACCATGGATGGTGGAAAGTAGCGCGACAAAAAGCGTTGAGTCATGTCATCCCAAGTGTGAATTGAATTCTTCGGGAGACGATCAAACCATTTCTCGGCATGATGCGATAAAGTATGTGGAAAGAGATGTAGGCGGAGAACATCCATTGTGGCCCCAGGCAACTTCATGCTTTGAGTGATTGTAATGAACTTGTCGAGGTGTTTGTTGGCATCATCATCAGGCAATCCACGGAATGGGTTAGTTTGCACTTGCTGAATCATGTGGTGCTTCAACGAAAACTCAGGAGCGTTATTTGCATCGGCGCAATCGGTCCTCCTCGTCCAAACATTGTAGGTTGACAAAGTTCCTCCATGGTCCGAAGATCGGGCTGTGGAAGAACATTGTTGTTATTATTAGGGTGCGGCGGAATGTTGTTGTTAACACCTGACATACCTAAATCTTCTTGAGTCTCGGGCTTTTGATAATTAGAAGATCTAGTACGCATACACCTGAAAATGCAAAAGAAAACAAAACCAAACACAAAGACAATATATATACACAATAAAGATAAAATCTTTTTGGATTTTTGAAAATTTTAATTTTTATGGTTTTTTATCAATTTTTAATTTTTATGGTTTTTTTTAATTTTTTACGCAAGAAAATAACGCTCACAAGTGAACGGATCCCAAAAAGCAACGCGTCTCTCACAGAAAACCGTTAATCTTTACGAAAAGAGCCGGCAACGGCGCCATTTGATAACTCGATTTTACTCAGGTTAAAAAGATTCAAGTTCGTTGTGTTGGTCTAATCGAATTGATCTAGGTTCTCTATGTGACTCTATTGTTCTTTGGTGAAACAAAAAGGTTGTCGTTGTAGTATATGAAAATGTGCAAAACAATTAAAGTAAAAGGCAGGTAATTTAAATCTAAGTCTACTTAAAATAAAGTGCAAGTATTTAAAAACGTAACTGAAATTAAAGGGCACTTAAAAGTAAATGACGCAAATTTAAAACTAACTAAGGTAATCTTAAAACGCAACTACTTAAACTAAGGCAAGGCTAAAATAAAGCTAAGGCAAAATTAATTTAAAGTGCAACTAAATAAAAGGCGGGAAAAATAAAGACAGAAATTTAAAAAGAAAGACTAAAAAGAACTGAAAGAAACCTTGATTCGGAAGTTCAAAACTTCTGAATGAACTAGCTTGACTCAGAACTTTCAACTTCCGAATGAAACAATCTTGAGTCGGAAGTATTGATTCGGAAGACTTCCGGATGAAGCTTGACTCGGAAGTTTTGGTGTTGATCCGGAACTTTTTCCTTCCCTTGATCCGGAACTTCGTTCGGAAGATATTGATCCGGAACTTCGTTCGGAAGAATTGACTCGGAACTTTTAAAGTTCCGAATGAAACCTCTCTGATCCGGAACTTTGAATGTTCCGGATGAACAAGCTTGACTCGGAAGTTTTTGCTGATCCGGAAATCTTCCGGATGAAGCCCTTGATCCTGAACTTTGAAGTTCTGAATGAAAGAACTCCTTCCCTTGAGTCGGAAGTTTTCCTGGAAAGATCAGACACAGAAACAAACTCCCCCGAAGAACAAGGGATCAAAATAACAAGAATCTAACCACAAATTAACCAAAATCAAACACACGATTTAATTAAACTAATAACGAAACAACTAATAATCATAAACAAACAATTTAAATCAACAAAACTAACAAATTTAACCACAATAATCAAAAACCCACTTGATCAATATAAAGACCTGAACATGAACACAAGCATAAACATAGAAACCAAAGATCAAGAAAGGTAGATAGGAGATTAACAAGATAAAGTAAAGATTGACAAGAATTAAATGAAAACTTACTTGAAATTAAAGGAATTTAATGTGCAAGACAAGGTATTTCAATTGACAAGTATTTAATGACATGAATTAAAGGTGCAAGGTAAGTAAATGGTGGAAGACTAATTGTCACACTTAGCCAACCATGGAAGAGCTAGTTTGTCAAGTTAGCCTACAACTAAAAATGATTAACAACTAAACTATATATAGGGAAGGATTAGGAAGCTTCCTCCCCTCCTTCATTTCTTCTTAATTGCGAGATTAAGTCCCTCCTTCTTTTAATCTTCATTAATTGCATCATTAGTCCTTTATTCTTCTAATCTTCTTTAAACTTGGACTTTAAGGACTTTTGGCTTGGGATTTCTTTGAACTCGTCTTTAATTTCTTCAATAAATTAGACTTGAGTTTCTCGGCTTTAAGTAAACTTCCGTCTTTTGACTTTTTCTTCGATAAATCTTCAGAATTGGTCTTGGACTTCCGTTCTTTATGCACTCTTGACTTCTTGACTTCGTCTTTCATCTTTTTCTTCAATAAAAGCCCGTAAATGCCCGTGAATATCCGTGTTTTCCCCACTTTTCACAATTTTGTCATAAATCACAACAAAAACACAAACCACGCATAATTCCGACATAAAAGACATAAAATACACGTTTTGGCTCGGTTATTATTGTAATTAAGTGGTAGAAAAGATGGGTGTTTTCACACCTATCAGATAGCTCACTACGATCAAGGTAAGAGTGCTGAGTGTGATAGCTCACTTAGCTCAGAGTACGATCCATCACCACGATTGTAGAGTACGATCACTCGTTGCGATCCATAGTACGATCACTTGTTGCGATCCATAGTACGACCACTCACTGCGATCACTTGTTGCGATAAGGGAGTGCGATCAGGGTACGATCGTTGGGTACGATATGGGAGTCCGATCTGAGTGCGATCATAGGCAGTGCGATCACAACTACGATCTGAGTACGATCATAGGGAGTGCGATCACAACTACGATCTGAGTACGATCACCACTGCGATCTGAGTACGATCCAACATTTTTTTTAAAAACGGGTTTTTGAAATTTTTTAACAAACTTGCAGTTTGTGGAAATCGTGTGTAATTTTGACTTGGATTTTTTGGTTTATCGAGGACATAATTTAGGGGATTTTAACATTATTTCTCGGTTTTAACACACTACAACAAACACATTTACTTTCTTTCATAGACCGATCAAGTTTGTAAATCTTAACTTATCGAAATGGAGTACACATCTCTTACGGATAAGTCCATCCTCTCGGGTACGGATAATCGTCCACCAATGTTGGAGAAGTCTATGTACGAAGATTGGACTTCCCGAATGGAACTTTACATGTTGAACAAGGAGAACGGACATCTTATTTGGGCATCGGTGCTCAATGGACCATTAGATTATGGTACAGTGACGGAAGGTACAACTACTCGTCCTCGCACAACGGGTGAATTGACTGGAGATATGAAGATTCAAGATAAATGTGATAAGTATGCTACAAACATGATTCTCCAAGCTCTTCCTCCAGATGTCTACAAACTCGTCAGCAAACATAAAGTTGCCAAAGAGTTATGGGATAGAATTCGTATTCTCATGCAAGGCACCTCGTTAACTAAACAAGAACGAGAGTGTAAGCTTTATGATACTTTTGATAAGTTTGCCTATGTGCCAGGGGAGACTCTCAATGATTACTATCAGAGATTTACGCTATTGTTGAATGAGCTTAATATCTATGGCATGGCAATTCCTACCTTTCAATTGAACACCAAGTATTTGAACACTCTTCCTCCAGAATGGAAAAAATACGTGACGGATGTTAAATTGGCTAAGGACTTGCATAACACCAATGTGGATCAACTTCAAGCTTTTATTCAACAACACGAATGCCATGTGATCGAGGATCGGTTGTCTACACCTCAAGTTCATGATCCACTTGCAATGTATGCTTCTCAACAAAACATGGCTTATACTTATCAGCAACCATCATACTTGCAGCAACCACCACCACACAACTATCAGCAACCATCTTATTCACCACTAATGATGCCACAACAAGCATTTCAACAAAGTGTTCATCAACAATATTTTTCACCGCAACGACCATATCAGACATCACCATCACAAGCCAACACTTCTCCAATGGGCTATACCCCTCAGCAAGGATACTTTCCTATTGAAGCACAACCAGCACAAGCTTTCTACTCTAATGAACTTCCACCAATCCAAGCACCGGTCTTTACTCTAAATGATACGCCAGCTGATGTACTAAATCATCTCACCGCCTACTTGTCAAAACTTGTTGCAACTAGAGGATTTCCACCAACAAACAATCAGCTCCGCACCTCTTCAAATCCTCGACAACAAGCCACTGTTCAAGATGGTCAAGTGACGGTGCAACCTATTCAGGGAAGGAAAAATTCATATGGACCTCCTACAAGGAGTAGGAACAATCAAGCTGTGAATTCTCAAGCTAGTGGAAATGGAAGTCCAATTGGTCCTAAAAAGGTTGTGACTTGCTACAATTGCCGAGGACAAGGTCATATGGCTAGGGAATGCACTCAGCCGAAAAGGAGGAGGGATGATGCATGGTTTCATGAGAAGATGTATTTGGTTGATGCTCAGTCTAAGGGGAAGATCTTGGATTCAGAGGAGTTAACATTTCTTGCAGACCCAGGGGCAGCAGATACTGAAGGCATTGCAGTCGTTTCCACTTCTAATGCAGCTTATCAAGCAGACGATCTTGATGCATACGATTCGGATTGTGATGACATTCACTCTGCCCAAGCTGCTCTCATTGCTAATCTCTCTCACTACGGTTCTGATGTCGTCAGTGAGGTACCAACCACATCTAATAATATTGAGATAACCAACATCAATTTGGCCATGAAAATGACAACCTCGAACAGCATTCGGGGACTAGTAACTCAAATGATGTGGTACCCAATCCTACACATTTGAGTGAACCTCAACCAAATGCTACGACGGGTATGGATCTTTATGCTCAACATGATTTGGTCATGGTGCCTAAACATATTATTGATCAAATGCATATGGCCCTCAGACAATCCGTAGATACCAATTCCACCCTAACTGCTGAGCTTGCGTTGCATAAAGAAAAAGTCAAAACTTTTGAAATGGTCCCTCAAGCAGAGAAAATAACATGTTCTGAATTTGACCAATTTCATTTTGAAAAGATTGAACACTTGAAAGAAATAGAATCATTAAAAGATAATCTTTCCAATGAATTAAAAGCAAAAGAGTCGGTTGTCAATGATTTTCAGAAACTTAAAATGGATTTCGAAACTCTCGAGTCTAAAAAGGTTGAATCAGAAATTAATGCTACCAAACTTCTTAAATTCAAGGAACAACAGCTTTTAAAACAATACGCTTCCATAGAAAAGGTTCATCTTTAAACTAAATCATTTAAAGAACTCGAACTTAAACGTCTTCAAGATTTACCACCTAATCCCGGTTATGCAAAACAAGCTCAAGAATATATTCCTGGTCTTTATGATATGACCATAATTGGCAAATCGAAAGAAGCACCTTTTGTTCGTAGTACTGAGGAGACACAGTCACTTGCGGATGAAACTCATTCTAAAATGTTTTCAAAATTCCATACAATTGATTATGATCAACATAACAAAGATCAATTTTCGAAAAAGACACGCATTCGTTTACAAAAGGAATTAGCAGAATTGACAGTTCTTGTGCCCCAAAATTTGTCAAATGAAAACCTTCCTAGTACGTCTCCTACACTTGTCAAAACGGATTTAACACAGTTAATTCCACCGATAAGCAAGGCGTCCGTTAACTTAAATGCGGTTCACCAACACTTAGCCGATTTTGACAAGGTCATTTTGGAACGTACGACGACTTTGGCCATAACGAAAGGGGAATGGAATTTTGAGCACACAAGAGCTGCGTTTCGAGATGAAATTGTTCCGTTTGTAAAGAATGTTAAAGCTTGTCTTAGTAATCTAGATCAAGATTTGCTTTTGGAAATAGAAGAAGTTAGATGTGTTTTCAATAAAATGGATGATGCTTATGAAAACAGTTTGCTTGAAATAGAACGGGTTTCACGCCAAAATGATCAGCTTCTGAAGCAAGTTTTGTCTCATGATATAGTTTCGGTCTGTGTGAATAAAGTGTTGATGATGATTCTATTGTGCATAATGTTGAATCTGTGGATACTGTGGTAGATAGTACTTGTCACGAATCTGACGCTAAATTTTTAAAGCTTCAAGATTCATATTCTTCACTTTCAAAACGTTTTGATGAGATTCAAAAACATTGTATTTCGCTTGAATGCAAGCAACAATTTATTCAAGAAATCTTTGAAACGTCATTCGAAGGTGTTAATATCGATGATGCAAACTTTGAAAAGAATTTTCAATTAAATTTACAATCAAAACAGCGTCAGCCAAGTGACAAAGTTGCTACATCTTTGCCGATAGAAATAGAGAAATCTAAGGAGCTTAACTGTGTGAACGTACTTGAGGCTGCTGAGAATTTGAAACTGGATCTAGATAATCGAGTTTCCAAGATTTTGTCCAAAGTTGATAACTTAAAACAGAAAAATACATGACTCTTCGATTCAGTAAAGCCTGCATGTGCTAATACCATTGCACAGAATCAGTCGTTGATTGAACAATTGAATCGAAAGTCGGTGGAAATATCTGATTTGAGGGAACAAATTTGTGATAAAAATCTGGCCTTGGCTAAGTTAAAGGAAACACTTCGTACTCTAAAAGGTAAGAATGTTGTGGATAACGCAGCCACTGTCTCAGCATCGTCCTCTAGTGCAATCAAAAGGAACCTTATAGCCGTCACACCACTTAACAAGGGCCCTAGGACTAAACCATCTAAAACTTTGGTCACTAAAGATAAGGCGGAATCAAAACCAACTTCTAATATTCCTGTGTTGCCTTCTACAGGAGTAAGCACCACTACTAAGGCTCAAAGATCTAAGCTTAAAAGAAACAAGAAGAATGATAGGATCTTGCCCCCATCTAGTAGTCAAGTGAAGAAGAAAGTAGAAGCCCATCCTAGGAATGTTATTTCTGTTTTGAATAAAAAGAATCATGTAGCTAAACCTAAAGGATCTGCGGTCGTGCAGCGTTCTAAGCCTACTGTGAATTCTAATTTGAAATATTAGAATTGCAATGAATGTATGTTTTCTAGTCGTCATGATTCTTGCCTTATTGACCATGTGAATGAGATGCATGCCCGGAAAAATGGATTAGAATGGAAACCGACTGGGAAAGTGTTAACCCAAGTTGGCTGGATGTGGCGCCCCACTTGTAGAACTTTCACTATAGTAGGAAATACGTGCCCTTTAACTAGGATCACTCCCACTAAAGCGAAGAAAGCGTGCCCTTTAACTAGGAGTACCAAGACTACCAAAACACAAGCGTGTCCTTTAACTAAGAACATCGACACTACTATAGGAACTAAGTGCCCTTTAAATAGGTCTACTCCCAATGTAGTGCCCGCGAATAATCAAAAACCTAAGAAAGTTGGAACAGTAAAACCTGTTAGTGCTAAAACTATCATTAGAAAACGCAGGAAATCTAAGGGTCTCAAAAATGTTAGCAATTCTGATAATTCTATATATGTATCTGCTAACACTCCGGAACCAATAGTTTCCAATGCATTGTCTACTGTTGTTGTTGAAAAAAGGTGGTCCAAATTGTTCTCTGGTATTTGGACTCTGGTTGCTCCAAGCATATGACCGGAGATCGCTCTCAGCTCAGAAATTTCGTCAGTAAGTTTCTTGGTCGGTTCGATTTAGAAATGATCATATTACAAAGATAATGGGTTACGGTGAATATCATATTGGGAATGTTATAATTTCGAGAGTGTATTATGTGGAAGGTCTCGGTCACAACTTATTTTCTGCGGGACAATTTTGTGATGCAAACCTAGAAGTTGCTTTTCGAGAGCATACCCGCTTCATTCGTAATTTGGAAGGGGTTGATTTATTGAAAGGTACTCGAGGGAATAATTTGTATACTTTGTCTCTACAAGACATGATGGCCGCTTCTCCCGTATGTCTTCTCTCCAAAGCATCGAAGACTAAGTCATGGTTATGGCATCGACGGTTATCTCATCTTAACTTTGACGCTATTAATCACATGGCGAAAAATGAACTTGTTCGTGGTCTTCCTAAACTATCATTTCACAAGGATCATTTGTGTTCCGCGTGTACAATGGGGAAAAGCACTAAGAAGTCTTACAAACCCAAGACTGAAGACACCAACCAAGAGAAACTTTATCAGTTGCATATGGATCTTTGTGGGCCAATGCGTGTTGAAAGTCTTAGTGGCAAAAAGTACATCCTCGTCATTGTCGATGATTACTCTCGGTTTACATGGGTGAAATTTCTTAAAGCAAAAAATGAGGCACCTAAATTCATCATCGGATTTCTCAAGATGATTCAAGTGCGTCTCAACACTACTGTCCGACGCATTCGTACAGATAATGGAACCGAATTTATGAATCAAATCTTGCGTGATTATTATGAAGAAGTTGGCATATCTCATGAAACATCAGTTGCACGCACTCCACAACAAAACGGTGTCGTTGAAAGGCGAAATCGCACACTTATGGAAGCTGCTCGAACGATGTTAATTTACGCAAAGGCTCCATTGTTTTTATGGGCAGAAGCAGTATCTACCGCAGTGTACACCCAAAACCGGTTACTAATTCGTAAACGCAATGGTAGAACACCTTATGAGCTTCTCCATGGAAAAGTACCAGATTTATCATATCTTCATGTATTTGGTTCTCTTTGCTATCCAAATAATGATGGTGACAATTTGGGAAAACTTCAACCAAAGGCTGATATTGGTATTTTCATTGGTTACGCCCCCGCAAAGAAGGCATGCCGAATCTACAACCGTAACTCTCGAAAGATCCTTGAAACTATGAATGTTGATTTTGACGAGCTGACAGCTATGGCTTCTGAGCAAAGCAGCTCTGAACCCGCACTTCATGAAATGGGACCCAGTTATATTAGTTCTGGTCTTGTCCCAAACAACATTATTTCATCATCATTTACACCACCTTCTAGGACTGAATGGGATATGTTGTTTCAACCGTTCTATGATGAATTCTTTACTCCTCCCAGTATTGTTGCTCCAGAACCTGAGATAATAGCTCCGGTCACCGAAGTTGTCGCTCCAGCAACCAAAGCACAATCAGACACATCTGCACCTACAATTGGTCAAGATTTACCATCAACAAGTAATTCTCAACCAACACCTGTTTCAACTACCCATGTCATGCCTATTGATGATGAAGAGGATGATGATGATCACGATTTGGAATTCGCTCAAATGCGTGAACTTCCATTCTCTGGTGTACCAATTCCCGACCCTAATCAAGCAGGGTCGTCCACCTCAGAGGAAGCTCCTTCCACAGTTTACTCCAATCCACAGATTCGTGAACATGACAGCAAGTGGACAAAGGATCATCCTATAGATTCTATTATTGGTGACCCTAATCGTCCGGTATCCACACGAAGTCAGTTACAAGAAAGTGCAATGTTTTGTCACTTTGATGCTTTTCTCACTGAAGTTGAACCTAAAACATGGCAACAAGCTTTTACTCAATCATGTTGGATAGAAGCTATGCAAGAAGAACTTAATGAATTTATACGTCTTGAAGTATAGGAACTTGTCCCATGCCCGTATCAAGTGCAGTTACTCACTTTGAAATGGGTTTACAAGGTGAAACTCGATGAGTTAGGCTGGATATTAAAGAACAAAGCTCGACTAGTAGCTCATGGATATAAGCAATTATTCGGCATCGACTTTATGGAATCCTTTGCACCTGTTGCCCGTTTGGAAGCTATTAGACTATTCCTCGCTTATGCAGCCCACATGAATATGATCGTCTATCAGATGGATGTGAAGACGGCATTTCTTAATGGTGAACTCAAGGAAGAGGTCTATGTTCAACAGCCGGATGGTTTTGTGAATCCTAAATATCCTAATCATATGTACAAGCTTAAGAAGGCTCTCTATGGGTTGAAGCAAGCTCCTCGCGCATGGTATGATCTATTATCACAATTCCTCATTACGCAAGGCTTCGCTAAAGGAAAGGTGGATCCCATGCTGTTCATTCAAAAGCGAGGTAAAGATATGATTATGGTACAGATATATGTTGATGATATTATATTTTCAGCCTCGACCCAAACCTTATCGGATGAGTTTGGAACACTCATGTCTTCCAAGTTTAAGATGTCAATGATGGGCAAGGTATCATTCTTCTTAGGTCTTCAGATATCTCAGAGTCCCAGAGGCATCTTTATCAATCAATCCAAGTATGCCCTTGAATCGCTTAAGAAGTATAAGATGGAATCTTGCGACCCCGTGGATACTCCAATGGTGGAACGAACTAAGATTGATGAAGATCCACATGGAGTTGTCGTTGATCCGACACTGTATCGTGGAATGATCGGTACTCTTCTGTATATCACAACTAGTCGTCCTGATCTTTAATTTGCTATATGTATGTGTGCTCGATATCAAACTAGGCCTACTGAGTTACACTTGGCTACTGTTAAAAGGATCTTTCGATATCTTAAAGGAACCATTAATCGGGGACTTTGGTATTCGAAGGACTTTGTATATATTGTTTATATTTTTATCCACAAAAGCAAAATACAAAAATATAAAACCATATAAAAACCATAAAAATTGAAAAATTCAGAAAAATCCAAAAATATTTTTACTTTATTTTTCAAAGGCATGTATTTTGGTACGATAATATTTACGGCCTTAGAAATGTTGATTAATATTGACACGACGCCATAAATAGAGTTCGTACAAAAGGTGTAAATATTTCATAAAACATGCCCTAATGTCTTGTAGTTATGTATGACTGCAACCCGGTTTTCATATTAAAGTCAAGTATTTCTTATGAAAGCTTTGGCTCACAACGGGAATTAATTTTCTCGGGCAAGGTTTACTTTAAAACCTTGTAAGGGATCAAGTTTACTTTATAACTTGGTCTAACACAAATATATGTACGCCTCAGTGCATTTATTTCTTAAAACAAGAGAAGTCTTGTTTTTATGAAGTTATCATCTCTACAACCATAGCAAATCTACAATTGGTATCTACATCCTCGACGATGCGACTACTCAACCGAGGACTACAACTCTTTCAATAGAACACGGGTCAACAATTGAGGGGGATCAATTGTCAAGCATTCATAATCTTTGATGCCGAACGTGCCAAGTTCACAAGTTGGTGTCAAGACAACAATACCAATCGTACATGTGGTGTCAAGAGATGACTTCAGACGTGACAAGGCGACCAACATATGCTGACAAGAACCATTTGATCTTATCATATGATGTTCTCATCTATCAGGTCCAACCTTGTCAATTCTTTTTTAATATGGTGAATATGTGATCATGTTACAAATTGGTATCATATCTCATACGTTTGATATCATGAAGATAAAATGGACTTGCATTTTTCATCCCAAAAACTTTACTAAAACTTCATTAAATCAATTGATATTAAAAACATCGATTGGGTTAATATTTTTAATATGGGGGAGAAAATGTGATTTAATATGGGATATTATCACAAATAGTTTGACTTAATGTGCTGGCTCATCCCGACATATGCGAAATGTTTCCGAATATCGTGGCATATGTTAAGGGGGAGCAAAATGGATTTGCATATCAAAAATGGATTTCATGGTGATTTATACTTACCCAAAACCCATTTATTTCACGACGATGAAGATTGTGGTGACATAAGGATGGTAGGATAGGTTTAGTCCTATGATTCTTCCACAACCGAAGGAATCTTCCCAAGGACATTCCATAGCTAGAAATAATCGTCCTTAGAAAAGTTGGAGAAAGATTGTGAAAGAAGCTGAATGCCGACCAAGTACTTAAGTTAGCACTGGAACAATCACAACAAGGTGCTAGTTATGACGTATTGGTAAGCATTGAAGGGGTTGAAGAATGAAAAAGAATTGTAAAGATAAAGGGTGTAAAGAAAGAAGCCCTCCTTACAACTTTAGGCAGAAACTGGGTCAATACATATGCTATTGAGATCATTTTTAATGATGCTTGATATTGAAGATAAGACATCATGGACCCAGTGATGCAATGCACAACCCATCCCAGCTAACTCAGATATCTCTCAAAAGGTATTTGTTTTAATCACGCGGAGACAACACGTTATCTATTGATTTATTCACTCTGAATAAATTGGTATTGAAATGGTGCCACTCCTCTCCAGCCTCCGATCACTAAAATCCAAAATGCACGATCGAGTCTAGAGCCATTTGAGATCATCAAATATCTCATTAGGACACACTTTCACATTTCCTTGCTTCTTCACACACTGTGAAAAGTAAGAAAGATCTTAAGAGTCCTACGCAAAATCTTCGTGATCTTGCCTTAACATCCGAGTAATACGAAATTATTTACAATGAAGATGGAAATCCTTCTTGAGCGAATATCAAAAAGCTCATGGTAGGTGACTTGTGCGATTCTTTATGAATCAAACTTGTGATAACTGGAAAGCAACAACTGTTTAATTCTTAACTGAATCTAAACACGTTCCAGGCCTCTACGCAATATCTTAGTGATCTTGCTAGAACACTCAGAGTGATACCTTAGAGTTCACACTGATGAGTGGAAATCCTTCTAGTGTTTACCTCAAACATCACTTGGTAGGTAACTTGCAAGATTCTTTATGAATCAAACTTGTGATAACTGGAAAGCAACAGCTGTTTAATTCTTAACTGAATCTAAACACGTTCCAGGCCTCTACGCTATATCTTAGTGATCTTGCCAGAACACTCTGAGTGATACCTTAGAGTTCACGGTGATGAGTGGAAATCCTTCTAGTGTTAACCTCAAGCAGCACTTGGTAGGTAACTTGCAAGATTCTATACGAATCAAGCTCGTGACAACTTGAAAGCAACGATGGTGTGGTTCTTAATTGAATTTCACTTGTTCCAGGAACATGAATTGACGGCTTCAAATCATGCGGATATTATTATCCAAATGATTCACTCTTTATGTTCGCAGTCAGCTTTGGACGGTCGAATAAAGAGAACGGGTTTATCCGCGAAATCCTATCAGGAAGTTACTTAATTGAAACTATCCGTCACGGGTACGATATCTAATATCGTCCAACGGTCTTCACCGACCGGAGGTAAAATGCTACCGAATTAGAATGAAATGTTCAAAGCCATTTCGTTCGTGTCTACTTATGTTGCGGCATTTGAAGACGGTGGCGTTGCGGGATCCAAGAAGAAGTCGTCCCCGCATGCTTATACTTTATGCACTTAATACCTCATCTAATTCAAGAAAGCCTAAAAGTTAAGTCTTCCGCTGTATTGAACTCTGAAGCTTTCAAGAATTACTAAGGTATAAGTATGTGGGACGTGAGGTCACGAAGAGGCGAAGATCACAAGTGATGGATGCACGAGATCAAGGCAAGAGATTAATGCTCAAAGATTGATATCAAAGATCACATCAGCATGTTCACCAGAAAAGAAAAAGAAAAAGAAAGACGAAGACTACGAGCTCAAGACAATCATAGTATGCTAGGTTATTGTAACTTGGGTAACGCCCTTGTTTGGAGTGACCTCCCTTAGGGGGAGATTGTTGGAAATACGTTTTTTTGTATTAAGAATGATCGGTCACTCCAACAATAGTCTATGTAATAGCTCGTAGTTTAGTTAAACTTCTTTATTTATCAAACAAGTCCAAGCCTAGCCTACAACATTTGTAGGCCGGCCCAAACGTGTAAGCCTAAGCCCATTACAAGGCTTGGGTATATAAACCCTCTCCTTTGATGGAGTGGGTAGAGTGGTTAATCATTTTTCACATAGTTCTTATTAAGTTTCTCTCTCTAGAATTGTGTGTAATCCACCATCTCTCTATCTCTTTCTCTCTCTAAAACATAAGCAAGATTTACATATCCTTCAAGGATAAAAATGGAATGTTTAAATCTCTGCTTCCACTATATGCCACAAAGAAAATACAGTCTATATATAAAGAATATATGTTGCGTACAAAATTAAGTAGGAAAAAAATGGAAAGAACAATACATACCAAAAATAAAATAAGGAAAGCTGCGTCCTATTATTTTTCCTATCCTCATGAAAATTAACATAAAGATAGATGATATCCCAAATGAGATCTAATCTCCTTTTTTTCTTTTACAATCGTAGATAGGATTGGGTTTTTATGGCTTAAATGGTCCAGCGGCTGAAATTAGGCCAAGGTTGTTGGGCTTTTTGCTTCAAGTGTTAGGTGAGTCCATTAATATAAAATTGGGTTGATTCGACCCATTTAAATGGTGTCGGGCCGGCCCAATAAAACATGAATGCACCGTGAAACTCGATTTTCCGCGCTCTCTCTATTTTTCGTGCTCGTCTTAGCTCTTTTTCTTCGTTTTTGCTCCTTTTCCTTGATATTCGTACCTACAATAATAAATATCAAATATAAACGATATATGCACTAAAAATTCATTTTTGCTATTTATTATACGAAAAATGAAAGGAAATTCTCACTAAATGCATGAATAATTACGTGTTTAACAGTTACTAAGCATTAATCATATACTACTTAGCAAACACTAAAATGGGAATAATGGAAATGCTAAACTTGGTTACTTTACACTGCTTAGTAAAACATACTAAACTTGATTATTTTACAGTGTGTAGTAAAATACTATAATGGTAGTATTGGATATACTAAACTTGATTATTTTACACTGTGTAGTAAAATACTGTAATGGCAGTATTGGATATACTAAACTTGATCATTTTACACTACTTAGTAAAATACAGTAATGGTAGTATTAGATATACTAAACTTGATCATTTTACAATACTTAGTAAAATACTAAAATGGAAATATTGGATATATTAAACTTGATTATTTTACACTGTTTAGTAAAATACTGAAATGGAAATATAGGAAATACTAAACCTAATCTTGCACTGCTTAATAATACTTACTGAACTTGATTTTATACTGCTTAGTACATTAAGGTATGGAATAATTGGAAACTTTGAATTTGACTTTTATATCAAATACTGAACAATACCGTGTAAGACAACTTAAAATACTAAACTATGATTTTACAAAACTCTATGAATTCACCAACTTTATATTGACTGTTTTAAGCATGTTTTTCCGAGGTTATTTAGCAAGATTATTTGAGCATGGATTGAGCATCATTTAGGAGCATAAAAATGACGGGGGATTATCTTTACTTGGATATTTATAACAAATGATATTCAACGATTTGAACGATTGTACCAAGATAATGTTTATATCAATTGTATTTCAAAAATCATATAATTATGATATGTGCTTTGTAAGCTATTTTCTCATCGATCCACCACTGTGATGTTGAGCTTGTTGAGAAACTTAGATTAAACCAAGAACAAAACATCTCACATAATCAACCTCAACCATGTCCTCAGATTCCAATTCATCCTCTTCCAACAACAATGCTCTCAAACTACCCATTCGGGATCCTGAAAACTTTGAACTATGGGAATTCAGGATTCAACAATACCTCAAAATGGAACACTATGTTCTATGGGAAATCATAGAATTTGGTGATCAATTTCCAAAGACTGTGCAGGTTGAAGATAATGGTAAGGGAGAAGATAAGGGTGAAACTTCCAAAGGTGAAGCCAAGAAGAAGTATGTTGCTCTTGTTGACAAGGAAATACTGGCAAGAAGGCATGATGTCAGGGCCCATAGTTCCTTGCTGTTGGCCCTACCTGATAGACATCAGCTGAGATTCAGAAAGTATAAAACAACTAAGGAACTTTGGGAAGCAATAGGCAAAACCTTTGGAGGAAATGAAGCCACGAAGAAGAAGAAGAAGAATCAAATGCTTGATCAATTCGCTTCTTTCAAAGCAATTGGTGATGAAGCAATTGGTGCTATTTACAATAGGCTTCAAGACATGGTGGCTCAGTTGGAGTTCTTTGAAATAGAAGTGACAAGAGAACAGGTGAATACCAGGTTCCTTAACAGTCTTCAGAAAGAATGGTTCGTCTACAAAGCTATCTGGCAGAATAAGGATGACTTAGATAACAAGAATATTGATGACATATACAATAACTTGAAAGTTTTTGAACCTGTTGTCAACGAGATGAAGTCAAAAGGAACAATCCACACCAATTCAAGTGTGATCTACTGATTCCCCTGCTAACCTGGCTTTCATATCTCAAAGAAGTGGAATCTCCAAAGGCAGCGGAATCAAAGTTGGCCCTGCTACTCATTCCCCTGCTACCAGATCTGGATCATTTTATGATGAAGAAAGGCCTGCAATTTTCAGCCTTGACACTGCTTGTGCCTTCATAGCATCTCAAGGGCCACAAGGATATACTGTGTTACATAAAGATCTGAGTCAAATCAGTAAGCAAGGACTGGAGGAAATGGACATCAAGTGGAACATGGCTCTACTCAGTATGAGAGCCAACAAATTTTACAAGAAATATAGAAAGAAGATCTCCATCAATCCTTCTGATGTAGCTGGATTTGACAAAACAAAGGTTGAATGCTACAATTGTGGGAAGAAATGTTATTTTGCTAGGGAATGCAGAGGACCTGAGACTGGGAACAACTATAGGAAGGAAAGTAGAGATGATGATTCTGGTGCTAAGGCCATGCTAGCAATGCAGGGGATAGATGGAGCAGGTGGATGGGATTGGAGTGCCATGACAGAAAGTGTTGAAAGAAGTCAATATTTGGTTGCTGAGGAAAAAGAGGAAGATTTTTCTCTTATGGCTATGTTAATCTCTAGCTCAGACAATGAGGTATATGACGATTCATATTGTACTAAAGCTTGTAGGAAAAATACTGAGTCATTGACTGATCAAATAAGAAAGATAAAAGTTGATTATATTAATTGTGACAATGATCTTGATAATTGCAAACGGGCTTTGGAACAGCTAGAGTCCACCATAAGAGAGTTTAAACAAAGAGAAAGTGATTATAGAGATCACATTGTGATTCTAGGAAGAGATGCTAAAGAAAATAATGATTCCATTAAGGAATTGACTGCTGAACTTGAGATTTTTAGATCTAATAAAAAGATTGATGATGAAACTGTTAAAAAATTTGGAAAAGATTCTAAAGATTTAACTAAAGCAGTTGACGTTGGACAATCTCCTAGGGACAAAACAGGTTTTGGTGTCAAAAATAAGCATGCTACCATACCACCACCTCCTGCCAATATTCATGCACCTTTTCCTAGAAAAGATTTGTCTTGGACTGATCTCTCTTGTTTTAAAAAGCAGGAAGACATTGAATTTGACTTAAGTGCCTACATACCTAATAGTCTTGAAACAGAAGAGTCACTAGTGAAAACTAGTACTGTTAGGGACTTTGAAAAGGAACAGATTGCTTCAAATCAATGGAAAATTGATAACCCTGTTCTCTTTTCAAGAGAAGGACTTTTTGGTAGTAATTCTAGTTCTAAGAGTAGTTCACCTAAATCTAAAACAAGATTTAAGCCCTCTAAGTCCACTGTTAAATATGCTGGTATGTATAGGTCTGTTAGAGGTAATCAGAGAAATTGGAATGACCAAAAGTCTCATCAATTAGGAGAGGACTTTATGATAAAGACCAAACATTGTTTCACATGTGGCAGCTTTGATCACACTTATAAAAAATGTCAGGCACCAATGGAAGTATTGGCTGCAAATCCTTTAAAGGACATACAACCTAAAGCCATTCTTCTAAATGCAGGGGCAAAATCCTTTTCCCCTGACAAGTATGTTGCCCCTGCCTTGAGAAACAGGGTTTTTGATAAATATGTTGTTCCTGCTCTAAGGAAGGTGAATGATTCATGTCCCAAGATAAGCTCTTCCATGACCAACCCAACATCTTATAATGCATATAAATCTGTCTCTAGACCTTACCAACACATCAATAGAGGCCAAAACAAAAGATGGGTTCCCTCTGCTAAGCATAGGGATTTCCCTGCTAAATCTGGGGCATCCCTTGCTAGCAAAGTTTTGCCCTCTAGGAACATGGGCAGATGGGGAAAAGATGTGAAAGCCTCTGCTCGTTGGGTTTGGGTACCCAAAAGGGGTGCTTAGTCTAATGGTGTATCTCTAGTCTTTGATAAGCTATCTTATATTGATACACGAGGTAGATCCACGTCTTTAATGGCTTCGGTCCCCAAGAAAAACTAATTTGTTTTTCTTTTTGCAGGTGACAAAGAAGACCAGGGATGATAAAGCATATTGGGATAGTAGATGCTCAAGGAGCATGACTGGACATAAATCTTATCTGTCTAACTTTGTTCCCCTACATGACAATGATGGTGTTTCTTTTGGAGATGGGCATGGAACAATCACAGGAAAAGGAACTATTGTCACCAACGGGAAGACCTTTGACAATGTTTACTTGGTGAAAGAGCTCAAGTACAATCTCTTCAGTGTGTCACAGATGACTGATAACAAGAACTTTGTCTTGTTTACAGATATTGAATGTCTGGTGTTAGGAAAGGAGTTTGTTTTACCACCAAACACTCCTATTGTGCTCAGAACACCAAGACAAAAGAACATGTACACAATTGATCTCAAGGACATCTCTCTTCAAAACAATGAAACCTGTTTCATTGCCAAAGCCTCAATTGATGAGTATAAGAAATGGCATAGAAGACTTGGTCATCTTAATTTTAAGAACATGAACAAACTGGTAAAATATAATCTGGTTCATGGTCTTCCTTCCAAGTCCTTTGTCAATGACCATACTTGTGCTGCTTGTCTGAAAGGGAAGCAAAATAGAGCATCTTGCAAATCAAAAACAAGTATGTCCACTACCAAGCCATTGGATTTACTGCACATGGATCTTTTTGGTCCTACTTCTGTAGCAAGCATAATGAAGAAATGGTACTGCCTAGTGATTACTGATGATTTTTCAAGGTTCACATGGACATTCTTTCTGTTTGAAAAGAGTGACACAACTGATGTATTCATTGGGTTCATCAATCGGATTGAACTATCAAAAAGCATGAGGGTAGTGACCATGAGATCAGACAATGGTGGTGAATTCAGAAACAATAAACTGGACACTTTCTGCAAAGACAAAGGAATCAAGAGGGAATTTAGTATTACAAGAACACCTCAACAGAATGGAGTTATAGAGAGAAGGAATAGGACATTCATTGAAGCAGCAAGGACTATGTTGTCTAATTCCAAACTTCCAGTTATCTTTTGGGCTGAGGCTATATCCACTGCTTGTTACGTTCAAAACAGGGCCTTGGTGGTTAAGGCACATAACAAGACCCCTTATCAGCTGTTCAATGGAAGACCTCCTTTAATTGACTTATTTAGACCATTTGGATGTCATGTGATCATTCTGAACACAATTGACAATCTAGGCAAGTTTAGTGAAAAGGGGGATGATGGGTACTTTATTGGTTATTCATTAAACAACAAGGGATATAGGGTGTTCAACAAGAAGACAAGCAAAATAACAGAAAATCTTCATGTGGATTTTCTTGAAGACAAGCCTGAAGATGTTCAAACAGGTCCTGATTGGTTCTTTGATATTGAGGTTCTTTCAAAATCTAAGAATTATGTACCTGTTGCATTGCAGAATACTAACATTTCAGGTACTCAAGAACCAACTGGTATGGAGAAGCCAACATTGAGGTATATGAATATACCCTCACTATTTCCCATTGAAGCTGCTTCAAAAACAGGTGAAGAAGATAAGACCTCTCAAAGGAAAGAACAACCAATCTATTCCCCTGCTAAGTCAACTTCTAAAAGCAGTGGAATGGCTGAAAGCAGTGGAATCCAAGATGCCCCTGCTAGATCAATTGCTTCCTCTGCTCCATCTGTCAATGACATTAATGATGAAGAAAGAGAATCCCCGCTCATTTTCTCATCTTCACCCATATCTGATGGTCCTCTCATGTCCAGCAGTGGAAGCAGAATAATTAAGAGTGGAGGTCCAAGCTATTCAGAGCTGCATTCAGCTCATCAGCACCCGTCTCTAGGTCATGCTGTATCATTTGGAAGATCTTTTGAGGAGTTCTTTCCCAATCAAGATAGCCCCATCAATTATGACTTGGAAGAGGATGAAACATAAGTAATCATGAGTATGCAGCCTACCTACAGGATCAATAAGGATCACCCTCTATCACAAATCATTGGTGATCCTGAAGCCCCTATACATACAAGGTATATAGCAAAGGAGCACAACTTCATTGCAAACATAACCATGAAGTTTAATCATGACAACATGCAATGCTGTCTGTTTACTGCATTTTTGTCACAAGAAGAGCCAAAGAAGATTTTTTAGGCTTTAAATGATCCAAGTTGGGTTGATGCTATGCAAGAGGAGCTCTTACAGTTTGACATTCAAGAGGTTTGGATTTTGGTAGATTGTCCAAAATGGACAAGGCCTATTGGGAGAAAGTGGGTGCTTAGGAACAAAAAGGATGAGAGGGGTATAGTAGTCAGGAACAAAGCAAGACTGGTGGCACATGGATATACACAGGAAGAAGGCATTGATTATGAGGAAGTCTTTGCTCCAGTAGCCAGGATTGAAGCCATTAGATTATATCTTGCTTATGCTTCATTCATGGACTTCACAGTGTTCAAATGGATGTTAAGAGTGCCTTTTTATATGGCACCATTGTTGAAGAAGTCTATGTTATGCAACCTCTAGAGTTTGAAGACCCAGAACATCCAGACAAGGTATACAAGGTGAAAAAAGCTATGTATGGACTTCACCAAGCTCCCAGGGCCTGGTGTGGAACTCTTTCTAAATATCTGTTGGATAATGGCTTCAATAGGGGGAAAATTGACATGACCCTGTTTATCAAGAAACAAAAGGGTGACCTTCTTTTGGTACAAGTCTATGTTGATGACATCATCTTTGGATCCATAAACTCTATGTTTAGCAAAGAGTTTGCCAAGCTGATGCAGGACAAATTCCAAATTAGTGCCATGGGTGAGCTAAACTTCTTTTCGGTGTTACAAGATCAGCACAGGAAAGATGGAATATTTATCTCACAAGACAAATATGTGGCTGAAATTGTGAAGAAGTTTGGCATGTGTGAGGGTAAGAAGGTTTCTAAACCAATGGACAAGGATCATCTATGGGGCAAAGATGGTCCTGGAAAGCTTATTGATGTCAGGAATTACAGGTCTATGATTGGATCTCTCATGTACCTTACAACTTCAAGACCTGACATCATGTTTGCAGTCTGCTTATGTGCAAGATACCAGGTGGCACCAACAGAGTGTCATCTATCTGCTGTGAAGAGAATTTTTAGGTATCTAAAATGTCATCCAACTTTAGGACTTTGGTATCCGAAGGAGTCACCATTTGAGCTGATATCCTACTCAGATAGTGATTATGCTGGTGACAACAATGATAGGAAGTCTACAACAGGTGGATGCCAATTTTTGGGAAGCAGACTTATATCTTGGCAACGTAAGAAGAAGACTATTATGGACACATCAACAACTAAAGCTGAGTATGTAGTAGCTGCTGCATGTTGTGGTCAAGTTCTTTGGGTTCAGAATCAGCTGCTTGATTATGGGTATAATTTTCTTAAAACTAAGATATTTATTGACAACAACAACACCATTTGCATTATTATGAATCCTGTTTTTCATAGCAAGACTAAACATATTGAAATAAGACATCATTTTATTCGAGATTGTTTTGAAAAAGGGCTAATTATCCCAGAGAAAATTGATACAGAACTTAATGTTGCTGATCTTTTGACAAAAGCTTTTGAAGTGGGGAGGTTTCAGTACCTGGTTGCAGGTATTGGAATGGTTTCTCCCTAAAAATTGATGTCTATTGTGTCTTGTACATCTAGGGTTGCTTTATTGCTGTTGTTGTATAAATGTTAGTCAATTTTTCTGTCATTTTTCATTCCACTGCTTTTGAACAAAGATTCCCCTGTTGGAGTTCATTCCCCTGCTAAAGAGTTTTTCTCTTAAGCTGGGTTTGTTCTTTTTATAAAGTGGTTATATGTGGTATTAGACTAACAATGCAGAGATCCAAATGGTGCATACTACACTCATGGGTGAATCAGGTATATGCTCTATGGTTTAGGGAGGTTAGGTCAGCCCTTTATGATTTAGGGTGTCCTTAGGATACTCATATA
The DNA here is from genome assembly GCA_025667525.1 of Glebionis coronaria. Lineage (NCBI taxonomy): Eukaryota > Viridiplantae > Streptophyta > Magnoliopsida > Asterales > Asteraceae > Glebionis > Glebionis coronaria. The sequence continues at coordinate 284,230,148 of CM046879.1, forward strand.
TGATTCTAGATCATATCCATTGGTGAGTGAGGGTTCAGAATAATGAAGACTTGTTGCAATGCTTGTCAGAATTCTGAAGCCTTGAGGCACTGTAATGTGTACTTATACTTCTTTATTAAATAGCTTGCTGTCTAGATTCAGATGTTTAGTACATATTACCAAGACTTCATGACCATAGGCAAGGGAAAGGTAGGGATGGTGACTAGGGTATGCTTATTTTCTTGGGTTGACCAGGTGCAGGGTGGCTTATGTATTAGCTTTTTATGTTTAGAACATTGTTGAATGGAGGACTCTTGAGTCTCTGCGTATCTACCTTGTGTATACAAAGGTGTGCATTAGTGCAGAGCTATTTAGCATTGGTCTCTTCATGATTAGTCTAATATCCCTAGGAAAGTTTCCCTTGCTTTCACCTTTTGATTCCCCTGCTTGATCAACATTCCCCTGTTTGACCGTTGACCGAAAATACCGTTACCCTGCTTATAGCCGTTGGACCTGCTTGCTAAAATTTTGATTAGGGAATATTTTATTCTTTTTAAAAGATATTTCAGGCGCTTTCTTCGCTGATTGGTAATCTTTTCTTTATTATTTCAAATAAATTACTTTTTTATCAAGATTTATCTCTGATATTTTTGCAATTTGAAAATTTGGTCCAATCACAGCTCTTCAATTCGCCTAAAAAAACTTAATTCTCTTCACTAGCAGGTCCATCTCTCTCCTTCGATCAAATCCACCTAACTCTCACCATTATAAAACTTCAAACGTTTTCAACCTTTATCATGCCTCTCAAAATTGATGCTAATCACAATCAAATTGCTTTATTACATGATGAACCAGCAGAATTCGTTGATGCAGTGGCTTTTCTAAAATCTTCGTATTTTAGAGTGGCTCTTCTCATCAATCCTAGGATTTACACCTCACACATCCAACAGTTTTGGTATAAATCCATGACCAAAACAGTAGATGGAGAGGTAATAATTCAAAGCTCAGTAGATGGTCATCCCAAGGTGTTTACACTTGCCTCCATCAGAGACAAGCTTGTTCTAGATGATGAGGATGGGATAACCAACCTACCTAAGGCTGACATTTTTGAGGGTCTTGTTAAATTAGGGTACACTCTTTCTGATGATCAAAAATGTAAGTTTGCTAAAGGTCAGTTTGCCCCACATTGGAAATATTTGATTCATACAATTTTACAATGTTTGTCACCTAAAACCACTGCTTTTAATGAATTTGGTAGTGAAGTTGCCTCTCCCCTGATTTGCTTAGCAACAGGGAGGAAGTACTGTTTTTCTCAAATGATTTTCAAAGGAATGGTTAAAAATGTTACAAGCAATTCAAAATTTTGTATGTACCCAAGGTTTAAAGAACTTTTTCTAAATATAAGTGAACATGGTCCTATCACACACAAAAACTACTTTTCAGCAACCAAACATACTACTAAACTATTCACCACAATTCTTGCCCCATCTCCATAATTTTCTGGCAGGGCTATTCCACTCACTTCAATCATGATGAAACAAATCATACAGGAAGAAGACAAGACAAAAACAGCCACACACAAACCATCTGATTCCTCTGCCAAGAAACTACCCCCTGCCAGTACTTTACCCCCTACTAATCCAAAACATGAAAGGAGAACTAAATCCAGGTTTGCCAGGTCTCCCTTGCCTGGTGAATCTTCACAAGTAGCAGAGAGGAGAGCCTCCAAAAGGTTGGAGCACACTGAGGGTTTGGCTGCCACTACTCTCTCATCCTCAAGGGGTGAGAAGGATAGTGACACCATCAGTAAGTCCTCTCCCTCACTCAGTGATACCCCAAAAGGGGAGAAATTCCCTTCTTGGGTTGAGAGCAGCATGCAACCAATGACCATCTTGGAATTGACGAATATGTGCATGAGCTTGAAAAAGAAGAATGCACAACTTGTATAAACTGTGAAAAAGCAAGGTCTGGTTATCAATAATTTGGAAACCAGACTTGCTACACTTGAGGGAAGGAGAAAGCCCAAGCTTATCATATCTACAGATGAGGATGCTTCCAAAGGGGAGGAAGTTCCTAATACAGAAGAATCTACTCAATGGTATGAATATCCTGGTGGTCAAGATCTAGAACAAGGAAAGATAGCAACTGCTAAGAAAGGGATTCAGAAAGGGAGTGCTGAGAAAGGAAGTGACAAGGGGAGTGCCACAAAAGAGATTTCTTAAACATTTCTAACTATGGGCAATCAAGAAGAAGCCCCTGCTTCAAAAATTTCCCCTACTATAACTGATCCCACTGCTATAAGTCTTTCCCCTGCTAAGCCTATCACTCAAACATTTGTTAGGAAGAAAAGGCAACCAGCTCAGAAGGGAATTATAATTAAAGAACCTACATCTAAAGCCAAACCAGCACCAACAGTGGATCCAAAAGACAAGGGAAAAGGGATCATGGTTGAACAGCCCAAGAAAAAAAAGTACAAGCACAGAACTCCTGAACAGCAAAGGGCTCAAGAAGAATATGATGAACATGTAGCTCTCAGAATGCAACAAGAGGAGATTGATATGCAGGATCAGAGAATGCAAAAGATGAGGCCCAGAGATATGCTTAAGAAGATTGAAATCATGCATAGAGAGTTAGATGACAGGGTGCCTCATGTTCAAGAGTTTCTAAATCAATAGGAAAAGGAGTTGGTGAATGCTCCTTTGGAAGACAAGTATGAATTGATTTGTCTAGTTTACAAATATCGATATGAATATCTGGAAAGAAGGGCAAATCAGATTCAGAAGGAAAAATATTTGAAGTATGAGAATGGGAGGCTTGCACACTACAAAGTTTTGCTCAAAATACATAAGAAGTGGAAGGATGGTGATTTCATAGACATGACTTTTGGGGATATAGAGAAGGCAGTCAGACCAGTCTTAAGAGAATTAAATTTGGAAGACTTCATAACTCTCAATTTTCCTAAGGAAGCTGAGTATCTCAGGAGTCAAAATGAAGTATTACAGAAAGCTAGGGAATCCAAAAAAAGAAAGGCTGAAGGAATAACATTGAAAACTACACAAGCAGGTGCATCATCCCAAGCAGGTGCATCATCACAAGCAGGGGTATCACATCAAGCAGGTGAAAGTTTTCAAGCAATTGAGAGATCTGTACTCAATGCACAAAGGGCAGCCAAAAGACTCAAGAGGATGGAATAAGTTGGTATAGTTACTAAGGAGTCTCAACATCCCTCAAATGAAGAAATTGATAAACAACTAATTGTGTAGGAAAATGATGAAATCTCATCTAGTGAGCTTGGGAAGAAATTTGCCATAGTGGAATATGCTGTTTATGAACACAAGGGGAGGACTTGGTGGAAGCTTACAAGAGCTGACAATACAACACAAACATTTCTAAGTCTAGATGTCATGTTTCAAACTTTGGATAGTGAGGACTTAGAAGATCTGTGGAAAATTTTGAAGAAGACCTTTGCTGCAAAGCCTCCTACTATGGATGGCGTAGAGAAGGATTGGGTGATCTAGGAATGCATGCGTAAGATGTATGAGCATGAATTGTTTAATCCCATATTTGATGCAGTAAATGGAGGAAATATGTTGTATTGGAAGCTGTTTACCAATTCAGGGGTCTATGAGATAGTTATGGAAGGGATAAGTGTCTATTTGATCAACCATCATTACTATCCTTTCAATCAGGAGACCTTGAAGAAATTAGCACAGGCTGACTTGATTGTAGATGCTAAAGCACCTGTTGCTTATGATCTGGTAAGAATGATGCATAGTCAGCTTTGGCCAGGAACTTTGTAAGAACCCTCATCAGCTAGTATTTATTCAGAAACTCGTGTTTAGGAGAAAGCACAAGTTTAGGGGAGGATTGTTGGGAATAAATATAAGTATATTAGTTACCCCTGCTAGTTGGTCAATGGTTCCCTTGCTAGAGTAAGTTCCCCCTGCTAGATAACAAAGGCAGGGGGATTGGTTCCCCTGCTGAAGTCAAAGACCCTGCCGCTAGAGATAAACATGGAATAGATTATAACGCGTTTCTGTTACTACTCCGAGATACTTTCCAAGTTTGTTAGTAGTAATCTTGTACGTGAGTCCTTATGCTATAAAAGGACTCACTAGGTCATCATGCAAAGTGTGTCTTTCTCTATTGTCTTTCATTTCATACTTTAAGGTTTTTGTAACCCTAATACCATTATTGGGTATTCGTATATCTTTGATATATTAAAGTTCAACATTTGATTTAATCATTTGTTCTTGTGCTAAACACTACATTCCGCATCTTGTTTAGTTACTTTGTGTTGCAAAGTTTTTCTAGTGTTAGATTGAATTTATTCTTTCTATCACAACCCTTAAACAAGCTATAAAGGTTTAAGATCTGAGTTTGGGATCAACATGTGATACCCGGTCTGGGGGTGTTACAGAGAATGGTATCAGAGCTTTAGTTATAGCGAACCAGATAAATTTTTAAATAAAATAAGAATAAAAATATTTTCTTTTATTTAAAAGCTGGACTATAACATTACAAAAATCTTTTAGAGGATTTTTTTGGGACATACTTAGAAAGCATATAGCATAGAGAGCATGCATAACTATATGATTTAAGTGCGCATTCATTGTTCTATGCTAATTGTTGATTGTATTATATGATAACTTTGTACATATTTACGTATTATGACTATTTAATATTTATTATAGAAATATTAAATACTCAAGTTACTTAATAAAACAAATAAACATGCCATGCTAGTAGGGAACTTTATACTAAATATGTTCCATCTAGATATTACGTTTTGACTGAGTGGTTGGGTTTACGATTTAAAGTGCCCTCGCTCCTCAAACGTTTATAGAATGGAATCTAAAGTATGATGGCCTGAACAATGCATTGTAACCACGAACAATCTAATACATAACAAACCATTGGAAATATTTAAATGGAAATTAAATAAAATCTTTGGAAACATTTGGAAATCTAAAAGAATCTCTAGAACCCGTTAGAAAATCTAAGAAGATTTTTAAGTGTCTAAAAATCCAAAAAGATCTATATATTTTACTCAATCTTGGAAAATCTAAATTGATTTTAATAAAAATCTAACTGAATAATATGCGTCTTGCAAAATCTTGAGGGAAATCTAAACTAGATTTTTATAAATCTTAAGTAAACCTAATTAGAATTTATAAATATTGAAAAATCTAATAAAATGTTGGGGAAAAATCTAAAATTAGATTTTATAAATTTTTCTTTGGAGATCTAGACTTAATCTTTAAGAACCAGTAATAAGCTTGTAAGGTTTCATAAACTTCACACCTGAGTAAATGGTTAAGTATTATTAATGGACTAGTTAAGCACACGTAACATTAACCCAAAACTTGAATAGGCCCTATAGGCCCAATACCATATATTCGAACCATTAACTAAGCATATTAGGCCCATTTGATGCATAGTAAGCCCACTTAGCAAACCTTTAATCATAAATGGACTAAACTATGTTTAGGCCCATTAGGAAGCCCATTAGGCCCATTTATTGTCTTATGGACCGATGTAATAAAACTTGTAACATTAATGGATCTAAAAATGTAATTAGGCCCATTAAGAAGTCATTAGCTCAAAAATTGTTAATGGATCTTGTAAGCTTAATAAGGGTTTGTGAAGCCCATTAACTCTTTTGGCACATTTAATCAGCCCACTTAGTGATGTTATACTTGAATAAAGTTTTTATACCAGAAATAATTTATAAAAACTTTTAGACTAAGAATGTTAGTTTATAAGACTTATGGATTAAAACCATGACATTTGAAACTTGTCTTGATAAAACAGAAATCACAAGGACAAATATTGTAAATATTTGAAAGTGTAGGGATTAATAAATGCCATTTGTGACTTATTAGACCTTAAGGACCGCTTTGTAAATTCTTGGAAGTTAAACTGTCATTTTATGACTCTAAGGACTAATGATTTAGCCGAAACATTTAGAAGCCTTAAGGATTAGTTCGCCACTTAGTGGAAGTTATAAAACCTAATGTTAAATAGAGGGACTATTTTCACCATCTGCCGAAAATACTAGAAACCCTAAAGACTAAAGCTTTTAAGAACAGGAAAGTGTACATTTGGTAAAATATAGAGGGACTTGTTTTGCCAATAACCGAAAATTAAGCAAACCCTAGAACCTTTATTTCATTTAATGCATTAAAACTTGAGTATACTATCTTTACATAGTTATTTTGTGAATAGGAACCGGTTAGTCTATTTTGACTACTAGGATAACTGACAGGCCACTTAATGAAACCAGATTTACAACAACAGTACATGTTGGATCATTTAATAACAGACTAGGGAGCATTATCTCATGTACCACATTTTATTTAATGTTTGAACTCGTTGTTGTGTGTATATATATATATTATACCTTATTAGAAAGAATTATAGGATATAATGCCTATGCTTATGATTGTCATATATTATTATATTATATTATACATATGAACTCCTTGTTTGATGCGTACTCTTGCGCACGTTATCGCACATCAACATGTATTTTCTCTCGCTTATGATTTTGTACGTATATCTACGGAACACGACTTATTAACGACCCATATACACGTGCTTTTAATATATCATGTGGTATTATTTGGATAAATTTGCATTTTTAAATGATGGTGTGGAACCCAAAATCAAGGTACTTATGATTCTATATTTTATATATGGGACCTGAGACTCTCGTTCCTAAGTTAATTATGATTACGTCTTTAGACGGAATGAGACGTCTAAAGGTGAAATCATAAGTCACCGGACCACAAGTTTATTTATAATTTCCTATTAAGATGTTATGGGACGTCTGAAGATGAGGGATTATAAATAAACGGGCTGTAAAGTATCTTAATAATATCTATTATCTTAGACGTTATATTTATCCTAAATAATAAGCCTTGCAGGGAATATTTAGGTAAGGTGGGGCTATGAAATCCTTATTTGAAACGAGTGAGGACGCTTGTTTGTTTGAATAAAGAAATCATAGGTCACCGAATAGGGTTATGAATTTCACCTTACATGGATGAGGACGCTTGTCGATGTAAATAGAAATTTATAATCACATGGGCTTAAATATATTCGACATGACTCATTATTGATATTATTTTATGTATCTGACTATGTACGTATCCCTTTTTGACTCGCGATTTCCTCCAGTAGTATCTTATCATTAAGATAACTCATAATTGATGTTATTACATCACCATCTAGAAACCTAAGAAGACTCGTATTCATATCTTTTGCATCATAGCATTGTGCTCTTGATTTTTGGCTTATCCTTAACCCAAATATCATTTCCGCTGCATTTGACCGCGTTAAGGGATGTCTACTTTCCGCTTCATCTGACCCCTTTCAAGGAGTGTTCTTTTCCGCTGCATTTTGAACCCTTTTTGGGAGTTCTCACTTCCATTTAATTTGACCGCTTTGGGACGTCACATAAAATAAAGCTAGTTCATCTGCCATGAGGAAACGAAACCTCGATCATTCGAGGAGACGATAAAACAGACTTTATCGACACTACGCTTAGTGTCATCTCTTGTACCAAAGACCAGAAATACTTGGTAAGAGGATGCCCAATCTTCTAAGCTCGCATTTCTCAAATCGACAAGGAAGACAGACCCAAGCATAAAAGACATGCCCAACTCTCAATGGGTGTATTTTGTAGGGTTATGTTTGTCATCTCCCAAAAAGCGATAATGGGTGTCCAATACTCTTTTGGACAATCTTCTTCCTCTTCGTATCCAATTAGTTCCACAATACCATTGTCTAACAAGCCTTGAAATGAATGACTTCTTCCTTTTAGAAGTCGAAATTGTGCAAATTTTGGAACCACCAACAGTAGAGGCATGACCCCTTTCAGCATCTCACCAAGGATGCACACTTCTTTATTCTTGGTATCTTCTTGATTTCCATCATCTGAAGTACTTCTTTTCTATGCAACTTATGCCCCGGCTCAGCCACAAATGAAGCAGATTCTTTGCAACTTCCTACCCAAGCAACACCAACAAAAATCTTAGCCATTTTGCTGAGTGAAGCTTGATGTCAAACTAATGTTTGCTTTCCACAGACTAGAAGTATATCGGGAAGCCCTTTGCGTGAAAAATTGTTGACGCAAGAGCGGTACCAGCCAAAACTATATTTCTAACTCGACATAGCATAAGCCTATTAAAGCTTAATAGACTTAAAAATCTCTTGAAGGACTAGTAGAAACATTAATGAACTGTTATCTATGCTCATCAAGACACATTGGGGCCCGGAGGCACATCTAAGAAAAACCAAGACTTAAGACAAGTTTGTCCTAGTCAACCAACCTTGTAAACTTAAAACTTGAGTTCACAAGATTACACGTTTAAGAAAAAGTTCCCTCACTTGCTCCCTGAACAAGTAACTTCATCTTTAGCTTCGAGAATGAAACTAGAATAACGGGGTGGTGTAAAACCCCCAAAATTTGGGTTTCTACACACGTCACCGGCTTCATTAACGTATCATTCATCGTACCATATTGTAATAAACTACCTTTATAATGTATCATCACAAGACTTATTGTGTTTTGACGAATGATTTCTAAACTCCAAATGACTCATGAATTGTGCATGATAGTTGGAATATAACCCGAAAGTTTATGATGTTATACAAAAGATCTATTACATCTACTCAAATCCTGCCCAACAGATCTGCTAGATAGGGCTAATACTGATAGGGCTGGTAAGGTTAAAGGTGCCAACAGAGTACTCTGCAATGCCTGTATAAGCCAATCAGGACTCCTTAAGCAAACTGAGTACAATCAGCAACTGGGACCGCAGTCTGCCAATGACTCCTCGAAGGTAGACGGTCTCTACTGTCACTCCATCATGACAAACAACAGCAAGATGAAAGAAGGTGGGCAAAGACTGCCCTTGTGCAGTAAGAGAAGAGTGGGTCTTATGCTGAAGACCCCCTCCAAGGTGTGATTATGCCAATGGAGGTAGTAGTTCTCCTCCAACAACCACTGTAAGGCCTCGTCGGTCGTGGCCAAAAAACCTCGTGCTATCTGGGCATCTGCCCATACGGTCCAAGAGAGAGAGAGAGAGAGAGAGAGAGAGAGAGGAGAGGAGAGAGAGAGGAGAGAGGGAGAGAGAGAGAGGAGAGAGAGAGAGAGGAGAGAGAGAGAGAGAGAGAGAGGAGAGAGAGAGAGAGGAGAGAGAGAGAGGAGAGAGAGAGAGAGAGAGAGAGAGAGAGAGAAGAGAGAGAGAGAGAGTCTATGCGCTCATGCATGACAGTGTACCCCACCTGGCCTGCTATCAACAGGCTGTGGACGTCCGTCATGTCCTGCTTTTTGCTCATGGCTAGAGCATCACTCCGAACTTGAACATGATCAGCATGTCTAGTTTTGGAACCCTATCTGACCTCAAATCTTGGCTTGTAGGTTTTCCAAATTGAACATCTATCGTCGTGAGCTTAACCAACAAAGTGTAGTTAACCCTACATCTACTTTTCCTAGTTGACAATTCCCTAAATTGTCCTCTCTTAATTGTCATTATCTGTTCTGCGAACATCTACCGCTTCGTCAGATTGACGGCTAAACTTTCGGATAGTTCTGTCCATCCATAATTGATAGCATCACCTAAATACTGCTCAATTTGGATGTATGGAACAAACAGGATAAAGATCTCTTTGCATTGCTTTCCGTTCATCCGTAATGGAAGCAGCACCCCATTTACTGCTCTCAATCGGACATATAGAGCAAACCGAATAACTACCTCTTTACATTATTGACACCGTTCGTTTCAGAGCTTTTCTAGAACGAACCTTTAAACCGATGACATCTATACCCTAACAGATGACAAGAGTTTTTAATAGCTTCAAGGACGAAGCTAAAATAACGGGGCGGTGTTGTAAAATCCATGATTTTATCATGAGAAAAATATAATAAAAGTCTACTCAATGATCCTAGATCATTTTTCAACCTAGTAATAGTAATCGAGTTTCGAGGACGAAACTCAAGGTGGCATGTGGATGGTGTAAAACGTGAGATTTTTCGTTCATTAAATAATAATAAAGTATACTTCAAAACCTATTTTGAAGCAATACAAAAATCACTGAATTTGAAAATTTGACAATAGTCGTACAACCCGAGTACCGACAAATTAATAATTTAATTACATAAATTATTGTCGAGAGATACTTGATAAACGATTTGAATGAATTGTTAATATTCCATTTAACTACGGAGAGATTAAATGAGAAGTATCTTTATCAAAACGATACTTACGTTATTAAAACGATAAATGATAAATTATCATCATTTAGATAAACGAAAACGGTCTTCGTGTTTATAAGTCATATAAATACTCCATTTTATTGGAGAAATGATTTTTAGATCAATGACGCAATTCTCGTAAGATGAATCAAATTTTATAAACCACGAACGAGTCCCGTAACATTTATTAACTAACGTACAAGGAAAGTTACACTTTAGGCCCTTATAAAATAATTGCAACACTAGCCCTAAACTGTAATGAACTTGGCAAATGGCTTTTATAACTTTCAATGGTTAGATATAGTTGCATTAGGGTTTCACCCTCATAACCTAACCCTAGCCACCATCTTCAACACACACACACACCTAGATGTGGCAGCCGCCACATTTTCCAGCCATCACAAAACATCTCGGCCGCCACCCCTATGTGGGTGTTTGTCTTGGATTCATGCCCTAGCCGCCACCCTCTTCTTCCTTCGTGCCCCATCACCATCACGACATCATCATCATTATCAGCCGTGGCCACCACCATGCGGCCACCACCATTAGTGGCCACCACAGCCGCCATGCAGCCACAGCTGTGCACCATCTTCATCAACCACTGTCCTCGCTGCTCTCCACCAGCAGCCACCCGCCCGTCAGCCACCACCACCAGATCCAAGGATCACCGCAGCCACCACCATCCTCCATCACTACATGCAGTTGTGCAGCCACCTGCTGCCATCATCTCCACCACCCTCCTCCACCCCTCACGTCACCATCCCCACGGCCAACACGCCCAGCCACCAATTTTCGTGGCCACTGACCACCAGGCCGCCAACCGCCACTATTGTGCATCACCTTCGTGGCATGCAGCCACCACAGACCCACCACCACGAGATCATCATCTCTGTTGGAGGTGTTTGTTTCTTCATTCACAAACCCATCTAGGGCGTTTGGATTTGCTGTTTAACAAACAACATGAAGGGGTGTTTGGTTTGGACAATAGAATACATAAAGGTGCATCGGATGATCGTAGATCCATACGGGTCTATTCAGAATTGCTGTCGGGAGCGACAAGCAAGACGTTTGGGGCCAAGATCTACTGTTACATAGCTTCGGGGGTGTTTGGATCTACTGATTAGGGGGTGTTTGGGACTGTAGGAAGGTTTAAGAGGCTGTTTGGGATTAACAGCAGGTATAAAGGAGCGTTTGGGACTGCTGATGACATGCATGTTGATAAGGGGGCGTTTGGGACTGCTGAAGTCGACTAATGCATGTTAGATCCGGAGTCGTAAGGATAGGGGTATACTGATGTTTATGTTGTAAGATATAGACATGCATGTAGTATTCCCACCGATAGTTGTAATGTTCCCATTGTTAGTTAGATATTACCAACTGACCATTTAAAACTTGCCACTGTTAGTATTAAACTACCAAAAGTTCCACTGATAGCCTAACAGTTCCCACTGTTAGCTTTATAGTTTCCACTGTTAAGCTTAACAGTTCCCACTGCTAGCTATTCAGTTACCACTGTTAGACTAACCTAGCCACTGTCTTCATGTTTTTTCCCACTGTCTTTATAAAATAGCCACTGTTGGTACAGAAAAACTATTTTAGTAAGTTTTAGAAATATTCTTAAGAATATTATATTTTTATAAACCAGGATTTAATTAATAATAATTTATTTATTAATTTTTGGAATCTAATAAATTATTTAATAAAATTAATAATTTTTTTAAAGGCTAAAATGACATACACATTTTATAAAAAACGGGAAGTGATGAGTTGGCATTTATACATGATCTCATCGTTCTTTTCGGGCTTTTAATGCACAAAAATGTCAATAAAATACCATATATATGCTTGTGTTTGTTTACTTGTGTATTTTAGGTATGGATATCGTGAAAAAGACAAAAGATAACAAGTTACAAGGAAAAACGGACACGAGAAACGAAGCCGTACAAAGAATCGGGCCCTATTCATGAAGAATTCAACAAATACCCTTGAAGACTTAAATACAAACATGATTATTCCTCATTTATTGAAGAAATGACACTTAAAACCCTTGTATATTAATAATTACAATTTTGGTCCCTTAAGTTTGTCAAAATTACACAAATGGTCCTTCAACTTTGAAGAAATGGTAAGTTTAGTCCCTCAACTATTCAACATTGTCAATTATGGTCCCTCATCAAGCCAAAGATACATTGAAGACCTTTGAAGATAAAAAAATGTCCAAGATCAGTCCTTCAAATATGCAAAAGTTCCAAAAATAACCCTTGATACACCTTTTGGAAAGTTTTGTGAAAAAAATGTCAAGTTGTGAAAGTTGTTACAAGTATATTTGGACGCTGACAGACTTTTTAACACAAGTGACAAAAGAAAGGAAAAAGAAGGGCTAAAGTTGTTCATTTGAAACATTTGAAACGAAAATGCGCCAAACACATCCCATTCCCCCAATTTCGGATCAAAACAAGTTACTATTCACCTTCATCCACCCAGTTTTACCTTCACTTAAAACAAATGGTAAATCAAAATTACCCATGCCCACGTGTGATTCACACATGCAGAATCACATCCCACACACAAAACCCTCATCTCCACTCACCAATAGGCCCCACCATTCAACACGTCAACCAATGAAATTGCAACTTACTCTCCAAGCAATCTGACGTGTCCAAATCAACAGCCAAGGTTCCTTGCTTCACCCTAAAGCTATTATAAACGGTTTGGATCACTTTGGACAGCTCATCAACAACAAACGCACTCATGAACTCAAGGGCATTTTAGAGAAATCACATCTAGGGTTTGTGAATAGTGTAGCCAGGCATTTGCCTATAAAAGGAGACCTCAACATGTGAGAGTCCCTTTGTTCCAGTTTTAGGCTATTATCTTTGTAATTCCTTTTTAAGTTTAAATAAAATTGAATTTCTGAAATTATGAAATCTCGTTTTGATTTAATTAAAAGTTTGGTGTTTAAGTAGCCTAATTCTAAGTTCCATTTGATTTTTAAGGCCTACCTTAATCTTGTGGTTAAGGCACGTCTTGTTTCATAAAGTTCTTAAGGTTTGAATACCTTGAAATCCTAGGTTCTGTTTTGGCTTATTTTGTGTACTAACCCTTGGCCATTTGCTATAAGCTCTTACAAGCTTGTTGACACCAAGCTTGTGAAGGGATTAGAGCCCTTGGTTGAGTTGTTTGCTGCTTGTGTTGAAGATATAAAGTCCTTGAGGTTCTATTTTGAACCATCAACCAAGGCAGTTTGCATCATCTTCATTGAAGTACCTTGGTCTTGTTCTAGTTGTTGAACAAGGTCCAAGGAGCATTGCTGGCCTTCCTAGGATGTTGTGGAAGGCAGGTATAATCTCTTGGTTAAGATTCCCCTAAAAGATTTCATGTTTATGACTGTTTTGAATTTTGTGCTATGATTTTGAGTTTTTGTGTTTGTGCTTCTGATTTTTGAGTTTGATTGTGTTAGTTGCTATCTAGGAAGTGTTTTTGATCATTAAAATCAGTAGGTTATTAGTTGAAATCACAAGTTCCTTTGTTAAGTGGTAGATTAAAGAGTGTTTGGGTCTACTGCATTATTTGGAATTGTGGTTTGCTAAGTGGTTGTTTGCTGTTTGTAAGTGTTGGTATCTGCTTGTTAGGTGCTAGTGTTCATATGTTTGCAGGTTTGAAGGTTTGAAACACATAGATTTATAATTTGGCTATAAAATCTTTAAAACTTGGTAAAATTGGCTAGGATTTTGAGGACACCTAGATCTAAGCTTAGGCTAGGGATAACAAGTGCTAAATCTGAGTTAATCACACCAGGGAAGAAGGATTTAAGGCTTGAAATTGGATCAAGTGTCAAGTATATCAGCAAACTTGTTTCTGCATATGTTCATTGTTCATCAGTAACTTTTTGTGCTTTGATCTTGTTATTTACTTTGATTCAGTGATCCATTCTTGTTGCTTTGTGTTTATTCTTAGTTTATATAGCTTGTGTATGCATCCTGTTAAGTTTGGTTAGCTTATTGTGGCTAAATCTGCTTATTAAGTGCTTAACTGCTTATTTCCATATCTGGTGCATATCTGGTGACTGTTTGGCTTATTGTGGCTTATTGTGTGAACCAATTTGTGATTTTATTGTTGCTATTGACTCCTTGTGATTCACTGATCACAAGGGTGCCTTTGTTTCCAATTGAATCAAACTAGAACTCTCAAATAAGCTTGGTCAAATAGTCAAAGCAGTGGGAACTCCTTTCCCCTGCTAGTTGCCACTGATAGTGTAAAACTGGTGTCATCTTATCAATAAGCTATAATTGCTTATTCCAATCTGCAACAACTTTGTTTTTGTAATAGGTGCTCATATTTTGAACCATTTGTTCATACTGGAGCATTTGGGTGGTTGACTTTAGGGTTTGACTAGAAAACCAACTCCATTGACTTTTTCATAAGTTCATTTGTGCTTATTCTGGCTTATTGGTTGTGCTTATTGGATTTTTGTTGATTGATTTTGCTTATTGAGTCCATTTGAAAGCTTTTGCAAGTTGAACCAAGTCCTGAGGTGCCCTAAATCTCTAAAACGACTATTTTGTCTTTTAGTGAAGTTTTACTTTGCTTATTTCTGGCTTATTGAGTGAGCTTTTTCAAAATTTCTTTTTACAGATCTCATAAGCATCCCAAAAGAAGGTTGTGTGTCAAATTAGAGCTTATGGCATTAGCTTATGGCTTAATGGGCTGAAAAGCCCAATAAGAATAAGCTGAGTGTTAAATAAGCTGTGATAAGCTCATTTTCAGCTTTTGGGCCTTTAGAGTTTTGTTCTTAGAATTGAATTTTGAGTCAGATAGGGCTTTTCCAAGTCAATTGGGCCAAGTTTGACTTTTTGGGCCCAAAAGCCCAATTTGGTTGACTGTTTTTGGTTTTGGCCCATTTGAGGGCCCAATAGGGGTATTTTGGTAATTTCACTTTGTTTGTCTGATTACTTAGGTTAAAAAAAACTAGTTTGCAAGTTTTTAGAATTTTTTATAATTTTTGGATTTTTAATATTATTTTATTATTATTTTTAAAATTTCACATTTTCCAACTTTTTACATTTTTCTTAGGTTAATTACATTAAAATAAGAATTTAGCAACCTTTAGAATAATTTTATCACTTTTAGATTAATTTTTATAATTATTTTAAGTTTTAAAAGTTTTTAAATCATTTTAAATAGTTTTTATTAGTTTAAAAATTTCTAAAAATAGTTTTTAATCTTCTTAGGTCATTTTAGAGGTTTACCAATTGAAAAATCTTTATTTGGGCTTTTTGATAATTTATTTGATTTTTAGGGCTTTAATTAGCATTTAAAAATTGAATATTTAATTACTTAAAAGGTTTGAAAAAGTTTTGATCATTGGTAAACACTTAGTTTATTTAATTTGATTTTTGGTGAATTTTTGGCAATTTTTAGAATTTATTTTTATTTTTGTGGTTTTTAAGGTTCTACGTTTTAACTTTATAGTAGTGATTTTTTGTTAATTTTTATTTTTACGTCTTCGTCATTTTCTTTTCTCATCCCCTTCTAAACCAATCATTAATCACAAATCTTGTACATCTTAGTCACACACATATACCTCCTTGGGAAACGAACTTTCATTCCATTAAGGGTCATTAACACTTGATCTTTCTTAAAGTCATTTGTTCAATACTTACCGCTTTTACGCCTTTTTCCTAAAGGGTGTAATTTACCACAATCAATTTTGGCGCCGCTGCCGGGGAGGTGTGTCGTGATTAATTTGCATTGTTGTTTTTAATATTAACCATAAATAGTCTTTGTATTAGTAGAACTCTACTAATACGTATTATCGGTTTTCTTGGTTTTTCTTGTACAAATATTATTACTATATTGTATTAAGTATCACAATAAATTCACAATATCTCCAAAAGTGTGAAAACACAACCTTAATTGGGATTTCATCACTCAATTATTGTATTCGAATCTCAAACGAAAAGAAAAAGGCAAAAATAGATAAATACTTTCGTGAAGCTCGATTTTGAAAGATACAAATTATAAGGTGGGTATAAGGCGGGTATTATAAAATATACCCTAAGGAAAAAGGCTCTTAAGTGCTTCGCGCCGCCTCGTTTCCCCGCTTGCTTGTGAGTATTTTGAGATTGAAGGCTAATCGAGGGTTTTGCCGCCCAAAGTATTATTACGTATAACATATTTGCTTGGTTTCTTTGTGATTAAACCCTCTTGAACAATTTGGTTTTCACCAAAGTTCTAAAGTCATTCGAAGGCGTTCACTCCACGTGATCGTTTTCATTCCTTTGAGGCTTCTTTAATCAAGAGTTTGATTCGAGGAGAGATTTTGTAGATTGTTGTCTACGAAGATACACCAAAATCCAAAAAAATAAATATCATCAAAAACACAAAAAAAAAAAAAATTGAAAATCCACAAAACACCCAAAAAGAATCTTCTTTGCTCACCTCCCATTCTTCGTGAAGTTTATGATCACTCGTAATCAAGCAAAACGAGCTCGTAAACGACTTCAAAAGCAAGCAAATCAAGAGACGTTGATTGTAGAAGAACCTCCAATTGTTGAACCTATTGTAGAACAAGAAGTCGTCATGGCTAATCGTACTATGATGGAGTTGCTACAAGCACCCACCGAGGGTTTTGGAGAGGCTGTTGTGATTCCCGCCATCCTTGCGGAGAATTTCGAGATTAAGACGGGTTTAATGTCTATGTTGCAAGCAAATAAATTTAGAGGTCACGAGAAAGACAACCCGCACTATCACATTAGGAATTTTAACCGTCTCACCGCCACTAGCATGTTTAAGGATGTTCCACATGACGCCATTAAGATGATGTTGTTTCCATACTCGTTAGATGGACCCGCAAAAATTTGGCTCGAGAAAGAACCGCCAAATTCGATTTTGACATGGGCCGATCTCATTTTTAAGTTTGTGAACAAGTTTTTTCCACCATCTAAAACAACACATTTGAAAAATGAGATTTCACGATTTGTGCAAAGAAATAATGAAAGTTTTTCAATGGCATGGGAACGATTTAAAGAAATGTTACATGAATGTCCACACCATGATTTTACGGAATTGCATCAAGTTGATACTTTTTATAATGGGCTTAATGATCATGAACGAGATTATTTGAATGCCGCCGCGGGTGGTAATTTTTTGTGCAAGACGACAAATGAGGCTTTACAAATCATCGAGAAAAGATCTAAGGTTTATAGCCCTCGTAACACACCGAGTGTTGCCAATTTGGGTTCGTCATCATCGTCACAATCGTCTCGTAGCATTAATGCCTTACATGATGAAGCTAATGAGGAAAATCGGTTTTTTGATAGATTTGCTAATCTTATGTCCCATTGGAAGGCTCAAGAAGCTTCCAATTCCGCTTCGGTTAAAGCGGTTGCTAAGAGTTGTTTATCTTGTGGTGGAGCTCATGATCTTTCCGAGTGCATTACCGCGGATGGTAACACTTCGAGTGCTTATGTAGCAACGGGAACTTACAACCAAAACGGTCAAGGTTCCCGCCAAAATCAAGCTCCACCCAATCAAAATGTTAACAATTATCGAAACAACAACCAAGGTAATTACCAAGGCAATTCACGCAATTACAACAAGGGGAATTATCAAAATGGGAATGGACAAATTTCTAATCAAAATCAAAACCGTGATTTTCAAAACACTACACAAGGTTTTCAAAATGCTCACACTAAAAATTTGCAAGGAGAATTTTTGGATTATGCAAAAGCAAATGATGCTAAATTTGATAACATGCAACGTGAGATGATTAGCTTAAGATCCGAGTTGAAAAACGAGCTAAAAAATGAACTTGCTAATGAACTTAAAACTCATGCAAACAAAATGGAAGGAAATGTCCAACGTCTTCAACAAAATCAACAAAAGATGGAATTAGGACAACATGAGATTAAGCAAGAGTTATTAAAAGCGGATGCTAGGCAATCAAAATTTGAGGACCGAATGGCTAAGATGTTTGAAGCAATCATGTGTAAACCCTCTTCCTCGGGTGGTCTTCCTAGTGATACCATTGCAAACCCGAAGGGAGAAATGAAGGTTATTACTACACGAAGTGGTAAAACTTTCAAGGAACCAATCTCTCGTCCAAGTACTTCTACGGAGAAGGAAATCGAGAAAGAACCCGAGGTGATGGTCCAAAAGGAGCACATTACAATCTCACGAAGTACCGCTCATACCACACCTACAGTTGAACCAATACCAATTGTGGAACCCGAGTTTCCAAGGCTGTTGCCTAATGTCCAACCCACACCACCTTTACCCTACCCTTCGAGACGAAACAAAGAGAAGTTGCAAGAACGTAACAAACAACAAATCGAGCTTTTTATAAAAATGTTTCAACAAGTCCATTTTGATGTGAGTTTAGCCAACGCGTTGTTATATATGCCTCGTTTCGCTTCCACTTTTAAAAGTATGATGAGCGATAAGGAAAAGCTTTCAAAGCTTGCTAATTGTTCTTCGGTTTATCTTAACCGCATACCGGAAAAATTGGTGATCCCGGAAAGTTTCTCATTCCTTGTGACATACAAGATATGAAAGAATGCCTCGCCTTGGCCGATCTTGGTGCGAGCATTAATTTGATGCCATTTTCCATTTGGAAATCGCTTTCGCTTCCGGCTCTCATTCCTTCGAACATGTCCATCGAGATGGCCGATCATTCTACGATTATGGCATGTGGAGTAGCCGAAGATGTTTTCGTGAAAGTGGGGAAGTTCTACTATCCCGTTTATTTTATAGTAGTTGACATCCCCGTGGATCCTCAAGTTCCTCTAATTTTAGGTCGTTCATTTTTAGACACTTCGAGATCGCTTATCGATGTTCATGCAAGAACTATCACTTTGAGATTCAACGAAGAGGAACTTGTTATATACGCTACTCAAAACTCAAAACCTTCTCATGTTTATGCAATCGCTACCATCAATCACATCGACATCGTTGATGTGGTTTGCGATGAGTTTTCACAAGAAGTGTTAGGTTTTTCCGATAGCTCGTCAAGTGGCAATCCCACTATTTTGGATCCGATTCTTGCTAATTCCACACCAAATCTCACTCCATTCCAAGGAGGCGATCTCACTTCAAATGAAATCGACAATGAAGATGAGGTGTTGATTAGTGATGATACTTCTATTCCACCATTTCTTTCGCCGATGGAAGTTATGAGTGTTGAACCAAAATCTTCAATCGAGGAACCACCTATCCTTGAATTGAAAGATCTTCCTTCTCACCTTGAATACGCATTCTTGGAAGGTGATGACAAGTTGCCGGTTATTATTGCAAAAGGTCTTGCTAATGATGAAAAAACCGAGCTCTTGAAAGTTCTTAAGGCTCATAAAGGGGCAATTGCGTGGAAAATATCCTACATTAAGGGTATTGACCCAAAATTTTGTACTCACAAGATTTTAATGGAGGAGGACTACAAACCCGCAATTCAGAGTCAAAGAAGGGTGAATCCCAAAATTCACGATGTCATTAAAAAGGAGGTCCTTAAACTCGTTGACGCAGGAATGATTTATCCTATATTCGATAGCCCATGGGTGAGCCCAATCCATTGTGTCCCTAAAAAGGGAGGAATGACCGTTGTTCCTAATGAAAACAACGAGTTAATTCCCACTCGTGTTGTGACCGGTTGGAGGGTGTGTATTGACTACCGAAAGTTAAATGACGCCACTCGTAAAGACCACTTTCCTTTGCCCTTCATGGATCAAATGTTGGAGCGACTTGCGGGAAATGAAATCTATTGCTTTTTAGATGGTTTTTCCGGTTACTTTCAAATCCCTATCGACCCTCGTGATCAAGAGAAGACTACTTTTACGTGTCCTTATGGAACGTTCGCTTATCGTAGGATGCCTTTTGGACTTTGCAATGCACCCGGTACGTTTCAACGGTGTATGATGGCGATTTTTCACGATATGATCGAGAAGTCGATGGAAGTGTTTATGGATGACTTCTCGGTGTTTGGCAATTCGTTCACGTCATGTTTATCTAATCTCGAACAAATGTTGAAACGTTGTGAAGAAACCAATCTTGTGCTTAATTTGGAAAAATGCCATTTTATGTGTAAACAAGGAATCGTCTTAGGACATAAGGTGTCGAAGGCGGGGATTGAGGTCGATAAAGCTAAGGTAGACGTCATCGCCAAGTTACCTCATCCCAAAACCGTTAAGGGAGTTAGGAGTTTCCTAGGCCACGCGGGCTTTTATCGTCGTTTCATCAAGGACTTTTCGAAAATCTCTCGTCCTATGACACACCTTCTCGAGAAGGATGCTCCTTTTAACTTCAATGAGGATTGTGTTAAGGCTTTCGAAACTCTCAAAAGGAAACTTACCGAAGCTCCCATTCTTGTTGCTCCTAATTGGGAATTACCCTTTGAAATCATGTGCGATGCAAGTGATTATGCTATAGGGGCCGTCTTAGGGCAACGTTATGACAAGCATTTCCGTCCTATCCATTATGCTAGTAAGACGATGACCGAGGCTCAATTAAAGTACACCACAACGGAAAAGGAATTCCTTGCCGTGGTCTATGCTTTTGAGAAATTCCGACCTTATCTCGTCTTGACTAAAAGCATCGTGTATACCGACCATTCGGCTATCAAGTATCTCTTAGCTAAGCAAGATGCTAAGCCGAGATTGCTTCGTTGGATGCTCCTCCTCCAAGAATTTGATGTCACCGTGCTTGACAAAAAAAGGAGCCGAGAATCTAACGGCCGATCATCTCTCTCGTCTAGAAGATCCTCACAAAGATGTTTTCGAGAACAAGGAAATTACCGAAACATTTCCTCTTGAGACTCTCGGTGTAGTGAATTCTAAAGACACCACCCCATGGTTTGCCGACATTGCAAATTACCATGCGGGCAATTTCATAATCAAGGGTATGACGACTCAACAAAAACGAAAATTCTTTCGTGACGTCAAGTTCTATTTTTGGGACGACCCTTATCTCTTTCGGATTTGTGCGGATCAACTCGTTCGACGTTGTGTTTTTGGTGCCGAAGCTTCTAATATCCTTAGAGCTTGTCACGAGGGACCCACGGGTGGTCACCACGGTGCTAATCTCACGGCTAAGAAAGTGTTCGATGCCGGTTTCTTTTGGCCTTCTATCTATCATGATGCACACGCACTTGTGAAGTCGTGTGATTCGTGCCAACGTCAAGGAAAATCGTCTCAACATGATGAAATGCCGCAAAACATAATTCAAGTGTGTGAGATCTTCGACATATGGGGAATAGACTTTATGGGGCCGTTCCCATCGTCTCATGGAAACAAATATATCCTCGTCGCGGTGGACTACCTTTCTAAGTGGGTGGAAGCTAAGGCTTTGCCTACTAATGATGCTCGTGTGGTAGTGAAGTTTTTGAAGCAACTATTCTCTCGGTTCGGAACCCCTCGTGCTATTATAAGCGATCGTGGAACCCATTTTTGTAATGACCAATTCGAAAAGGTTCTAAAGAAATATGGAGTTACTCATCGTCTTTCTACGGCTTATCACCCGCAAACGAGTGGGCAAGTCGAGGTTTCGAACCGAGCTTTGAAGAGGATTTTAGAGAGGTCAATTGGAGAAAACCGTGCTTCATGGTCCGACAAACTTGATGACGCTTTATGGGCCTTTAGGACCGCTTATAAGACACCTATCGGTTGCACTCCTTATAAGTTAGTCTATGGGAAGAATTGTCATTTGCCCATTGAGTTGGAGCACAAGGCATATTGGGCCCTTAAGCATGCAAATTTTGACTTGAAGACTGCGGGAGATCACCGGAAAATACAATTGAATGAATTGGATGAATTAAGAGATAATGCTTATGAAAATTCATTAATTTTTAAAGAAAAGACTAAAAAGTTTCATGATTCAAAGATTAAAAACCGGGTTTTTAACGTTGGTGATCAAGTGTTGCTTTTTAACTCACGTCTTAAGATATTTTCCGGGAAATTGAAATCTCGTTGGTCGGGTCCATTCACCATTACACAAGTATTTCCATATGGGACCATTGATCTAGCTCAAGATGATGGTCCTAATTTCAAGGTGAATGGACATAGGCTTAAGTACTACTTTGGTGGGGAAATTCCTTCAATGGTTGCCCTCGACCAAGTCACCTTCCCCAATGATAATTAGCATTGAGGGGATCGAGTCGAGCTCATGACTCGGTAATCAAAAACGAGGTGCCTCGTAGGGGAGATCCCATGCTTATCTTTTAGGCTCACTATTCACTAATAAGGGGACTTGTACCCTTTCAACTCGTTGTCTCGTGGTTGTTTGTGATTGTGTTATCTAGATCATCATCATCTACGTTTGAAGACTCTCGTGTTCGTTTACGTGAGCCTCCATCATTCGTTTGAAGAAGTTTTTCACGAATCCATGACATATCCTTTATTGTTCTAACAATTATCTTTTAGCATACTTAATAAACGGCTTTAGATATATTGTTGATCACCCTTTCCATGCTAGATCCTAAGCATTCGACTCTTCGTCTCTAGTATGGGGGTGCTCCACCTTTAGACTCGAAACATTGAGGACAATGTTTACTTTTAGTATGGGGGGTGAATAGGTACTTGCTTTGCTACGCCCTTTCGCTTTCCAACTTTCAAAGTTTTATTGCTAATAAGGCTAAAAATGGCCAAATTTTAAATTTTTTCTTAGTTTTCATAAGTGTTTTTAAGACACGAATGTATATTTTCCGATGGGTAGAATAAGAGTTAATTTTTGACTTGATGGGCATTTGGAGCCATTTACATTCCTTAACCCGCCCAATTCAAGTTTTGCTAGACTTTTATATAGGGAGCTTTAAAACGCGAAAGTCTTAACTCTTTCGGGTTAAGAACAAGAACTTTTCGCAAGTTCCTATAATTGATCCTAGAAAGTCACTTATCAAGGGAACTTCAAAACGCATTCTCTAAACTTGAAAAAGTCCAAGAAAGTGCAAGATCCTATAGGTGGCTTAAAAACCCAAAACTTTGATTTGATATAGTCTTAATGAAAGCTAATCCAAATTTGGCTTAATTTTGACTTGCATGGCTAAGTATTCACGAGTCTCTTTAATTAGAGGTCTTTATATAGTGAAGAACGAGAAATGATAGAGTTAGACAAGTGATCATGCTAAACGTAGAACACGAAAGTGTTCTTTCAAAAACTCATATGTTTTTAATTGTGGTTTTTTCTTCCCATAAGATCAATGCATTAGGAATAAATCATAATTGCAATAAGTAAGGTCGTACGATTTGAAAGGTTACTTAGCCTCTAGCGCAAGATCGTTTAAAAGTTGCTTGGGGTTGAATAGAGTTCATAGCGAAGGCATAACTTATTGAAGCAGGACGCGAAGATTGGCGATCATCCAAAAAGGCCCTAACAAGGCATGAGGAGCTCTATTTTTGCTAAAGATCCAAAGATGATGTGAAGTATCATTACTCCTAAATCAATATGAAGGATCGAGACACACGACGAAAAGCAATTACTCCCCTAAAGATCATGGAGAAAGTCTATCCAAAAAGACCCTAACAAGGTATGAGGATAAATATATCCAAGTCCGAAAAGGAGGCGGATCGTTGTATATCAAAATACAAAGTAAAGATTGAAGAAAAATGATGAAGTCGTGGTCCAATACGAAGAATCTCTCAAAAACGTCAAGTGAAGAAATTCCAAATATATGAAGAGAAGACCATAATTTCGAGAACGTCTTCCCAAGATTTGAAGTAAGAAGTACATGCCAAATATCGGTCCGAAAAAGGTCTCAAATCGTGAAACGAGTTATGCCAAGATATGAACTTAAGGAGATACACGAGAAGCCGTTTTAAAAGATTTTGTCCTTCGGCTAACTATTGATCAAATCGTGCTACTTTGCTTTCGGACTAATAACTACTCAAATAATTCAATATGAATCACTTGTGATCCATGACAAATAGATAAAAAATGCTAGTAACCCATTTCCTTTTATAATAACTAGGATTGCGGGGAGAAAAAGTATTACACAATTTGGACGTATGAGAAGTGTTAGCATTGTGACTTGTACCAACAATGATCTTGTTTTTGCACTTAGCATGGAATGTATGACAATCAAGGATGACGAAGTTTACTCTAAGGGACATTTACTTGTTTCTATTCTTTGACCCTAAAAGTCACTTTTTGTGATGAAAATCATATGTTATGTCTTTACACATCTTCGTAGTATGTTGCAAGTCTTTTACTCTTCAATAAAGGTTAATAAAATTAAACTTTGGTGATGCTTAGATACTTTATTCTAGCATTGCGTGAGGGCACGGCAATGGCTTAGTATGGGGGAGTGATGAGATGGCATTTATACATGATCTCATCGTTCTTTTCGGGCTTTTAATGCACAAAAATGTCAATAAAATACCATATATATGCTTGTGTTTGTTTACTTGTGTATTTTAGGTATGGATATCGTGAAAAAGACAAAAGATAACAAGTTACAAGGAAAAACGGACACGAGAAACGAAGCCGTACAAAGAATCGGGCCCTATTCATGAAGAATTCAACAAATACCCTTGAAGACTTAAATACAAACATGATTATTCCTCATTTATTGAAGAAATGACACTTAAAACCCTTGTATATTAATAATTACAATTTTGGTCCCTTAAGTTTGTCAAAATTACACAAATGGTCCTTCAACTTTGAAGAAATGGTAAGTTTAGTCCCTCAACTATTCAACATTGTCAATTATGGTCCCTCATCAAGCCAAAGATACATTGAAGACCTTTGAAGATCAAAAATGTCCAAGATCAGTACTTCAAATATGCAAAAGTTCAAAAAATAACCCTTGATACACCTTTTGGAAAGTTTTGTGCAAAAAATGTCAAGTTGTGAAAGTTGTTACAAGTATATTTGGACACTGACAGACTTTTTAATACAAGTGACAAAAGAAAGGAAAAAGAAGGGCTAAAGTTGTGCATTTGAAACATTTGAAACGAAAGTGCCCCAAACACATCCCATTCCCCCAATTTCGGATCAAAACAAGTTACTATTCACCTTCATCCACCCAGTTTTACCTTCACTTAAAACAAAGGGTAAATCAAAATTACCCACGCCCACGTGTGATTCACACATGCAGAATCACATCCCACACACAAAACCCTAATCTCCACTCACCAATAGGCCCCACCATTCAACACGTCAACCAATGAAATTGCAACTTACTCTCCAAGCAATCTGACGTGTCCAAATCAAAAGCCAAGGTTCCTTGCTTCACCCCAAAGATATTATAAACGGTTTGGATCACTTTGGACAGCTCATCAACAACAAACGCACTCAAGAACTCAAGGGCATTTTAGAGAAATCACATCTAGGGTTTGTGAATAGTGTAGCCATGCATTTGCCTATAAAAGGAGACCTCAACATGTGAGAGTCCCTTTGTTCCAGTTTTAGGCTATTATCTTTGTAATTCCTTTTTAAGTTTAAATAAAATTTGAATTTCTGAAATTGTGAAATCTCTTTTTGATTTAATTAAAAGTTTGGTGTTTGAGTAGCCTAATTCTAAGTTCCATTTGATTGTTAAGGCATACCTTAATCTTGTAGTTAAGGCACGTCTTGTTTCATAAGGTTTTTAAGGTTTGAATACCTTGAAATCCTAGGTTCTGTTTTGGCTTATTTTGTGTACTAACCCTTGGCCATTTGCTATAAGCTCTTACAAGCTTGTTGACACCAAGCTTGTGAAGGGATTAGAGCCCTTGGTTGAGTTGTTTGCTGCTTGTGTTGAAGATATAAAGTCTTTGAGGTTCTACTTTGAACCATCAACCAAGGCAGTTTGCATCATCTTCATTGAAGTACCTTGGTCTTGTTCTAGTTGTTGAACAAGGTCCAAGGAGCATTGCTGGCCTTCCTAGGATGTTGTGGAAGGCATGTTTAATCTCTTGGTTAAGATTCCCCTAAAAAATTTCATGTTTATGACTGTTTTGAATTTGGTGCTTTGATTTTGAGTATTTGGGTTTGTGCTTCTGATTTTTGAGTTTGATTGTGTTAGTTGCTATCTAGGAAGTGTTTTTGATCATTAAAATCAGTATGTTATTAGTTGAAATCACAAGTTCCTTTGTTAAGTGGTAGATTAAAGGGTGTTTGGGTCTACTGCATTATTTGGAATTATGGTTTGCTAAGTGGTTGTTTGCTGTTTGTAAGTGTTGGTATCTGCTTGTTAGGTGCTAGTGTTCATATGTTTGCAGGTTTGAAGGTTTGAAACACATAGATTCATAATTTGGCTATAAAATCTTTAAAACTTGGTAAAATTGGCTAGGATTTTGAGGACACCTAGATCTAAGCTTAGGCTAGGGCTAACAAGTTCTAAATCTGAGTTAATCACACCAGGGAAGAAGGATTTAAGGCTTGAAATTGGATCAAGTGTCCAGTATATCAGCAAACTTGTTTCTGCATATGTTCATTGTTCATCAGTAACTTTTTGTGCTTTGATCGTGTTATTTACTTTGATTCAGTGATCCATTCTTGTTGCTTTGTGTTTATTCTTAGTATATATAGCTTGTGTATGCATCCTGTTAAGTTTGGTTGGCTTATTGTGGCTAAATCTGCTTATTAAGTGCTTAACTGCTTATTTCCATATCTGGTGCATATCTGGTGACTGTTTGGCTTATTGTGGCTTATTGTGTGAACCAATTTGTGATTTTATTGTTGCTATTGACTCCTTGTGATTCACTGATCACAAGGGTGCCTTTGTTTCCAATTGAATCAAACCAGAACTCTCAAATAAGCTTGGTCAAATAGTCAAAGCAGTGGGAACTCCTTTCCCCTGCTAGTTGCCACTGATAGTGTAAAACTGGTGTCAGCTTATCAATAAGCTATAATAGCTTATTCCAACCTGCAACAACTTTGTTTTTGTAATAGGTGCTCATATTTTGACCCATTTGTTCATACTGGAGCATTTGGGTGGTTGACTTTAGGGTTTGACTAGAAAACCAACTCCATTGACTTTTTCATAAGTTCATTTGTGCTTATTCTGGCTTATTGGTTGTGCTTATTGGATTTTTGTTGATTGATTTTGCTTATTGAGTCCATTTGAAAGCTTTTGCAAGTTGAATCAAGTCCTGAGGTGCCCTAAATCTCTAAAACGACTATTTTGTCTTTTAGTGAATTTTTACTTTGCTTATTTCTGGCTTATTGAGTGAGCTTTTTCAAAATTTCTTTTTACAGATCTCATAAGCATCCCAAAAGAAGGTTGTGTGTCAAATTAGAGCTTATGGCATTAGCTTATGGCTTAATGGGTTGAAAAGCCCAATAAGAATAAGCTGAGTGTTAAATAAGCTGTGATAAGCTCATTTTCAGCCTTTGGGCCTTTAGAGTTTTGTTCTTAGAATTGAATTTTGAGTCAGATAGGGCTTTTCCAAGTCAATTGGGCCAAGTTTGACTTTTTGGGCCCAAAAGCCCAATTTGGTTGACTGTTTTTTATTTTGGCCCATTTGAGGGGCCAATAGGGGTATTTTGGTACTTTCACTTTGATTTTCTGATTATTTAGGTTAAAATAAACTAGTTTGCAAGTTTTTAGAATTTTTTATAATTTTTGGATTTTTAATATTATTTTATTATTATTTTATTATTATTTTTAAAATTTCACATTTTCCAACTTTTTACATTTTTCTTAGGTTAATTACATTAAAATAGGAATTTAGCAACCTTTAGAATAATTTTATCACTTTTAGATTAATTTTTATAATTATTTTAAGTTTTAATAGTTTTTAAATCATTTTAAATAGTTTTTGTTAGTTTAAAAATTTCTAAAAATAGTTTTTAATCTTTTTAGGTCATTTTAGAGGTTTACCAATTGAAAAATCTTTATTTGGGATTTTTGATAATTTATTTGATTTTTAGGGCTTTAATTAGCATTTAAAAATTGAATATTTAATTATTTAAAAGGTTTGAAAAAGTTTTGATCATTGGTAAACTCTTAGTTTATTTAATTTGATTTTTGGTGAATTTTTGGCAATTTTTAGAATTTATTTTTATTTTTGTGGTTTTTAAGGTTCTACGTTTTAACTTTCTAGTAGTGATTTTTTGTTAATTTTTATTTACGTCTTCGTCATTTTCTTTTCTCATCCCCTTCTAAACCAATCATTAATCACAAATCTTGTACATCTTAGTCACACACATATACCTCCTTGGGAAACGAACTTTCATTCCATTAAGGGTCATTAACACTTGATTTTTCCTAAAGTCATTTGTTCAATACTTACCGCTTTTACGCCTTTTTCCTAAAGGGTGTAATTTACCACAATCAGGAATACACGGAAACAGCGGATAAACAACATGCACACCTAACCATCATCATAACAGTATTAATTAAAAATACTGTGATAACCAGAATAAATGTGTGACCAATTAGACTGCATGCATTTATTAATTATACATATAGTGAGACATACTTAATTGCTTAGGTATTTGATGTACTGTGTGATTTGTGATTGTATACTTGATCATCCTCGAGCTGTATTATACAGGTGAGTTCATAGCCTCGCTTTTTAAATCTTTTATGATTTTTCAAACCCGCGAGGGGGAGACATGCTATTAAATAACTAAAACTTGTTTTGAAAATATGACTATAATTTAATTATAGAATGTAAATTGAACTGTAACCTGTTTTGACTATATGATTGATTGATATTTAGTCTATAGAACATAAATAGAACTGTAATCTGTTTAAACAATATGATAGATATTTATTCTATAGAACGCAAATTGAATGATACTCTTAATTACGATTGCCTATTATGGAAACTGTTAGATTATGGGAAAATGCCCGAATGTTATAAATAGATCTAATTGGGATTGGCCATCCCCATCTGGGTGAGTCATGCTCACTGTGCCTTGGACGGGCCAACAGATGTATACCATGTTGAAATTAGGTTTGGGTGTCTTTTTGTAAGACACTACGTTCTCATCTGTTGAGAACTATGGAAGGTTAAGCTTCAGTTTCGATTAATAGAAAATGTAATTATCTTTTGTATAAATGTTTTGTGCATTGCTACTATCTATAAGATTTGTGTTACTAAACATTAATCATATACTACTTAGCAAACACTAAAATGGGAATAATGGAAATGCTAAACTTGGTTACTTTACATTGCTTAGTAAAACTTACTAAACTTGATTATTTTACACTTAAAATACTGTAATGGTAGTATTAGATATACTAAACTTGATTATTTTACACTGTGTAGTAAAATACTGTAATGGCAGTATTAGATATACTAAACTTGATCATTTTACACTACTTAGTAAAATATAGTAATTGTAGTATTAGATATACTAAACTTGATCATTTTACACTACTTAGTAAAATACTGAAATGGAAATATTGGATATGTTAAACTTGATTATTTACACTGCTTAGTAAAATACTGAAATGGAAATATAGGAAATACTAAACCTAATCTTACACTGCTTAATAATACTTACTGAACTTGATTTTATACTACTTAGTACATTAAGGTATGGAATAATTGGAAACTTTGAATTTGACTTTATATCAAATACTGAACAATACCGTGTAGGACAACTTAAAATCCTAAACTATGATTTTATAAAACTCTATGAATTCATCAACTTTATGTTGACTGTTTTAAGCATGTTTTCCCAGGTTATTTAGCAAGATTATTTGATCATGGATTGAGCATCATTTAGGAGCATAAAAATGACAGGGGATTATCTTTACTAGGATATTTATAAAAAATGATATTCAACGATTTGAACGATTGTACCAAGATAATGTTTATATAAATTGTATATCAAAAATCATATAATTATGATTTGTGCTTTGTAAGCTATTTTCTCATCGATCAACCACTGTGATACCCGGTCTTGGGGTGTTACAGATTACACCCAAAAAGATATTTTATATCGGTTTTCATCGTTTTTACGTACATATAGTATTTTCTTAAAATCCCAATAAATACAAAGATATTTTTGATATATTATTATATGTAGATACATATATGTATACGAACACTAAATTCACATACTTCCATAAGTATTGATTTTGCAATACACCGTGTTCGGGAGCGTTCTGCTCCTTGACACGTGTATCGATCAAATTTAATTAAGGCAAGAATAGATAAATACTTCCAATAGGCAAGAATTCTAAGAATACAAACTACAAAGTGAATAGAAAGGTGACGTGCTATAAAATGTCGTCTAAGGGTTAATAGGTACTTAAGTGCTTCGTGCCACCTAACCCCCGTTCACTAGTGAGTATTCTAAGAAGGAAAGCTTGATTGGGGGTCTTGCCACCCAAGTATTACTTAAATATACTATACTTTCTTGTGGATATTACTTATTGAACCTCGGAAAGGATAATCCCTTCTTTTCCAAAGTCAAACGAGAGCTTCTCTCTCACTCCTTGATTTGAGTTGCATGCTCACCCAAGGGCGTGCACAAATACCTTTTGGTGTACAACCCCTTCCTCCCAAAAGGAATAAAAAGAGAGAGTAAGAACAACACTGTCCATCAAGCCGATCCCGAGAATCGTGCTTTGAACAACACACAAGAAGCCATGACCACCGTTGACAATAGACCTTTGATGGAGCACCTCCAATCAAATGTGGAAGGATATGTCGATGCCATTGTTATACCCGCGATACCCACAAACACCTTTGAGCTTAAGACATCTATGATTACCTTGGTCTCTAATACACCATTTTTCGGGAGACCTAATGATGATCCACATGATCATATCAAGAAGTTTCTATCCATTGGCAATACACTTAAGTACAATGGAGTCCCTCATGATGCCATTAAGTTGATCTTAGTTCCATTCTCCTTAGAGGGAAATGCTAAGTATTGGCTAGATAAACAACCACCTAAGAGCATTACCACTTGGGATGAATTTACCAAGAAGTTTGTGAACAAGTTCTTTCTTCCATCTAAGACCAGGGATTTGAGAAACCTAATTATTGGATTTAAACAAAACATAATCAAACCTTCAGTGATGGTTGGAAGAGTACAAGGAGTTATTGAGAAAATGCCCCAATCATGGATTCAATGAAGTTCACCGAATCAATACCTTCTACAATGGATTAAGACC
Source organism: Glebionis coronaria (assembly GCA_025667525.1). Taxonomy (NCBI): domain Eukaryota; kingdom Viridiplantae; phylum Streptophyta; class Magnoliopsida; order Asterales; family Asteraceae; genus Glebionis; species Glebionis coronaria. The sequence goes on from CM046879.1 coordinate 284,261,437, forward strand.
ACATAATCAAGATTCCATCAACTCCTCCGCGGGTGGGAGCATTCTTTCCAAATCCATACAAGAGACATGGGATATTATTGAAACTAAATCCACGGCGCAAAAAAAATAACCAAAATGATGAAAGGGTCCATGCTGTGCAAGATAGTTCTCACACATCCATTGATAATCAAATCCTCAAGAGTCACCAAGAGATACTAAAAGCAATGGAAAGAAATCTAGAGATGAATCAAAAGATGAATCAATATATGATTCAATCCTTTATCAAAGTTTCTTTAAACAACTCTCCTTCCAATGATATGAATGCCATTACCACCTCATGTGAGACTTCTGGAGGTCCTCATTCTTACCTATAATGTGATAAGGTTCAAAATTACCAAGGTGAATGTTATGGTTATCAAGATGAACATAGAGAGCACTTCAAACCTAACATCAACCCCAACAATCTCTCTTACAAGTCAAATAACTACCTTGCTCCATCCAACTTTCCACCCCATCCACCCACCCAAAATCAAACCAGTCCTCCTCAATTGCTTCAAAGAAATCAAGGGCCTAGGCCAAACTACCAAGGAAACAACTATAGAGCATCCAACAATTTTCAAAATCAAGGAAATAACTTTCATACAGACAATCAGGATTTAACCAACCACCTCCACCCTTTCAAAATCAAGGATACCATCAAGGTCATAATCAAGGATATGGGCAAAATGATACCTTTGAGCTACTTCAAAAGATGAACCAAGAAACTGAAAGGAGAATTCGTGAAAGTGAAAAGAGAACACAAGATCAAATAAGAGCCATGAATGAGGACACTACCAAGAGGATTATGATGATTATTAATCAAAGGCCACAAGGGGATCTACCTTCAAACACACAAACTAATCCTAGGGCTAATGTCAATGCAATCACAACAAGAAGTGGAAAAACAACTAATGATCCTACACCTCTTACACCTACTTTGGTTAAGCCTACTATGGTTCCACCTTGTGATAAGCCTTCAACATCAACCACAACACCTTCAAGCTCTACAACTTCAACACCTATATCTTCTCATCCTAGATCCACTACTCCTATACCTTCCACACCTCACAATGAAGTAACTAATTGGGGAGAAAGTTTAAAATTTTCTAAGGTATCGAAATTTGGTAATATTAATCGTGACGAATCTAAATTTTTCGTTTTTGGCACACTCTATTGATCTTTCGGATTACATTGTTTCGTTTTCAGTTGTTTTGGCTTGGGTTCATTATGGTTGATCTTTGGGTTTACCCTATATTTTTTTATGAGGCGCGGTCGTTTGGAATTTCTTTTGGTACAGGTCATGGTTGATTTAGTTATGCGGTTGTGGAAACGTTAGGATGAGAGGATAGAGTTTGGTAGTATTACTTATGGTTAGATATTAGAATAGAGAGATGCATTTTTGTTTAAAGGTTGTGTTGAAGGAATGATTAAGATTTCTGGAGTCTTAGAACTTAGATTGGTTACGGGAATAAGGGAGTAAGTAAAGTTAGTTGACTGGTCGTGAGAACGAGATGTCATGCTATGAGAAATTGGTTGAAGTACCATTAGGAGATTGATGAAAGTACCAGCGGGTGTGAGGGTAGAGTAGAATTTTTCTACTAAAGATTGGGCAAATAACACGCAAGGGAATTAGTATAGTTATGGAGGCAAGGTAGTGGTAGACACGTGAAGGAAAAACATGAATGTGAAAGAATGATTGGTAGGAGGCTGATTAAGTGTGATTACAACATGTAAGGAAGAGTGAGCCATTGAGGGGTTGAAGTACCTTTAGAAATATTGTGGTAGATGAGTTGAAGTTAGAAGCTATTGGGTCGTGTGAAGTTCCTAGGTAACATCATAGAGACGAGAAGGGGAGCGTGAAGAGCTACATCGTGAAGCAAGTAGCTGAAAGGACTACGTGCGGGCTGCTAAAGGAAGCAAGAGATTTGGAAGGAGTCACAGATTTTGCTAGGACTGGAAAGGTGACAAGCACTATGAAGGGAATCTTCGTATGGTTCGTGACGAAGGAAGACAAATCGGGTACCGAAGTGGAGCTACAAAGAGTTGAACCAGTGGATCGTGATGAAGTGAATACATAACATGGGAGATTAAGAACTCGTGGAAGTAACAAGGGGATATAATTTTGTGGCAATCAATATCGAGGGATGAGTAGTGAATCTGAGCTGAATAAGTTCACGGAGAAGTGATTAGAGAGTCGGTTTTGTGAAGGTGTTATGAAAGATCTTTGGAAGAGATAGCTATGCATTATCCAATGCACTGGAGATTTCCATAGATTTGATGAATGAAGTATGTAATTTCTGTTGGACAGGATAGTGTTGGAATTAGGGAGAACCATGGAAGGAGAGAACCAAGTATTCGTAGAAGATGATGAATAGAAGTACCTCATGTTAGGTGCAAGATCATAATAGAAGTATGAGACTTGAGTAATAAATTAGAACATGTCTTAGTAGACAAATGGAAACTAATGAGGGTATAAGATGAGAGTGTGATCCGCATGGAATCACAAGAAACTCTAGTCTATTCCTATTAGGAGGGAGTAGGATAACTGGTCGTGAGAAAAATAAGTGAAGTTACTTGGAAAATGTTGGCGTATAGATGAATTGATAGACGGGAAGCATCACATCGTGATGTATGGTATTAGTTGAGGAAGAAGACGGAAGTGTGAATAGAAGCGAAGCATGAATGAAAGAGGTCGAGATAGGAACCGAAGGTAAAAAATATTTTGGTAGAGCCTAAAGAGTAGAATAAAGCACAAAGTAGGCTAATATTGTTGTAGTTTTGAAAATAAAAGGGATGACACTGACCTATATTGTTGGATTGGAAGGCTTAGTATCGATAATCGAATGGATGAGGAGTTACAGACGTAATGTGTCATGAGAGACGAAGGGTTTGGTCTAACTGAGACATGAAGAGGAGCACTATGACCTTGAAGGTAAGACATTGTGTAGGTATAAAGGAAGTGTTGAGTATCAAGAAAAAAAAAAATTTCATGGAGAAAAGTGAGAAAGATGTGTATAAGTGCTACTAATGAGCTATCCAAATTTACTGGAAGCAATTGTAGCATGGGATTGGATGGCAATCGATAGACCAACTGAGATAACCATCCTTTTGGTGATATGTATAGATCATAAGTTGACTTGGATTGAAAGAGCCTTGTTATGACGAACTAATGAATATGTGAAATACCGTCATAGGTCACTTGTGTAAGGAAATTTGAATTTTTAAGAAGTTCGGGGGTACGGACTAAAGGGAGTTGATGAACATGATTGGATACGAGTATATCAAGCTAATGGGAAAAGGATTGACGAAGTGAGAATTGCTACAAGTATAAGAGTCGTGTTGAGAGCTTGGGTGACTGATTTAGAGGGAGGTGGGAAACTCGTTAGCGATGTCTGAGTTTTAATATAATGATAGTTATCATACTAGAAGTCGATGAATGCAATTTGAGGCACTATATGGAAGGATAGGGTAAGTTGTCCTTAAGGTGGACTAAAATTGGTTAAAGAGACTACTAATGTGGAAAAGGTGTTTATGGAAAGGATGAGAGAAAACAAGAGATGCTATGTAGAAAAGGAGGAAACCACTAGAGGTTAGTGAAAAAGTTATGTAGGAAGTTTCACCGATAGTAACGGGTGGTATGTTTTGGTAAAATGTAAAAGTTAATGTAGAGTTGTGTAGGTCCATTTATGATCCTTGGAAAGATCGGACCAGTAGCTTATGAGTATAGAATTACCTGGGGAAAATGAGTGGTATACATGATATATTTCATGTATTGAGATTGGTAAATGTTGTTTGAGAATGCATATTTACATGTACGGTTATTCAGGATTTGTGTTAATAAGAGTCTTTGTTTTATCAAAGAGTCATTTGTGAGATTTATTGGCTATGAGGTCAAGAGTTTGGGTATGAATTTAAATATTGGTAGTTAGTATATGTGGTAATTTGAGACTTGAACTAAAGTACACATAGAAATGAGAAGAGTTCATTTAGAACAGGTATCCTCATGTGATTTGTTGGTTGTGTGTTTGATCCTAAGGAGTAAATCTCGGGACGAGATTTCTATTAGGAGGGAGTGATGTGACAACCGCGGTTTTGAGGTTCGTCACTTAGTTTTATGTTTGTGCATATTTCGGGAGATTACGTGTCTTTATGTGTTTATGTGCTAATTGGTGTGTATAGATTGTGGTTTGGATATCGTTTCGGGTACGGTGTACCTTGTGAGTGAAACGATGTATGATGTTTTCATGTTCATGAGCTCACATGGTAGTGACTATGAAATGAGATGGTTTTATTTAGTGGTTTTGCGTATACGTATATGTATTATAGAAAATCGTATTTTTACGGTTTAGGGTTTTGCATTTAGGGGTCTCGGAAGAAGTATTTAGTCACGGGAGTATTTTTCAGGATGGTTTTAAGTCATTTAGGACTTAGTTAATTTGTTTATTTCATATTTCAAGAGTTTTTATAAAACTGTATATTTTTACGTCTTTTACGGTATACGCGTAAATTTGACTAGTGATACAAGGCTTTTACCTAGTAAGAAAATTAAAGTTCGTTGTGTTGGTCTAATCGAATTGATCTTAGTTCTCTATGTGACTTCGTTTTATTTTGGTGGAAACAAAGATGTGTCGTTGTAGTGTTTAAAATAAAATGTGCAAAACAATTAAAGTAAAGGTGCGATTAAAGTAAATCTAAGTCTAATTACAATAAAAGTGCAAGTATTTAAAAACGTGACTGAAATTAAAGGGCACTAAAGTAAATGATGTAAACTTAAATCTATCTAAGGCAAACTTAAAGTGCGACTAAAACTAAGGCAAGTCTAAAATAAAACTAAGGCAAATAATCTTAAAGTGCAATTAAAATAAAGGCGGGAAAAATAAAGCTTGAAAAATAAAAATCAAAGACAAAAGCTAATAAGAACCTGAATACAGCTCATTCGAAGTTATCCTTCGTTTGGAACAATCACTCGTCCTAAATGTCACCTTCGGTTGAAATGATTCTTCTTCACTTGGAATATTACCAAAATCCTTGATTCGGAACAAATTGATCTGAATATGTCACTTATCCAAAACAATCCTTCGTTCGGAACTTTACTGATTCGGAACTCTAAATTATGCCTTGATTCGGAACTATTTGGTCACCCCTTGATTCGGAAGTTTCCGAATGAAGTCCCTTGATTCGGAAGTTTAGAACTTCCGAATGAACACCTCTTGAGTCGGAAGTTGCCCCTTGATCCGGAACTTTATTCGGAACTTTTAAGTTCCGAATGAAGCTTGATCCGGAAGTTTATAACTTCCGAATGAAAAGCCTTGAGTCGGAACTTTCCCCTTTGATTCGGAACTTTGAGTTGATTCGGAACTTTTGAGAAGTTCCGAATGAAACCCTTGGTTCGGAACTTTGGAGTTTCGAACGAATACTTTTGACTCGGAAGTTTTCACTTCGTCCGGAACATTGAAAGTTCCGGATGAACAAGTTTGGTTCGGAAGTTTTGCTAATCCCAAATCTTCCGGATGAAATCTTGACTCGGAACTTTGGAAGTTCCGAATGAACACTTTCCCTCCTTCTTGGTTCGGAACTTTTCCTGGAAAGATCAGAAACAAAGCAAACAATCCCGAAGAACAAAGGATACAGCAACAGCAGAATAATAACAAAGATTAATCAAAATAAACACAAACGATTAATCTAAACAGTTACGAATCAACAAATAAACATCCACAAACAATTAAAAACACGAAATCAAACAACTTTAACCACAATAATCAAAAACCACTTTGGATCAAAATAAACGCATGAACATAAACATAAACACAACAAATCAAAGATTAAGAAAGGTAGATAAGAGATTGACAAGATAAAGTAAAGATTGACAATAATTAAATAAAAGCTTACTTGAAATTAAATGAATTTAAGGTGCAAGACAAGGTAATTAAATTGACAAGAAATTAAATGACAAGGTATTTAAATGTGGAAGACTAATTGTCACACTTAGCCAACAAAGAGAAATGATAAACATCCTAGTCTATTTATAGGGGAGGATTAGGAAGCTTCCTCCCCTCTTTCCTTTTCTCTTAATTGCGTAATTAAGTCCCTCCTTCTTTAATCTTCATTTAATTGCATACTTAGTCCTTTTCTTCTAATCTTCTTTAAACTTGGACTTAAGGGACTTTTTGCTTCGGGATTTCTTCGAACTCGTCTTTAAATTCTTCAATAAAATAGACTTGAATTCTTCGGCTTTTGATAAACTTCCGTCTTTTGACTTTTTCTTTGATAAATCTTCAGAATTGGTCGTGGACTTCCGTTCTTTTTGCACTCCTGACTTCTTGACTTCGTCTTTCATCCTTTTCTTCAATAAAAGTCCGTAAATGCCCCTGAATGTCCGTGTTTTCTCCACTTTTCACCTTTTCATCCTAAATCACAACAAAAACACAAACCACGCATAATTTCGACATAAAAGACATAAAATACACGTTTTGGTCCGGTTATTATTGTAATTAAGTGGTAGAAAAGATGGGTGTTTACACACCTATCAAATCCCCTACACTTGACCATTGCAATGTCCTCATGCAATGCATTAGTTACAAAGCAAGATTACACTTTTCATCCTAATCAATCCACGTTGGCCTTTATTAAAGAGATAGAAAATTAAAGACATACAGAATAAAGAAATCAAAAGCATACCTTGGGTTTTGAAAATGTTATGAATAATCATCATTCTCAAGTTTTCACTTTCTCCAAACCAAGCTTAAAAACGAGATCATTGGTATTATAAGTTAGTAAACTAACACGAATTCATGTGGGCCAATTATTCACTTAGACTCCCTTATTCCTAGGTGTATCTCTTATATTTTATTGTTGTCTTGAATGATCACGAGGATGCATTGTTTGACTTATTTCGATAGTTATTTAGTCTGAAAATAAAGTGCACAATTTAATCAATAGTTAGCTAAAGGATCAAATCTTTTAAAACTGCTTCTCGGGACCTCATAAAGTTCATATCTTGGCATAACTCGCTTCGCGATTTGAGACCTTTCTCGGACCGATATTTGGCAGCGACTTCATACTTCAAATCTTGAGAGACGTTCATGAAATAATGGTCTTCTCTTCATAATGGAATTTCTTCACTTTGAAATTTTGAGAGATTCATACTTGGACCACGACTTCTTCATTTTTCTCCAATCTTTATTTTGGATTTTGATATACAACGATCCGCCTCCTTTTATGACTTGGATCTATTTATCCTCATACCTTGTTAGGGTCTTTTCGGATACACTTCTCCATTACTTTTGGGGAGTTTTGCTTTACGTCGTTTGTCTCGATCCTTCATATTGATTTTCGATAAATGATTCTTCACATCACTTTGGATCTTTAGCAACAAAACATAGCCCTCATGCCTTGTTAGGGCCTTTTCGGACTCGCCAATCTTCGCGTCCCGCTTCAATAAGTTATGCCTTGGCTATGAACTCTAATCCATACCGAGCAACTTTTAAACGATCTGGGGCTAGAAGCTAAGTAACTTTTCAAATCGTACAACCTTATTTATTAGCAGATAAATTATTAGCAAGCGATGGGAGAATAGGCTCATAATTAACTCACATAAATTCACGAAAGAATACCGGACTTATAATTGGCTCTATCATCTCTCGTTCTCCACAGTTTAAAATCTCAAGTAATGAGACTCATGGATGCTTAGCCTATTAAATCAAAGTTTTGGGTTTTCGAGTCGCCTATAGGATCTTGCAAATTCTTAGACTCTTTCAAGTTTAGAAATCGCATTTTAAAGTTCCCTTGATAAACGACTGTCTAGGATCAATTATAGGAATTTGCGAAAAGTTCTTGTTCTTAACCCGTGAGAGTTAAGACTTTCGCGTTTTATAGCTCCCTATATAAAAGCCTAGCAAAACTTGACTTAAACACGTTAAGGATACTAGCTAGATTAAACTCGGATTGAGTCAAAAGATTCACAACGTTTGAAAATTAAAACCACTTTATTAAACATTTATTCTAATAAAGAAAGAAAATAACTATACAAAGGGAAAAACTAATAGGCCAAAATAGATCAAAAATTTTGAAAAATGTCGAAAAATTGATTTTCCGGTTAAAATGAGGACAAATACAAGGAAAAGACCACTTAACTTCGATAGAAGTCCCCCCTACACTTAAGATAAACATTGTCCTCAATGTTTAAGCATGTGGGAGTAAACTCCCCTACACTTAGGACATTGTGTACGTTGTTTAAATCTTGTTAAGGAAAAGACAACTAAAGAGATTCCTATTTTAATATTGAGAAAATATAAAATAGTGAATCGAAAAGAGTTTAGGATAGAACCGGGAAGAAGTAGAACACGGAATCACGGGTCGTCAAGAATCATCAAGAGTGGATCATTGAAGCTCGAATCCCTGAATAAGAAGTGAGGAGAGGAAATAGCAAACCAAAGGGTCCCCCTACACTTATGGTAAAGAAAGCAGAAAGATAGATACATGGGTTGCCTCCCAAGAAGCGCTTGGTTTTTTGTTAACCGAGTCGTGAGCCTGACTCGATCTTGATCATCAACGGAAGAAGCATGAAACATATCCACCAGGATCAAAGACATAGTTTTCATCCATCAATAAGCAAGAGCTTAAGGCGAACAAGGCAAGCCAAAGAAGAAGTAGCAGGGTTCCCTTAAGCAGCGATGGAGCACGGTGGAAGCAAGGGTGAAGTGCAAGCTTGTCTTCAAGATTTCCAAAGAGTTTTCCTTTTATTTCATCAGGTGGATTCTGAGATGGCTTAAAAACTTCAATACCGGGGTCGAACACCTTTTCCTTCAAGGGAAAATAGCACTCAGGCTCAGCCGAGTGTGAAGAAGATCCGCAAAGAAGCACAACCTCGTCCTCAGGAGTGGGACAAAGAGGTGTCAAATCATACGTGCAACGGATTTCGGTGTCGACCGGTTTTTTCTCCTTTGATAAAATTTTCTTCAAATCCAATGTAGGATCAAGACGATAATCTTCAAAGTCCAAAGGAGGAGCATCACTCTCATGAGGGAAGTATGTGTTGAGAAATTCAGAGAAATCTTCCTCAAATGAATAATCGTCCAAAGTAGGATCGAGTGATGGCGGAGGATCTTCATCATGTGAAGAATCGCTCGAGAGAGTATCAGCCTCATCAAAATCATTGAAAGTGGGCAGCTCGGGATACTCAGAAGTACAATCAAAATCATCCGAGTCTGAGCTAGAATCATCATCATCATAAGCATCGAAGACCGGTGGAGAATCATAAATGGGAGAAGCGTCCAAAGTAGGGAGAGAATCATCCACATTATCTTCAAAGAATGGATTATCAGTAGAAGACTCGAATAGAGGATTGTCATAGATGGTAAAGTCATCGAGCACATTTATCATATTCACTGATTCTCGGCCTCCAAAGGATTTGCCTGTAAGCTTCCCCATTTTAAAAACTTTTGAATCATCCCCGACTCGTAAGATTAACTCACCTTTGGCCACATCCACTAAAGCTCGTCCGGTTCTTAAAAATGGCCGACCAAGTATTAAAGGAATACGAGGGTCCATTTCATAATCAACTACGACAAAATCGACCGGGAAAGTAAATGTGCCAACTTTGATAAACACGTCTTCGGCTATACCAACGGGGTAAGCGAGAGTGCGATTAGCAAGTTCGAGAGTCATCTTTGTTGGAATGAGATCGGGTAATGATAGTGTTTTCCAAACACTCAGTGGCATCAAATTAATACTAGCCCCGAGATCAGCAAGGGCAGTAAATTCTTCAGTTTTGTTGAACACGCAAGGCAACACAAAACGACCGGGATCTCCAAGTTTTTCTGGAAGTTCTCTAAGAAGGACTGCAGAGCAGTTTTCATTTAAGCGTGTGTTGGCGAGTTCAATCAGCTTCTCCTTCTTGCTAAGCAATTCCTTGAATGCTTTGACAAATTTAGGCATGTGGCAAAGTGCTTCAACAAGGCTAATGTTGATAGTCATTTTAGATAGCATATCCACATATTTCGATACTTGACAGTCATTCTTGGTTAGCTCGTTGGTCTTGCCTATGCGAGAAGGGTATGGGATTCTAGGTTGATAAGGGGAAGGTGAAGGTGTAGTTGGTGAAGGTTGAGATGTTGAAGGGTCCTTCCGAGATACATCGTCATGACGAGGCAGAGACGGTAATGGTGTACTAACACTAGGTGTAGGAGAAGTAGGGATATATGTTGGTGGAGGAGGTGTAGATGATGGTGGTGGGTTAGGTGGATTGACAATGGTAATTCCACTACACGTAGTTATAGCACTCACATTAGCTCGCGGATTAGTGACGGTGTTTGAAGGTAGAGAACCCGAAGAAGAAGAAGGTTGAGCTTCGGGCAAGAAACTAGCCAACAGATTCTTTAATTCAGTTGTTTGAGTGATGAAGGAGGATTGAAGATTATCACGAACCTCAGTTCTGATGTCATTACCTTGCTTCAAGATATCTCCTTTCAAATTGATTATTTGGCTCTGTAGATTCTTGATCTGCTCACCTTGAGTTCTCATGATGGTGTCAACATCGGGATTAATAGGTGGGTGTTGTTGGGTGGGTGGTTGATAAGGGTTAGAAGCACGAGGTGGGATTTGGTTGCTTCTATTGTAGTTGTTGGCGGGATTTTGGTTTTGAAGAGAAAAACCGGGTGAAAGGTAATTGTTTGAACGGTAGCTCAGCAGATTTCTATCCCTTGTTGTCTAGCTTGGTAATTTTCCGGTGAATAATTACCGTAAGCTGCATACACATTTTCCGGATTTCCTTGTGTCGAAGGACAATCGGTGTATGAGTGAGGACCGCCACATGTTTCTCAAGGATTAGCAATCGCTTTAACTTGTTGTTGTTGTTGATTTGAAGCGAGAAGCGTAATACTTTTGCTCATTTCGGCCATCATGCGGGTGAGTTCGGTCATCTCAGGGTTTGCTGAGGTAGAAGAAACATTGACTCTCGGGTTGTTCCTAGAAGAAGCAGAGGAATCCCAGTTCTTATGATGAGTAGTCATGTTTTCAATTAACTCTCTACACTCCTCGGGTCTCCTTTTCATGAATGTGCCACCGGCGGCTGCATTGATCGTATCACGATCTCGAAAAGTCAATCCGTTGTAGAAAGTGTCTATTAAGGTCACAGGGAGCATGTTGTGGTTTGGACATCTATCGATCAAAACATTATATCTCTCCCAAGCGTCAAAAAGAGATTCATCAGGGTCTTGCATGAAACCGCTGATCTGATTGCGAAGGCTCGTGACCATGGATGGTGGAAAGTAACGCGAAAGAAAGCGTTGAGTCATATCATCCCAAGTGTGAATAGAATTCTTCGGGAGACGATCAAACCATTTCTCGGCATGATGCGATAAAGTATGTGGGAAGAGTTGTAGGCGGAGTACATCCATTGTGGCCCCAGGCAACTTCATGCTTTGGGTGATTGTAATGAACTTGTCGAGGTGTTTGTTGGCATCATCATCAGGCAATCCTCTAAATGGGTTTGTTTGTACTTGCTGAATCATGTGGTGCTTCAACGAAAACTCAGGAGCGTTGATTTGCATCGGCGCAATCGGTCCTCCTCGTCCAAACATGGTTGGTTGACAAAGTTCCTCCATGGTCCGAAGATCGGGCTGTGGAAGAGCATTGTTGTTATTATTATTATTGAGGTTCGGTGGAATGTTGTTGTTGTTAACACCTGCCATATCTAAATCTTCTTGAGGCTCGGGCTCTTGATAATTAGAAGATCTAGTACGCATACACCTGAAAATGCAAAAGAAAACAAAACCAAACACAAAGACAATATATATACACAATAAAAATAAAATCTTTTTGGATTTTTGAAATTTTTAATTTTTATGGTTTTTTATCAATTTTTAATTTTTATGAGTTTTTGGAATTTTTTTATGCAAGAAAAGTAACATTCACAAGTGAACGGATCCCAAAAGCAACGTGTCTCTCACAGAAAACTATTGATCTTAACGAAAAGAGCCGGCAGCGGCGCCATTTGATACAAGGCTTTTACCTAGTAAGAAAATTAAAGTTCGTTGTGTTGGTCTAATCGAATTGATCTTAGTTCTCTATGTGAATTCGTTTTATTTTGGTGGAAACAAAGATGTGTCGTTGTAGTGTTTAAAATAAAATGTGCAAAACAATTAAAGTAAAGGTGCGATTAAAGTAAATCTAAGTCTAATTACAATAAAAGTGCAAGTATTTAAAAACGTGACTGAAATTAAAGGGCACTAAAGTAAATGATGTAAACTTAAATCTATCTAAGGCAAACTTAAAGTGCGACTAAAACTAAGGCAAGTCTAAAATAAAACTAAGGCAAATAATCTTAAAGTGCAATTAAAATAAAGGCGGGAAAAATAAAGCTTGAAAAATAAAAATCAAAGACAAAAGCTAATAAGAACCTGAATACAGCTCATTCGAAGTTATCCTTCGTTTGGAACAATCACTCGTCCTAAATGTCACCTTCGGTTGAAATGATTCTTCTTCACTTGGAATATTACCAAAATCCTTGATCCGGAACAAATTGATCTGAATATGTCACTTATCCAAAACAATCCTTCGTTCGGAACTTTACTGATTCGGAACTCTAAATTATGCCTTGATTCGGAATTATTTGGTCACCCCTTGATTCGGAAGTTTCCGAATGAAGTCCCTTGATTCGGAAGTTTAGAACTTCCGAATGAACACCTCTTGAGTCGGAAGTTGCCCCTTGATCCGGAACTTTATTCGGAACTTTTAAGTTCCGAATGAAGCTTGATCCGGAAGTTTATAACTTCCGAATGAAAAGCCTTGAGTCGGAACTTGCCCCTTTGATTCGGAACTTTGAGTTGATTCGGAACTTTTGAGAAGTTCCGAATGAAACCCTTGGTTCGGAACTTTGGAGTTCCGAACGAATACTTTTGACTCGGAATTTTTCACTTCGTCCGGAACTTTGAAAGTTCCGGATGAACAAGTTTGGTTCGGAAGTTTTGCTAATCCCAAATCTTCCGGATGAAATCTTGACTCGGAACTTTGGAAGTTCCGAATGAACACTTTCCCTCCTTCTTGGTTCGGAACTTTTCCTGGAAAGATTAGAAACAAAGCAAACAATCTCGAAGAACAAAGGATACAGCAACAGCAGAATAATAACAAAGATTAATCAAAATAAACACAAACGATTAATCTAAACAGTTACGAATCAACAAATAAACATCAACAAACAATTAAAAACACGAAATCAAACAACTTTAACCACAATAATGAAAAACCACTTTGGATCAAAATAAACGCATGAACATAAACATAAACACAACAAATCAAAGATTAAGAAAGGTAGATAAGAGATTGACAAGATAAAGTAAAGATTGACAATAATTAAATAAAAGCTTACTTGAAATTAAATGAATTTAAGGTGCAAGACAAGGTAATTAAATTGACAAGAAATTAAATGACAAGGTATTTAAATGTGGAAGACTAATTGTCACACTTAGCCAACAAAGAGAAATGATAAACATCCTAGTCTATTTATAGGGGAGGATTAGGAAGCTTCCTCCCCTCTTTCCTTTTCTCTTAATTGCGTAATTAAGTCCCTCCTTCTTTAATCTTCATTTAATTGCATACTTAGTCCTTTTCTTGTAATCTTCTTTAAACTTGGACTTAAGGGACTTTTGGCTTCGGGATTTCTTCGAACTCGTCTTTAAATTCTTCAATAAAATAGACTTGAATTCTTCGGCTTTTGATAAACTTCCGTCTTTTGACTTTTTCTTTGATAAATCTTCAGAATTGGTCGTGGACTTCCGTTCTTTTTGCACTCTTGACTTCTTGACTTCGTCTTTCATCCTTTTCTTCAATAAAAGTCCGTAAATGCCCGTGAATGTCCGTGTTTTCTCCACTTTTCACCTTTTCATCCTAAATCACAATAAAAACACAAACCACGCATAATTCTGACATAAAAGACATAAAATACACGTTTTGGTCCGGTTATTATTGTAATTAAGTGGTAGAAAAGATGGGTGTTTACACACCTATCAACTAGTTTTACGGTTTTGAGGTTTTGGAGGCTTTAGGAGCTGAAATAAATAAATGAAAATTAAGGTAATATTATTATTACAACTATTAATAATTTAAATAAAAAAAACGAAATTTATGGGCTAGGGGTCGGTTGTATACAATTAAAACAAAAGGAAGGGAAAAAAAAGAAAAAAAAGAAAGTGGGCTTGTGTACTTGGGTTAGGACTTATTAGGAATAAGTATATAATATTTTTATTAATAAAAACACTTCATAATCCCCTGGAAATCAAAAATAAGTCGGCATCAATGGTGTCTTTTAGGGTTTCTTCATAATTTTCATCTTCCATTAATTTTAAGGTATGACCTTTAATCCTCTTTTCAATTAAATTATTTTTAAAGCATTATTAATCAATACATGATGAATTTAGGGTTAGGTTAATTATGAAATCTGTAAATTAATGATATGAACATAATTAGAATAATTAGGGTTAATAAATATATATGGTGATGGTAATTAATTTGGTTAATTGTGTTAAATTCGTTTTTTAAAAACTGGGCATAATTTTTGGGTCATTGTTTTGATTGCAAGGAATGTGGTTTAGGTTTGGTGGGCGTTTGGCTCATAGTACGGAGTATGAAAATCGGTACTGTTTTGGGATAAATGTTAACGGGATGAGTTATGAACTAAACCAAGTTAAGGGCTTTATAGAGGGATGTAATGAGATACTTATAGCATATAAACGGGGTTAAGTTGTAGGAGAAGGTTAGATATCCATCATAGATTGATGAGCCATTTTGGTATGTGGTTCATGTCTTGATTGTATATGTTTGTGTGTTTAGATTTTTGCTAGAGCGCGGGTACTTGGAGAAGCTTGTTCAGGTGAGTTTCATAGTCCCATGTTTTTATGAGTTATAAATGATTTGACTTACAGATGGGATGGAAGAGACACTGTATGGTTTTGTAAACAATGTTGTGAATTTTTTTATGGTTTGTGATGGACTTGTGTGTACATTTATGTGATTAACTGCTATGTGATTCTTGATTGTGTTTATAATTTGGATCGGGGGGACACGTACCGTCCCAGTTATTATGGTTTGACTTGGTACCAAGGGGATGTTGACAAGGCGGGGCCTTAAGATTGGTTCATAGGTGTATGGGCGCCTATGGGACCATGGTTATTGGTAAGGCTGGGAGCCTTGGAAATTGTGGTTATTGGTAAGGCTTGGTGCCTTGGAATTGTGATGATTGGTTAATCTTGAATGCTAGTTGTTAATACATAATTGTAACACATTGTCCATATGTTCTTTTGTTGATGGTTGTTATTCACAGCTTATAACTAATTTGGCGTTGGAGTCTAAACCTATGACTCTCACCAACTTTATGTTGACGTGCTTTAGTGTCTCTTTCAGGTGAGAATGTGGTTAAGCGTGAGAATAGGAGTGGCTAGCTGGGAGGCTTAGGATTGCATTTGGAGGAACCTCTTTCCTCTTAGTTTCTATTTAATGTTTGGATAAGTGATACTTTTTAGACACCTATATGTTTGATGTGTGTTATTTGAATGTCTTTGGTAAGAGGTAGGCTTGTTACCTACTTACCTAGACGCCTGCATTGTATGAGATATTTTCATGACATTGTGTCACCATTTATGATATTTCCATTTCATTTAGTTATCTCTATAGACACGCTATTGTTGTGATGATATCCATACGTCGCGCCCCATATTCCGCCATGGTGGGGTGTGACATGTTGCCACCCCGTCCTACCGCGTGCACACCTAAGCGGGTGATGTATCATTTTTACTCTCCTCATTTCATACCGGGAAATGAGGATGAGTGTTTTGATCCTGGAGGAGACGTTGATGTAGCTATTTCTTGTGATGTTTTACTAGTTATCCCATCGACTCTTGCTTTGAGTTTCTATCAAGTGTCATCTGGTGACACTTTGATATGTTTTTCTCCCACCCTCCTGCCCTTGGCGAAGACTATTATTCTTAAGGATCGCCTTTATACCTATTTCTCGTATGTTATAAGAATCCTTCTGCTTTTTCTTGACTTATACTGTGGATTCTTCTTCTTTATTCTCATCTGGTAATAAGGATACGATTTTTTACCCTGGCATATCTGTTTTGAGCCAGTGGTGATTCTCTTGCTCCCCGATGGACCATTTAATTCAGGGTCGAGTCAGGCTCGTGACTCGGTTAACAAAAACAAGCACTTCTCGGGAGGCAACCCGAGGATCTATCCTTCTTTATCTATTTTCTAAAAATAAGTGAAGGGGCGTGTTTCTTTCCATGTGTGCTTGGTGGTTTTTGTTTTTGAGTGTAGGGTTCCCTTTGATCGAGAAGAATTTCAGAGGGTTGATGTTGCTGTTTTCCATCATCTTCTTCATTCAGTCTCCGATCACTCTTCATGTTTATATCAGGGGAGTACTCAGTTCTCATTATTATCTATACATATCTGATTGTGTTCTCCTTCTTACACTTGGAATTCTAGCATTAGCCTTTTGTGTTCTTAAGTGTAGGGGTAGCACCTTATCACTTTTGAATATTGAGGCCAATGTTCGGTTCTAAGTGTAGGGGGTTTATATCATACTGATAATATTCATGCCTACTTGTTTTCCCTCTTGCATCCTATTTTGATCAAATGTGTGTTTGTTTTTATTTGATTTTATTTAAAATTATAAAATAAAAAAAATTACTAAAAAAATAAAACGTTTTTAACCGTGAGTGATTGACTTGTCCCATAGGCTTGAACAAAGGGGATCCGGACTCTGCCAGAGTGTTGATCTGGCTGCTCCCTTAACTTTTAGACTAAGCTTTTAGGAATTGTGCAAATGAAAATGCTAAACGTTGAGTAGTTGATTCTCTTTAGAGCTTATATGAATAACCTGTGGCTTTTCCTCCTTGATTATAACTAGACTAAATAAGTGTGTTTTTTCAAGCCTTTGAACGTTAAAAAAAAATTTTGTTATGCAAAAATAAATTCTTATGCGATTTTGATATAGAGTCCTAGTTCAACTTTTTATTTAAATTTGAGTGAAAGCATACTTTCTTAAAAATGAAATAATGTTGCGTGAATAAGTATGTTGCAAAAAAAAGAAAAAAAAGAGAAAAAAGAGAGAGAAAAAGGATATCGAAAAAAAGAAAAATAAACAAGAAAAAGAAAGAGAAAAAAATTGAAATTGAAAAAAAATAGGAAAAAGAAAAAAAATGTTTATTAGAGTTAGAGTCGAATAAATGAATAAGTGTTTTTGTTGCTTTAATTATTATTGTGCGAAACTTGCTTTTTCTAAAATTTAAATCCGATGTTGAACTAGAATTCGTCAATTTTTTATAAGAGTTTAGACGGTAATAGAGAGTGTAGAAGTCAAAGGTCCCGTGAGCTCCGATACTATTCTCGTAGGTGTAAAAACCTAGCCTCCTAAGCTTTGCTAAAGGACAAGCTGAGAAGAAAGTCGCTACATGGAGTGATCTCTAATTTGAATCTTCATTCTCTAACTACCGTCTTTGTGTTTCTTTTAAGTGTCTTTTATTAGCTTAGCGATTTTTTCAAGATCTTTGATTTCAAATCCCGCCAATCCCGGTACTATTCAACGTGGGGTGTCAAAAGCTCAGGCACTTAACCGATGAGGTTGGAACGTTCCGAGAAGAAAGCCGCTACATGGGAAAGGCCATTTTTGAATAATAAATCTCGTCATTTTCGGTGAGTTTAATATTCCACTTAGATGATTAGCAACCATAATAAATGTCGATTTAAACGATCAAAAATTTGAAAATGAACACACTTGCCTAGTCTCTTATAATCGTGGGAGTGAAAAGTTGTATGTACACGAGTTATTAGTATAAGTAGTGTTAGTATTTTGCCATAAGTTTGCACAAGGAGTCTTAGCTTAGTTGGGAGTAATAAAAAGAGGATGACGATCTTTATTCCCTAGAGACACCCAATTTATGTGTTTCCCGTTCTATGATCCTTATACCTTGAATAAAAAGTCAAGCATGGCGGGTCGCAATGTATCTTTATTTTATTTTATGAAAAAGGCGATTTTGAATAAAGTAGATTAAAATTATTTTTGGAATTCACATTTGTGATAATAGTTCTTTGGGGGCAAGCAAAGCTTAACACCCTGTTCCCGAGTTTATATTTCGGAGTGAAAGGGAAAGGTTTGGGATGGAAATAAAAAAACTTTATGTTCCTGAGATTTTTAAGGAGAGAAGTGGAATGTAAAGGAGAGTAAATTACACCAAATTTACTCCCCAAATCTTCTTCCTAAATTGGAGAGTAAAGGAGTGAAGTTGTTTTTAAGGCTTCTTTTTAGTTACATGCTTCTTCTTTCTTTTCAACTCAGGAACACAAAATAAAAAATTATTTCATACTTCTCTCCTCTTTACTTCTCTCCTTTTTTTCCATCTCTATCTCTCTTCTTTCCATTTTTTCTCGGGAACAAAGTGTAAGTGTAGGAGTGTGTTAAGCACGTAATTATTCATGTATTTAGGGAGAATATCCCTTCATTTATGGCATAATAAATAACAAAAAATGTATTGTTAGTGCAAATATCGTTTATATTTGTTATTTATTACAATAGGTACGGATATAAAAGAAATAACAAGAAACGAAGTCAAAGAGCCAAAATGGACAAGAGCAACGGAAAGAGCGTGAAAAATCGAATCCGACAGCGTTTTCATGTTTTAATGGGCCGATCCGACACCATTTAAATGGGTCGGACCGACCCATTAATATAACATTAACCCAACAATTCTACTTGTGTCCCAATATCAATTCAAGCCCAAGACAACCCACACAGGCCCGATTTTAAAGTAATAGAAGACCCCAACAAGCCTTTTTTGGAAACATCATCTATATATCTACCAAATAGATCAGATCTTGGCTGAGATAGAACATATACATCATTTTTTTATTTTGAGAAGTAGGGTAGATTTAGGAAGATTTAAGATTCCATTTTTATTCACTTTTTTTCATATATTCCATTCTCACTTTATTCTTTCCCCATGCGTTTTATATTCTAGGTAGAACCAGAGCTGCGTTTTTTTATCTTAGTTTAGGATAGATTAATTTTATTTCTATATCACAGCTTCTTGTCTAAATTTGATTCTAGTTATTTTGCATACAGTTTTTAAATAAATTTTTGTTTGATTTATTAATGAATAGTGGAGATTCGCGTTTTGATTATATGATGTTTACGATGTTCAGTTGATATTTATTTTTCCTCTATTGTTTTTCGAAAATATTCACAGGTCGTTCCGATTTATATTTCTAGTACTTTGCTCGAAATTGTTGGTTAAAGTTTTGATTCACTAAGTTTCTTTAAACTTTTCGTCATAATAAAAAAATTTAGATGCGTTACTAGTGTTTGGAAGTAGTGATATCTTGCAATTTGATTAGGATTTAGAAGTAGAGATTGTTAGTCTATGTTTACATTCACTAAATTATTTTTCACTTTTCATAATGAATTCTAAGGATAGAAGTCAAAAAAAGCAAACTTAAAGATAAAAATATGGGTATTTGGGAATTGCTGTAGTGTTAGTTTTATAGGATCAATTTTATTAGCTCAGTAGGTATAAGAGTAAGTACATTTTTGATTTTTATGCATGCCTTGAACTTTGTTTGTTGAATTCATAGTTTGTGGCTTATGAGACATTGAATATTAAGTCCTTCAAAAGCATATGCCAGCAAGTGTAGATAGGGTAGGAAAATTGCATTTATAGGCGCTTAGTTTTCTGCTTAAGTAAAAGGATTGCTTATAAAAAAAATAGTAGTAGTAAAGATGTTTTAATAAGTTTCGAACATGAGTTTTTTTAATTGTTTCATCATTTTAAAAGTTACTTAATTTTCCTATTTTAAGTCCTCAATTTTGTATGCTAGAATTTCGTGGACCATCTTTGTTAGTTGGATAGTTTTAGTGTTGAAGCATAGTTTGGTCGGGCCGGGTTACCGACTCTCCTGGGCCGCTCGTCGTGCTTCCCGGTCCTGAATGATGCTGCAAACAATAGAGAACCGGTTAGACGTGGACCGAGGCCGGAGCCCCGGGGTCCACCTTCGACGATCAAGTTAGTATCGGTGCGATAAATAGTAAAAGTGTTGTGGTTAAGAGAGATATCCTGATCATGTAGAATGAGCCCCTACCCCTGTTTATATAGGACTATGGTTTCTTGAAGGATAAGCAAAGTCTATGGGCTACGGGCCTGTTGGGTCGCGGGCCTCTTGGGTCGCGCGCATGTTAGTTCGGGATTATACCGACTATACGTCGATATGTCCCCCAATCTAGTATGATATGGTTCCTGACCATGTTATGCTAGACCCATTCATATGTCACGCTTACCAAATAAACGTGTATGGCTTGCTGCTAGGACATCTACGTGGTGGGCTACCTTTAGTAAAAAGATGATGGGAAAACTATGCGAATAGTGAGCGCAACCACAATACGTCATCATGTCCCCCAGTCTAGTATGCGAGTATTTCACCAAGGTAACTAGACTCTACACCATATCCGCTACCTATAAGCGTATCCATGTAAAAAGAAATGGGGAAACCGTATACGTAAGATGGGTGGTTGTGCTAGAATGCTTAGTTTCCCGTGATCAAACGTAAGGACCCCGCAAGAAGAAAACATGCTTTATAGTCGGGGTAACACTGGCATCAGGAAGGTATATTTCTTATTCCTCTCTAATGTGAGGATGATAAGAAGGTTTTGTAATGGTGGAGGTGGAACCCGTATGCTGCATCGTGAACATCTAAAGGCACTTCTTATACCCACTGATGATGCAACATAGTGCGAATATTGCATTCTGCTTAAGGGCAACAGAAGACGCACTTCATATGGCATAGCGCAAGGCTTTATGGTAATCAACTTAACACAGGGCTCGCGATACCTCTTACGTGATAAGTGTGAGTACGATATCTGACTTTAGCACACAATAGGTTAGCAAGACCTCTTGCATGCTAAGTGTGAATACAGAGTTTAGCGTACAATGTAACACCATTGATACCGTATGTGGTACACGTACCTGACATGCGTTCCCTGGAGAGTCTTGTGGTGGCAGATGACCGCACAAGATACCTGATCTTGTAGTAACATAGTAGTTATGGTGCACCTGCAGTGCGCTCTAATGCTCGCGCGGAGGCTTAGATACTCGTATCATTGATAACGCTAGGGTTTCAACCCTCTTACGCGGGAGACAGGTTCATGACCTGCATGAACCTGCGACGGATACCTGATCCGTCATTTTGCGAACGAAGGATTCGACTTAGTACCGAGCTTGCAATGCCTCTTACATACTTAGTTGTGGATACCTGATCCACAACAGCAAGTTCCTGACCTGACGGGTACCTGACCCGCGCAATAATAATTACACTACATAAATTAGTATTCTACATGCTTCAAAATATAAATGCTAATTTACAATCAAATAAGATCAGGTCATTGGTATTGTGATACCCTATAGCCCGCAAAGTTTCATGGTGCTATATCTACTTAGTAGTATTAAACTTATGTGTAAAGTATTCGAAAAATCTGAACAATTTTGAACGTTTACCTATATGGGACATGACCCACGTTCCCTAGGCATGCCAAAAAGATGGCGGATCCCACCTTAATATGGTGAAGATTTATTATAAAGTAAAACACAAGACGTATTAATATGGTGAATATTGTATGAAATACAGTTTAAACAACAATGGGCATAAGATGATGTAAATAAATGTAGAAATGCGTAAGTCATAATCATGACCGATGTACGGTTATGTATGGAAAATGTTCAGACAGGCAGTCCAAAATAATTCGTCTTAACTTGCACATCACTACGACAAAATTTAAACAAAGTAATACGCTTGATCGCGCGGATTGCCGCGACCAAACTAAATAATACATCTGACCGGCGGACAGCCGTGACTGAACGAAATAAAATAATATGTTTGGTCGTGCGGATCGCAATGACCAAATTAAAATATTATGTTTGATCGCGCGGATCGCAGTGACCAAACTAAATAAAATAATGAGTTTGGCGCGCCGCTCGCAGCGACCAAACTAAATAAAATAGAACGTTTGGCGTGCGGCTCGCAGCGACCCAACAAAATAAAATAATGCGTTTGGTGCGCGGCTCGCAGCGACCAAACTAAATAAAATAATACATTTGGTGTGCGGCTCGCAGCGACCAAACTAAAAAAATAATATGTTTGGCGTGCGGCTCGCAACGACCAAACTAAATAAAATAATGCATTTGGCGCGCGGCTCGCAGCGACCAAACTAAATAAAATAATACGTTGGGCGCACCGCTTGCAAAGACCAAACTAAAGAAAATAATATGTTTGGCGCGCGGATCGCAGCGACCCAACTAAATAAAATAATACGTTTGGCGCGTGGCTCGCAGCGACCAAACTAAATAAAATAATACGTTTGACGCGTGTGATAGGTGTGAAAATACCCATCCTTTTACCACTTATTGCTTGCTAAAATGAGACCAAAACGCGTATTTAGTGTCATTTGTTTGGAATTATGCGTGGTTTGTGTGTTTGTTGTGTTTTCAGAGCCAACCGGATAAATATTAAAGAAAACATGGGATTGCACGGGTTTCATCGAAGAAAAAGACGAAAAGACGAAGTCTATAGTCCAAGAGATGCAAAATATTTGAAGTCAATGGGCCTATTTGAAGATATATCGAAGAAAAGGACCAAAGATGGAAGATTTATATATGTCGAAGAACTCAAGTCTATTAAATGAAGAAATTAAAAGACGAGTTGAATTTATTGGTCGACAAATCCCGAAGCGAAGTCGAAAACGTCAACTTTTCTGAAAAGACGAGAAGACAAAAATAAAGGGAGAAAGCCCACTCACCAACCAAGCCAAGGCCTATAAATAGACCTCCTTCACAACTTGAAAAACTAGTTTTTCTGTTATTTTCTTTTTCTCCTGTTTCGTAGGAACACCAACACCATTAAGGTGTTTGGTGGTTTTTATTTTTCGTAGGAACACCAACACCATTAAGGTGTTTGTTTGAATCCTATCTTTTAATATCATCTTTCATTTAATCTTGTTACTCCTTTTCTTATTGATTCTTAAGTTCTAAGTTTTTATTTTGTTGATTTTGATCTCCAGAAACATGTGGGTTTTGTGTTTTTGTTGATTTGGTTTAAAGTTTATCATTAGTAAATGATTAGTGGTTAGTTTAGTTTATGTTTTGGTTAAAAACTTGGTGGATTTTGGTTTAAATTCGTATTGATTAAGTTTCCCTGTTCTTCGCGTTTTCTGTTTACCCAGATTCCGAACCAACAGTTTTTTGTCAATTATTCCGAATGAATGAAATATTCCGAATGAGGTGTTTTCAGTAATTATTCCGGATGAACAAAATATTCCGGATGAGTCTTTTGTTTTAATTTATTCCGAATCAAGCTTTCCATTTAGTTATTCCGAGTCAAGAAAACATTCCGAACCAAGGTCTTTCAATTTTATTCCGAACCAGTTGATATTCCGAATGAACCCTTTTGTTTTAGACATTCCGAATAAAGGTTATTCCGAATAAGCATTTTTATACCGAACCAAGTTATCTTTCCGAATGAACTTTTTATTCCGAATCAGTAGGGTATTCCGAATGAAGCTACTTCCCGAATGAGTCAAGTATTCCGAGTAAAGCAATATTCCGAGTGAAGGAAATATATTCCGGATCAAGCACTTATTCCGGATCAACAACTATTCTGAATGAAGGGTTTATATTCCGAACCAAGTTATTCCGGATGAGCGATATTCCGAGTGAAGGGTTTTATTCCGGATCAATCAATCTTTCCGAGTCAAGCTTTTCTTTCCGAATGAAGCAAATATTCCGGATGAACACAAATTATTCCGCATGAACTGATTATTCCGGATCAAGCATTACATTCCGAATCAACTGTTTTTCTAAGTTAAGGTACTTTACTGTTTTAAGTTTTAAGTTTAATCCAGGATTTATTTTCATTAATTGCTTTTAGTTTATTTTTATTACTTCACGCACTTACCTTTTAAGTAGATATAGATCAAAAGCTCCCCCTTTTAGTTACCAAGGACAACAACTCCACTTTGAACCGTGATCAATTCGAGAGATACCGAGAACGAAACAACGACAAATACAATTGGGTACGAGCAACACAAAGAAAGATCTTGCAAAAGCTACCTTTTTAATTAACTAAAATTCAGTTATTAAAATGGCGCCGCTGCCGGCTCTTTTCGTAAGGATCAACGGTTTCTTGTGAGAAAAATTGGATTTTGGGATCCGTTCTTTCGGGAACGTTATTTTCAAGTACAAAAATTTTCAAAAACCCATAAAAATATAAAATTTTCAAAAATAAAAATAAAATAAAAAACCTATAAAAACAAAAAATATTTTCTCTTGCATTTTCTTTTTAGTGTATGCGTACTCGATCAACGTCTTATCCCGAGCCCGAGACTCTCGATAACTTAGACATGGCCGGTGTGAACAACAATAATAATCCACCCCACCCCAACATGAATAATCTACCCCAACCCGACCTACGAACCATGGAGGAGCTATGCCAGCCCACAATGAATGGACGCGGAGGCCCGATTGCGCTGATGCAAATCACGGCTCAGAAGTTTTCGTTGAAGCATCACATGATCCAACAAGTGCAAACTAATCCATTTCGTGGAATACCGGATGATGATGCCAACAAACACCTCGACAAATTCATTACCATCACCCAAAGCATGAAGTTGCCTGGTGCTTCTATGGATGTACTTCGCCTTCAACTATTTCCCCACTCGCTTTCTCAACATGCCGAAAAATGGTTTGACCGTCTCCCAAAGAATTCTATTCATACTTGGGACGACATGACTCAACGACTTTTGTCGCACTACTTTCCACCATCCATGGTCACGAGCCTTCGTAACCAAATTAGTGGATTCATGCAAGACAATGATGAATCGCTCTTTGATGCTTAGGAACGATACAATGATTTGATCGACCGTTGTCCAAATCATAACATGCTCCCCGTCACTCTTATTGATACTTTCTACAATGGTCTCACTTTTCGTGATCGTGACACGATCAATGCCTCCGCCGGTGGTACTTTTATGAAAAGGAGACTGGAGGATGTAGAGAGTTGATTGAAAACATGACTACTCACCTCAAGAATTGGGATTCATCCGCATCCACAAGATCTAACCCGAGAGTCAATGTTTCTTCTACTACTTCCAATCCCGAGATAGCCGAACTTACCCGACAAGTCGCGGAGATGAACAAGAATTACATGTTCATGGTAACAAACCACTTTCAACAAGCTAATGTCATTGCTATTTCTTGTGACACATGTGGTGGTCCTCATTCTTACAATGATTTTCCTTCTACTCAAGGCAATTTTTTTGAAAACGTTAACGTGGAATACGGTACCTATCCCACGGGAGGCTATCAAGCTCGTCCTCAAGGAGACTGTAGCTTGCTAAGTTATCGTTCAAACTACTATCTTTCACCACCCAGTTTTACTCCTCAAAACCAAAACCAACAACAAAGCTATAACCGAAATAACCAAACCCAACCTCGTGCTAACAATCAATATCAATCCCAAAGAAACCCATACCCACCTCAAGGAAATTCTCAAGCTTACCAAGCTCCACCTCTCAATCAACCAACGACATTGAATCAAGACATCGAGACGTTCACGAGGACTAATAGAGAGATGGTGACGAATCTTCAGAGTCAATTCATTAACTTTAAGGGAGACATGGCGAAACAAGGGAGCGATATTCGAGCCGAGCTAAGGAATGACATGGCGAAACAAAGCAATCATATTCACGAAGACATGAGAGACTCTTTCAGCACTCAAGCGGATAATATACGTGATATGATCGGGTCGTTCTTCCAAGGTAATCAACCCTCTTCTTCGGGTACTCTTCCGAGTAACACCGTTGCTAATCCAAGAGGGGAGATGAAAGCAATCACCACTCGTAGTGGAAAAGGTTATACAGAACCCGAGCTTCCTACACCTCCACCCGTGATTGTGAACAAGAAAAAAGAGCAACTTTCCTCACCTCCTTTGCCTTCTACCCCCATTCCCCCACCACCCGCGGTTGTGAGTGATCCTACTCCCCTAAAGCCTTCCTCTTCATCCGATATACCTTATCCTTCAAGGTTGAGGAAAGAGAAGCAAAAGAGCAAGGATGATATTCAAGTTTCAAACTTTCTCAAAATGTTTAAACAATTGAATTTTAACATCTCCTTTGTCGAGGCTCTCGCTCACATGCCTAAATATGCGAAGATATTTAAAGATCTTCTTAGTGACAAGGAAAAGCTTCTTGATATTGCTAATACCCAACTTAACGAGAATTGCTTCGCGGTTCTCTTAAGGAAATTGGCCACCAAACTTGGTGATCCGGGTCGCTTCTTGATTCCTTGAAACTTCCCGGGAGTAGAGAATTGCATGGCCCTAGCCGATCTAGGTGCTAGTATAAGCTTAATGCCTTTAAGTGTTTGGAAGCAATTATCTCTCCCCGAGCTAGTCCCCACCAAAATGACTTTGGAATTAGCTAACCGTACGGTTGCTTATCTAGTGGGATAGCCGAAGACGTCTTCGTTGGCGTGGATAAATTCACCTTCCCGACGGATTTTGTTGTTGTTGACTACGAGATGGATCCTCGTGTTCCATTAATCGTTGGATGTACCTTCTTGATGACCGGTCGCACTCTCATTGATGTAGCCGCGGGCGAAATAATCATGAGAGTTGGTGACGATAAAATTTTCTTTAACATGGGTAAGATTTCTAAACAACCTTATTCATATGAGAGTGTTAATGCCATTGATGTTCTCGATGAGGCTTGTGAAGAACACTTTCATGATGCTTGCAAAAGTAATCTCTCTTCTCTACCCAATGTTGAGACCGTTGACTCAATTGCTCTGTCATTGACTCTATTTGGAGAAAGTGACTTTCTTTTGGATGATTTTGAAGCTAGCTTGGGTCCACTTGATCTTAAGTATGATGATTCTCCCACCGATTGGGAAGAAGACATTCGTACAATTGAGAAACTTCTCAATGAAGACCCTTTCTCTCCTCCTTCTCCTAAAGAGGTGACTAATGATGATCCATCATTAGTTACACCATCTATTGAGGATCCTCCCACTCTTGAGCTTAAGGACTTACCTCCTCATCTCGAGTATGTTTTCTTAGAGGACATTGATCAACTTCTTGTTATCATTGCTAAAGACTTAAAAGCCGATGAGAAAACTCGTCTCATTGAAGTTCTCAAGAAACATAAAATAGCTATCGCTTGGAAAATCTCGATATTCGCGGAATTGATCCTCACTTTTACACACATAAAATTCTCATGGAGGACGACTTTAAGCCCACAATTCAAAGCCAACGAAGGGTGAATCCTAAAATCCATGACGTTATCAAAAAAGAGGTTATCAAACTTCTTGATGTGGGCATGATTTACCCTATCTCAGATTCACCATGGGTTAGTCCAGTCCATTGTGTGCCTAAGAAAGGCGGAATCACCGTTGTTCCCAATCAAAACAATGAGTTGATTCCTACACGTCTTGTTACTGGGTGGAGAGTTTGTATAGACTATCGCAAACTCAATGATGCCACGAGAAAGGATCATTTTCCCCTTCCTTTTATGGACCAAATGCTTGAACGTTTAGCGGGTAATGAATATTACTACTTTCTAGATGGTTTCTCGGGTTATTTCCAAATACCCATCGATCCCCAAGATCAAGAGAAGACAACATTCACTTGTCCTTATGGCACATTTGCTTATAAAAGAATGCCTTTCGGCTTATGCAATGCCCCCGGGACTTTCCAAAGGTGCATGTTGGCTATTTTCCATGACATGGTTGAGCAAACCATGGAAGTCTTCATGGATGATTTCTCGGTCTTTGGGGATTCATTCTCATCTTGCCTTGCCAATTTAGAACGTATGCTTAAGCGGTGCAAAGACACTCGCCTTGTTCTCAATTGGGAAAAATGCCATTTTATGGTAAAAGAAGGCATTGTGCTAGGACACAAAATCTCAAAACCCGGTCTTGAAGTGGACCGTGCTAAAGTGGATGTCATAGCCAAATTACCTCCACCTTCAACCGTGAAGGGTGTGAGAAGTTTTCTAGGTCACGCGGGCTTCTATTGTTGATTCATTCAGGATTTCTCTAAAATCGCTCGCCCGATGACCCACCTCTTGGAAAAAGATACTCCTTTTATCTTTTCCAGAGAGTGTAAATTGAAGCCTTCAATCTTCTTAAGGATAAGCTAACTAAGGCACTGGTCTTGGTTACTCCTAATTGGGAGCTACCTTTTGAGTTGATGTACGATGCTAGCGACTTTGCTATTGGAGCGGTTTTGGGACAAAGGATCAACAAACACTTCCAACCAATCCATTATGCTAGCAAGACAATGACGGCGGCTCAATTGCATTATACGACAACCGAAAAAGAGCTTTTAGTTGTTGTCTATGCGTTTGAAAAATTTCGCCCCTATCTTGTTTTATCCACCACCATTGTATACACGGATCATTCCGCGTTGAAGTACTTGATGACTAAGCACGACTCTAAGCCAAGACTTCTTCGCTGGGTTTTACTCCTTCAAGAATTTAACATTGAAATTCGTGACAAGAAGGGAGCTGAAAACCAAGCCACGGATCATCTAAGTAGACTTGAGGCTCCTTATCAAGGGGATCATCCGAACAAATAGATCAATTACTCTTTTCCCCTTGAGGCCTTAATGTTTATAAATTCCAATCTTGATGACACCCCGTGGTTTACGGACATTGCAAACTACTTAGCGGGTGGTGTTCTCATCAAAGGGTTAACATCCCAACAAAAGAAAAAGTTCTTGAATGATGTTAAGACTTACTTTTGGGATGACCCTTTTCTCTTCAAACAATGCGCTGACTTGATTATTCGCCGATGTGTTGACGGACCGGCAGCTTTAGACATTCTCGAGGCTTGCCACAAAGGACCCACCAGTGGTCACTTTGGTCCCAAGTTCACCGCGAAGAAAGTGTTTGACTCAGGATTTTATTGGCCCACCATTTATCGTGATGCTCACGAGATGGTTAAGCATTGCGATGCTTGCCAACGCCAAGGCAAGATCATACATAAAGATGAGCTGCCTCAAAATTTCATACAAGAATGTGAAATATTTGATGTATGGGGCATCGACTTTATGGGGCCATTTCCATCATCTAAAGGGAACAAGTACATCCTCGTAGCCGTTGACTACGTTTCTAAATGGGTTGAAGCCAAGGCTCTCCCTACTAACGATGCGAGGGTGGTTGTGAACTTTTTGAAGCAGCTTTTTGCTCGATTCGGTGTTCCTCGTGCTATAATCAGTGACCGCGGGACTCATTTTTGCAATGATCAATTTGCAAGAGTCATGGCTAAGTATGGTGTCAATCACCGTCTTTCCACCGCTTATCATCCTCAAACCAACGGTCAAGCCGAGATTTCCAACCGTGGATTGAAGCGAATTTTGGAGCGTACTGTGGGAGAGCATCGTGCCTCGTGGGCCGATAAGTTAGATGATGCTTTGTGGGCTTTCCGTACCGCATATAAGACCCCGATTGGTTTCACACCTTATCGTCTTGTGTACGGGAAAGCATGCCACCTCCCTATCGAGCTGGAACATAAGGCATACTGGGCCTCGAAGTGGGCTAACTTCGACATCAACAAAGCCGGTGATCTTCGCAAGATTCAACTCAACGAGCTAAATGAACTGAGGAATGAAGCTTACGAGAACTCATTTATCTACAAAGAGAAGACCAAGATCATCCACGATGCTAGAATTAAGAACCGAGAGTTCCACGTTGGTGATCAAGTCTTACTTTTTAACTCTCGGTTGAAGATCTTCTCAGGCAAGTTGAAGAGCCGCTGGTCTGGTCCATTCACCATCGCCAAAGTCTTTCCCTATGGCACCATTGAGCTATCTCAGCCAAATGGGCCCAATTTTAAGGTGAATGGCCAGCGTTTGAAGTTGTACTTTGGTGAGGACATCTCTCATGAGATGATTCCATCCCTCACCACGTTTCCGATGAACTAGTTTTGGGACCGAGTTAGGCTCGTGACTCGGTTAACAAAAACAAGCGCTCCTCGGGAGGCAACCCGAGTATCTATCCCCCCTTTCCTGTTTTTCATCCTAAGTGTAGGGGGATCTATATAGGTTGCTTGTGTTTGTATGGTGATGTGATTACAGGGATAAGTGCACTTTTGGAATCTTTGAAGAACCGTGCTCCCATGTTATCCGCAAATCCGGTTCTATCTCTCAACTATCGTGATTCAATTTTCTTCATACTCACATTTGAAATTGATCACTCTAGTTGTCTCCTCCTTAACTTGATTTAACCAATGTGGACAATGTCGTAAGTGTAGGGGAAACTTTTCCCACATGCTTAAACATTGAGGACAATGTTTATATTAAGTGTAGGGGAGACTTCTATCGAAGTTTTAAGTGAAATTTTCCATTAAAGTGCTTTCATTTAACCGGAAAATTCGATTTTTCGACATTTTTCAAAATTTTTAATCTATTTTGGCCTAGTTGTATAGTTGTATTTTCCTTCGTTATGGTTATTTTCTTTCCTTGCTAGAATAAATTTTCAATAAAGTGGTTTTAAATTTTTCGAAGTCATGAATATTTTGACTCAACCTGAGTTTACTTATCTAAGTTTACTCTAGCTAGTATCCTTAACGTGTTTAAGTCAAGTTTTGCTAGGATTTTATATAGGGAACTTTAAAACGCGAAAGTCTTAACTCTCACGGGTTAAGAACAAGAAATTTTCGCAAGTTCCTATAATTGATCCTAGAGAGTCGTTTATCAAGGGAACTTTAAAATGCGAATTCTAAACTTGAAAAAGTGTAAGAGTTTGCAAGATCCTATAGATGACTCGAAAAACAAAAGCTGTGATTTAATTGGCTAAGCATCCACGAGTCTCATTCCTTGATATTTTAAATTTTGGAGAACGAGAGATGATAGAGTCAATTATAAGTTTGGTATTATTTCGTGAATTTATGTAAGTTGATTATAAGCCTATCCTCCCATCGCTTGCTAATAAATTTATCTGCAATAAATAAGGTTGTACGATTTGAAAAGTTACTTAGCTTCTAGCACAAGTTCGTTTAAAAGTTGCTCGGTATTAATTAGAGTTCATAGCCAAGGCATAACTTACTGAAGCGGGATGCCAAGATTGGCGAGTCCGAAAAGGCCCTAACAAGGCATGAGGGCTACATTTTGTTGCTAAAGATCCAAAAGTGATGTGAAGAATCATTTATCAAAAATCAATATGAAGGATCGAGACACATGACAAAAACCAAGTACTCCCCAAAAGATCATGGAGAAGTCTATCCAAAAAGGCCCTAACAAGGTATGAGGTTAAATAGATCCAAGTCCTAAAAGGAGGCGGATCGTTGTATATCATAATCCAAAATAAAGATTGGAGAAAAATGAAGAAGTCGTGGTCCAAAGTTGAAGAATCTCTCAAAACTTCAAGTGAAGAAATTCCTATTATGAAGAGAAGACCATAATTTCAAGAACGTCTCTCAAAGATTTGAAGTATGAAGTCGCTGCCAAATATCGGTCCGAGAAAGGTCTCAAATCGTGAAGCGAGTTATGCCAAGATATGAACTTTATGAGGTCCCGAGAAGCAGTTTTAAAAGATTTTGTCCTTTAGCTAACTATTGATTAAATCGTCCTACTTTGTTTTCAGCTTAAATAATTATCGAAATAAGTCAAACAATGCATCCTCGTGATCATTTAAGACAATATTAAAATATAAGAGAGACACCTAGAAATAAGGGAGTCTAAGTAAATAATTGGGTCACATGAGTTCGTGTTAGTTTGCTAACTGATGAGACTGCTTTTATACATAGTCTCATCGTCCAAATCGGGCTTAAAATGCATTAAATATCATTAAAACTGCCAAATATATGCTCGTGTTTGTTGCTTGTGTATTTTAGGTACGGATATTGAGGAAATGACTAAAAGATCACAAGAATCAATAAAAAACGAAAACGGGAAACGAAGCCGCACAATGAACCGGGCCCAAGAATGGATTTTCCAAAAATGACCTTGAAGTTTAAAGATTGTCAACTTTAGTCCCTCATTTTTGAAGATTTGGCAAGATAAGACCTTGAAGAAATCATCATTGGCAAGAAAGGTCCTCAATGTTTGAAGATATTACATAAACACCCCTTGGATAAAGCATTTATTACAAAAATGGTCCTTATTTGAAGTTTGAAACTATGATGGGCCAAATTCAGCAAGTTGGGGAAACTTCATAACAAAGGAAATGGACTTTTTAGCTATTATTTACAAAGTGAACAAAACATGGGAATTGGGGGACCTATTCTGTCCAGACAAACAAACTCATACTATCCACTCCCAGCACGCCACGTCACCCCCCACTCACCTCCCCACCAATCAAACAACAGCCTCCATCCACGTCAGACTTCCACCCATCTCTTTTTTATATAACTGATTTAATCAGTTATATCTTCCCTCCAAACACATTATTTAAATAATCCATCCCCAAAAACAGATTAAACACCCTCTAATCACCCCTTAAACCCTAAACACCTCCCAGGATGAATTAAGCACAAAACAAAGGGGAAATGTTTAAGATGCTCCAGATCATTGATTAACCTTACCCTTAACCCATCCCACACCCCAAAACAAAACCCACAACACCCCATGTGATTCCCCAGGGGTCCCCTGCTCATGTCACTTTCCCCAAACCCCAAAAAGGAGACCACATCAACGTCCCATAAGTTTTTACTTGTCCTCCACACCAAATGAAGGGTCCAAGATCAAAAGCAACAGCTGGCATGTCAACATCCTTCACATGGAACCAATTTGACTGAAATTTCAGGATTCGTCCAAGGGCCTTTATGGCAATTCATGTATTAGGGTTTGTTAGTCCTAGAAGGTTCTGTTTAAGCCTATATAAGGAGGGTGCAACATGTGCATACCCCTTGTTCCAGATTTTTACTCAAAAATTGTAATTCCTTTTTAATATAATGAAAGTTGGTATTTTTATAAAAATTGTAATTCCTTTTCTTTGTTAAAATTTGGTGTTTGATGAGTATTAATCTGAGTTCCAAAATTAATTTGTTGAATTGTTTTTTAGTTTTCAAAAGGCAATTTCAAGGTTTCTGAAAAAGGTTGATGTTTTGATATATCTTGTTTCAAATGTGTTTTCAGGGAGTGTAAGTTGATTTGTCTGAGTTGTTTAAGAGAGAATATTTTCGGAAAGTTTTGAAAAGAAAGAAAGAAATAAGATTTTTTGATTGTTATCATTCATATTTGTTGATCTTAGCAGGAAGCTTATCAGAAGCTTGTTATCCAAGGTTCTGCTCAGGCCCCAGCCTGAAGGGAGATGGCATTGCAGCCATTGTGGGACCTGGATGTGGGTCCCACAAGGTAACTTCCTTGTCCTCAGTTTTCAGTTTCAAAAGTTCTTGGTTTATGTGATTTGGTGAAAATGTATGAAAGGTGTTTAAATATTGGTTCTTCTGTTTGTTCATGTTTATGTTAGGGTTATATGCATATGTAGTTGGATTTAAATCAGTTTCAAGAAGTTTTGATAGCATTTGATTTGAAAACAAACCAAGTTCTGAAATTAAGGGGTGTTTGGATTGGGGTTTTAAGAAGGTAGTTTGACAAGCTTTTGTCTTAAAAACCAGTTAAATACACTACTTAGGGTCATGGTAGGTCACATTTGTATTTGGATTTCAATTTGGTAGGTTTTAAAACAAGTTTGCAAGTTAAAATTTTGGCTTAAGTGGTAAAAATCAGTAAGTGCCCTCAAGTGACTGATTTTTGATAATTTGGCTCACAAATTTTTGCATTCTGTTAGGATTTGAGTCAACTTAGGGATTGTTACCAGTTTTATGCTAGTTGGTACGCTTGTATGCAAGATTTAAGGCTTTGAAATTCGTTTTTGTGCAAGTAAAAAAAGTCAACTGTTCATCAGAAACATTACATGCTTAATCAGTAACTTTGTGTGCTATTTTTGCTTGATTTTTGTTAAAGACTAGCTTGTTTTTGTGTTGTTATTGACTCCATATACTCAACTGAGTATAGGGGTGCCTTGTTGTCCAAAGAAAAGCTCAACACATAGCTTTCCTAAGCTATTAGGTCAACTGACCTTGAAAATACACTAGCAGTGGGAAAAAGGTTACCCCTGCTAGCTCAAAGGTTACCCCTGCTCAGCAAAAGGACAAAAACCAAGCACATGTCACTTTCGGAAAGTTGCTTCTTTGCTTACATTGCTTCTTTGCCCAATGGTTCAGTGATTACATAATCATTAAGAATGTTGCTCAGCCGACACTCTCTTTTTCCACACGTTTCTGAATAATCATTAAGAACTTGGAGGAGTCTGACAAACCTTATCATATTGGTAATAAATAAATCTGATCAAATTCTTTGCCACGTCACTTGTATAGTCTATCTCCAACTGGGTGTCCTTCATCTTTTCTAAAACAGCCTTGGATATGAAATACTGAGCATCTACAAGTAGATACTCAGCAAACTTTGTAGAACTCAAATGGTATACACCAGCAGCTGAATATAACCTCCATTGAAGACCACTGAGGTCATCTTCAAGATCCTTCCATATTTCAGGATCTTCCTCATTTGTCCCACACATTCTTTTGAATGTGGTCCAAAGTTTTATTCCATTAGCTGAAGTTGGTGCTTCAGCCTCATACTTGGTCTCTAACAACCTCCAAAGGTCCACCAAGTCTTCTCTATCACAACTTGCAAATAAAGATATGAGAGTGGTAAAAGTGTGTACCTCCTTGCCATATCTTCCAATCTTCCAGAATCCACATTCATCCTCATCATAACTCACAATTGGATTCCTGGAATCTAGTGGTAACACATGCACCATATCTGAAGCTTCTAATGGGGAGAGCTTGAGGCTCTTTCTAATAACTGCTTCACTTGGATATAGTTGATTCATATCTTTTGGAAATTCAAGTGTAAATCCCTTCTTCACTGGCCTGGGAATTATCATAGCTTTCTTGATTTCCATCTCTTCTGCAAGTTGCTCCTTTCTTTCATCTGAAAGAAGTCTGAAAGTGTTTTCTTCCTGCACTTTCACCCAAATAGGATAAGCCCTATGTTCCAACTCATCAAATGTCAAAGCCTTCAGCTTCTGATGTGTCCATCCAACTCCATGACATCTGAGCAACATAAAGTAGAGCTTCCTTCTATCCCTTTTCAACTCAGAGAGAATGTTGCTTGCCTTGTGCTTCAAAATCACCTTACAATCCTTCTGAACTCTAAGAAGAAGCTCCAAACCCCATATTTGATCTGAAATGGTCAAGTCTGGATTATCCATACAGCTTTCTTCCCAAGAATTGTACATCTGAACCACCTCTGGCATGTCAAAATCAATCTGCAACTTTAAATCTCTCAACTTTTCCCTAGCAAGCTCATCACCATACTCAAGTCTTTCTGGTTCAATAATCATCACACTTGAGTCTGAGCTAGCTCCATCACTTTCTTCTTCAGAAGTCACAACAAATGGTGACTTTTCTTTTTCACCTTGTTCCATCAATTGCTCAGCCAGTATTCTATCAAATTCAACCTGGGCTGCATTCTTTGGAACAATCTCTTCTACCAATATACCCTTACCCTTATCTGATGGTGCAATGGTTGGTAAGGTAGATGGTAATACCTGAGTAGGAACATCCTTGATGATAGATGATGACTGGAATACATCACCTCCATATACAGATCTGTCAACGCCCAAATTTCCTCTATCAGCGCCCAAAATACTTCTATCAGCGTCCAAATTTGTCTTGTCAACGCTCAAATATTTTCCCTCAGCGCCTTGTGTAACCTCTCTCAACATAGCTGTAAATGATAAATTTAGATTGGTTGGAGAGATTAAGGACGTATCAAAACCTGTTTGTTCCTTCAAAGTAGTAAGAGCTTCAGCAACATCCATTGATCGACCATCTTGACTGCTCTTATCACTCAGATTTCTTTGATCTTCCTCCCCTTTGGAAGACTCCTCCATACCTCTCCTAGCATGATCACTCTCCAAAACAACAATCCTCTCCCTCAATTCCTTGAGTTCAAGGCCTTGTGAGCTGACAATTTGTACTAAGTCTGCATTTTGCTTTTGCAAGCTAATGCAGACAGCCGTCAATTCCAAAAGAGTCATTGGTTCCAGTCTACCCTCTTCTGAAATGGGGATTTGACCTCCCAAGTCAGGTTCATTGGGCATGGATGAGGACTTAATTATGGTGGGACTGCCTTGGCCAGCTTCTAAGCCAGAACCAATAGTCCCAGCCTCATCCAGGTCACCAGCCACACTTGTGGTGGTGGTTCTCTCTGCTTCATGGCTAGGACCACCAGAGGAGAACTCTCCAGTAGTCCTTTGGCGTTTGATCAACCTATATTCAGGTGGTGGGGAAGATGGTGTGGAAGAATGGGTAGATGTGGGTTGGTTAAGGGGTGTTTGGGATTGTGATGGTTTGGTGTCAGCGTTGGAAATAGGCACATCAACGCCAACATTTGATGTGTCAGCGTCAAAGGGTTCTTGGTCTAATTGCATTTGGTCAGGTGAGGGTAAAGGTTCAGGAATAGGTTCAAGTTGTGGGTGAGGGTCAATATGAGGTTGGGGGTCTGGTTGGGGTTGTGCTGCTGCAATAACAGCAAGCATGGCTGGGGTTAAAGGTAAGTCTCTATGAGGTGGTGAATCTATCTTTGCAAAAATAGCTTTCTTTTGTTCAGGGATTTTATAAAAATCATTGTGATCCCTTGAACAATATCTTTGATCATCAAAAATCATTTGCAGAAAACGGGGATAAGCCAAAGTCATTTTTGTCCCCTTGTTTTTACACATCCCTTCAAAAATCATTTTAGAATAGTTATATTTTTGCCCTGTTGCAATGCACACAATAGCACTAGCAATAGATCTGTTAATCTCATTATGTGCAGTACATTTGGGACTCAAACATTGAAGGAGAATGTGAATGAGGTACTTCCAGGCTGGGGGAAATTCCAGCTTATGGTACTTATTAAGAGTACCTTCATCAGGAATAGGGTATCCCAAAGCCCTAAGCCCTTGTTCTATTTCAGTTATGGGAAGAATGGTTACACCATCAGCATCATCAAGATGCAAGGCCTGGCGTACCAAGGCCTCAGTAACCACCCAAGACCTCCCATGAACAATAGAAGTTAATGTGGTCACTCCATTAACTGTTGAGGAACTAACAGTGTTCCAAAACTGTTTAATGTGTGTGACTGGAATGAGTGGTGCATGAGAAAGAGCATACCTTAATGGGGATGCGTTCAAATACGCCACCATTTGTGTGTATTGAGGAAACAAATCATTATCAGCAACAAGATAAGAAATCATGTTGTGTTGAGACTTGAACCCCAAATCCAATTCTGCTGAGTTAAATCTTGGTGCCATTGATGAAAGCTGTTATTTTGAAGTGTAGAAGATGAAGGTTGATAAGAGAAAAGTGTTAGACAAGAATTATAGATACCCTGTTTAAAAATAGGAGCCAAATTTATAGGAGATAAACAATGCATGTGATTGGCCCAAAAATAGGCAAAGATTTTCAAAAACTAATCATGAAAATATTGAAAAAGTTATAAGTTATCTCATGCATTTAATGAAAGTAACAACTCCTAAAATTACGGCTTGAAAATATGTCAAAAAGTAACAACTGGGTAGGTCCCATTGAGTGTCAACGATCAAATATAACCCATCAACGCCCAACGGCTATAATCTTGTCAACGTTCGCCTAAAGCCATGTCAGCGTCCAATTTGGTCACAACAACGCTTGGAAAAATCTTGTCAGCGTCCAAAAATAAAATTGTTTTAAAAAGTGAAAAATGACCTTAACAAGTAATTTATCCTAGAGAAAATAACCAAAAGCTGATAATTATTATAGGGCGGCAAGCACTGTCCAGTTATGCACACTTGCATAAGCAAGATAGACATAACAATCCTCTAGTGTCCCTTGCTAACCAAAATTCTTAACAACCAAGTTACCTTATAAAATCCTTGTTACTCCCAGGTAAATCCCATATCAAAATGATTCCCAAGTCTCCCAACAGACCACAACCAATTCTAGGCCAAAAATGTCTTGGCAGCATGCAAAGTTGATATACTATGCATGCTATAGTGCCTCATGGTTTAGTAAAACTAACCCATACTCACCTGTGGACACAATCTAGAATTGTGAGAAGAGTATCATATGGATACCCAAAAATCCTAAAGGTTCCTAAAACCTCCCCTTAAACAAAGATACAAAGAGTTTGCTAAAAACATGCATGAACATAAAAAATTTATGTCAAGATAGGAATGACACATTCCAACCATCATCCATAAATAAAAACTTGTCCAAATGCTTCTCCTTTGATCCATAAGCAACTCTGTATCCAATGGTATACTGCTAACACCATCTGCACATTTAGATTGAAAACCACAAAACTAACATTGTTGCTGACAACGCCCCGATAACACATAACAGCGTTGAAGGAAGCTTTGTCAGCGTTAGACAATTATATTGCTGACAACGTTGCAAAAACACTTATCAGTGTTCAAACAACATTTGTCAGTGTTAGAAAAATATAGTGGAAAATCTAAATCATCAATAAGACCAATAATAATAATGCATCATCCTGTACATACTTTTACAAAAAGAATCCAAAACACATATTAAGTGAGATTAACCATTCCAATACTTGTTACCAAGTATTGAAATCTTCCAGTATCAAAAGGTTTAGTTAATAAATCTGACACATTTTCCTCAGTGTCAACCCTATCTGGTTGTATTAAACCTTTCTCAAAGCAATCTCTTATAAAATGGTGTCTAATTTCTATGTGTTTAATTTTAGAATGATGCACATGATTCTTAATGATGCATAAAGTACTATTATTGTCAACAAATATCTTAGTATGCATGAAATTATACCCATAATCCAACAGCTGGTTCTGAATCCACAACACTTGACCACAACATGCTGCTGCAGCCACATACTCTGCTTCAGTTGTAGAGTTAGCCACCACTGTTTGTTTCTTGCATTGCCAAGATATTAATCTGCTCCCAAGAAATTAACATCCACCAGTTGTGGATTTCCTATCAAACTTGTCACCTCCATAATCACTATCTGAATATGCAATCAGCTCCAATGGTGAATCCTTTGGGTACCACAAACCAAGATTAGGGAAACATCGTAGGTACCTAAAGATCCTCTTCACATCATAAAGGTGACATTCTTTGGGAGTCACTTGATGGCGTGCACATGCACACACAGCAAACATGATATCAGGTCTGGAAGCAGTAAGATACATCAAGGATCCAATCATGGATCTATAATGCCTGACATCAACATCTTTCCCATCTCCAATCTTTCCCCAGGGGTGTTCTCTATCCATAGGAGTAGAAGCCCTCTTTTCATGTGGAGAAAAGCCAAACTTCTTCAAGATCTCAGCAACATATTTGTCCTGGGAGATGAAGATACCATCTTCTTTCTGCTGAACTTATAAACCAAGAAAGAAGTTCATCTCCCCCATAGCACTCATCTTGAATTTGTCTGTCATAAGCTTGGAGAAATCCTCACTCATCTTTGGATCAGTAGACCCAAAAATGATATCATCAACATAGACCTGCACAAGCAACACATCTTTGCCTTTCTTCTTTGTAAATAGTGTCTGATGTATGGTGCCCCTCTTGAATCCATTGTCTACCAAATAGGTAGACAAAGTACCATACCATGCTCTAGGGGCTTGATGAAGGCCATACATAGCCTTTTTGACTCTATACACTTTATCTGGATGCTCTGGATCCTCAAAACCAGGAGGTTGCATGACATAAACTTCCTCAACAATGGTGCCATACAAGAATGCACTCTTCACATCCATTTGATAGACTGTGAAGCCCATGCAAGATGCATAGGCTAGAAAAATCCTAATAGCTTCAATCCTTGCAACTGGTGCAAAGACTTCTTCATAATCTATCCCCTCCTCTTGTGTATAACCTTGAGCCACTAACCTTGCCTTGTTTCTGACCACAATTCCTCTTTCATCTCTTTTGTTCCTGAGAACCCATCTTGTCCCAATAGGTCTGACATATATAGGACAATCAACCAGCTCCCAAACATCCTGAATAGCAAATTGGTGAAGCTCATCCTGCATTGCTTCCACCCAACTTGGTTCTTTGAGAGCATCAAATATCTTCTTGGGTTCTTCTTGTGACAGAAAACATGCAAACAAACATGCTTGCACAAGAGGGGTATCAACCTTCTTGTGTATATTGGCAATAAATCCACCAAGTCCTTGATGAGATCTTCTTGTCTGAACTGGAGTCATAACATCACCAATGATCTGAGATGGGGGGTGATTCTTCATTGTGGAAGTGAGAACCCCTCCTTCAAAAAGTCTGGTGTCCTCAACTTCACGCTCCATGTTGCCAATATCTTCTTCATCAGACTCTCTTTGAGCAACAGGAATCTCTTCATGGACATTGGAAGGTCCACCTTGTTCAAAACTGGAAGAAAAAAGATGCCCATAAGTGTTGTCAACGTTTGAATCTTGGTTGTCAGCGTCAGGGCTGACAACGCCTGAAATGTTGTTGTTAACGTCTGAATTGGCCTTGTCAGCGCTAGATTTGCCTTTGTCAGCGCCTAAAGAACCATGCATGTTTGTATCTGGTGGTATTTGGAAACCACCATTATCTTGTCCAGCAGCAGCAGCAGCAGCAAAAGCATCAGTCCAAATGGGAATTGTGACATATTCAAATGTAGAAGATGCCTTTTCTGCTTGTGATCCAACCTTCTCATCAACCTGTGTACCTGAAACATTAACAACTTGTTTTTCCACAACATTTGAAGTTACCTTCACATTGTCTGGATTAGTGATAGGCATATAATTTAAAGTTCTAGATAAGGGTTCCAAATCAAACAACCAATTAGGACCACTTTCAGGATCACTAGGTTTATTCTCTAAGAACCTAACATGTACTCTTTCAACAATACGTTTGTCCTCCTTAAGATAAACCCTATAACCCTTGCTCTGGACTGAATACCCCATGAAGTAACCTTCATCACCTTTTGCACTAAATTTCCCTAAGGCATCACTAGTATCTAGGACAACTACATGACAACCAAAAGGTCTGAGAAAACCAATATTAGGTTTTCTTCCCCAAAGTAACTCATAAGGTGTTTTGTTCTGAATTTTGTTAACCAATGCTCTATTTTGCACATAGCATGCTGTATTAACAGCCTCAGCCCAAAAGGCTATGGGAAAGTGAGCATCAGCCAACATTGTTCTGGCTGCTTCAATTAGGGTTCTATTTTTCCTTTCAGCAACCCCATTTTGTTGTGGGGTTCTAGCAATACTAAACTGCCTAGTAATTCCCTTCCTGGCACAAAAATCATCTAGCTTCTTGTTCCTAAATTCTCCACCATTATCACTCCTAAGCATCTTAACCTCATTGCCAGACCTTTTCTCAATTTGAGTGATAAATTCAATAAGAACATCAGCTGTGTCACTCTTCATAGCTAGAAAGAATGTCCAAGTAAACCTAGAAAAGTCATCAGTGACAACAAAACAATATGACTTGCCATTCAAACTTTCTATATTAGTTGGACCAAAGAGGTCCATGTGAAGCATATAAAGAGGTCTGGAACTAGTATGCACCTGCTTGGACTTGAATGAGACCTTGTGCTGCTTGCCTTTAAGACATGCAACACAACAGTGGTCATTGTGGAAGGCCTTCTCAGGCAAACCATCAACTAAACCAAGCCTCACAAGTCTATTTATATTTTTAAAATTTATGTGCCCTAGTCTCCTGTGCCACAAATTACTTTCATCTACTGAGGCCTTAGCATAAAAACAAGACATATTTGCATTCACTTTAATTCCATTTAAATTCACATTATATATGTCCTTATGCCTAGGTGTTCTATACTCAATGTACTTCTCATCAGGGATCTTAAAATTCTTGCTTAACACCAAACACTCAGTATCAGTGAAAAGAACCTTATTTTTGTTATCACACACTTGTGATACACTAAACAGATTATAATCCAGTTCTTTTACCAGGAAGACGTTTTCAAAACGTAGATTATTGGTGAGAAGGGTTCCTTTGCCTGTAATGGTGCCATATCCACCTCCAAAGTATACCTTATCACCATCTTGAATAGGAGAGAAGTTCGTCAGATAGTCTTCCTTTCCTGTCATGTGCCTTGAGCATCCACTATCCCAATATCCATAATCATTGATATGCTTTTGAATGCCCTGCACATAAAGAAAACAAATTAGTTTTCTTTGGGAACCCAAGTCTCAGAAGACTTGGATTCATCTGGTTGTTCAATAAGAACAGACTTAGTTCTCACAACAACCCCATTCTCATCCCTTTTAGGATGAAAAACCCAGTTAACCCCAATTGGTTTTGTAATGACTTTTGAAATGTAATTAAACCTGTTGCAAGTCATTGAAATTCCATTATTATTAGGGTTTTGATCTTTCTTGGGTCTCCATGTTAAGCTTGAAGAAGCTTTAGACCCCTTACCTTGTGGTTGCAAATACTTAGGTCTGGTCACGTTTCTGTCAGCGTTGGATTTTGTCCTGTCAACGCTGAAATTACCCTTATCAGCGTTGAACCTAGGGTTTGCTACAGGAACCCATTGCCTATTTGACCAGGTGTTTGTCTTTTGAAAAGGTCTTTGTCCATGAGTGTTAGACCTTCTAGAGAAGAATGGGGCAGGTCTAATCACTTGTGGACTTTGCTGCACACAAGGTTTGGGTCTGACAACGTTTGACTTCCTAACAACGTTGACTTTCTTCCTATCAGTGCTGAAATTGTTCCTATCAGCGCTGGCTTTGGGAACGTTGACACACTTGTATGCCAAATGTGAGAAGCTACCACAAGTATAACAGGCTTTCTTAGACACACTCTTAGGTCTAGAAGCGAAGAAACCTGTTCCATGATTGTTAACTTGGCTCTTGGGTAACCTAGTATTCCTATACATCTCTACATATTTAATGGTAGGTCTTCTAACAGTGTTTGAGCCTAGGTCATCAGCTTTACCAGTAACTGGGTGAGTAACCTTAATGGGTGGTGATTCATTGGGACTTTCACATAGCAAACCTCCCTTAACAAATAAAGTAGGGTTAGCTTTCTTCCACTCATTTAGGTCAGTCATTTTTTGTTGATACTCTTCTACTGGAGTGACAACTCTTGGTGGAGGAATGAATTCCTCTTCTTGGCACTCTGGAAT
Source organism: Glebionis coronaria (assembly GCA_025667525.1). NCBI lineage: Eukaryota > Viridiplantae > Streptophyta > Magnoliopsida > Asterales > Asteraceae > Glebionis > Glebionis coronaria. The sequence continues at coordinate 284,304,673 of CM046879.1, forward strand.
AACAGTCCAAGCTAAATCCTTTCTAAGGACACCATAGAAGTCACCAGCTGGTGGTGGAACCAGAGAGTAATCATTCATCCCAATCCCAGTCATATCCTTAGGATCCCTTTGTTTAGCTACACAGTCTCCTAGGGCTTGGGTGGCTCTATCAAATCTTTGAATCTTGAGGTCAACATTATCTTTATTCTTAATGGCCTCATCTAACTTAGCCTGTAGGTCTTTATTGACCTTTGACATGATATTTCTAATATCCATACTACCCTCTAGCTCATGTTTTAAGATATTTATCTTATCTTTTAAATCAAATTCCATTTTCTTGTATTCAGAAACGGTTTTCTCAGTTTCAGTAAGAGCTAGTTGGTAATTGGATAATTTACACCTTTCAGTACTCATATCCTCTTTTAGTTTTAACACCTCTTTGTTAAGTCTGTCAGTGTTTAACCTACAACCTTTGCTACAAAAAGCATCATCATATACCTCATTATCAGATGAAGAGGAGGAGTGTGCCATGAGAGCATATTCAACATGCTCTTCTTCTTCAATATCAGCAATCAAAGCTTTGTCCTCTTCAGCATCCTTAGCCAGATAGCTCCAATCCCTGTTGATCCCAAACTTAGATCGATTAAGCTTTGTGTATACGAGATTAGATCAAGTACTACACGTAGAGAAACCTTTGCTTATGAATAAAGTAACAAAGTGTTATGCGGAATTAACACTTGATCTAAAACACAAAGATGTTAAACAAACTTTCACTTGTATTAGAATGATCGTACTTGATTACAATGAAAGAGTTTAACTTGCGAATACTTATGAAAAACTTAACTTTAACTTTAACCTAAAAGATCTTCTTTTATAGAACAAGAAGTCTTGTACAATAAGCTACGAATCAACTATTCTAGGTAAAGATAATAATAGAAAATACAATGTCGAGCTTATCTTTACCATACACAAATAAACAAAAGATTCGTATGAAGATATTCCATGAGTGTCAATCTTCAAGGCTGTCAGCGTTGACTTCTTCTTTGTCAACGCTTAGCTGTCAGCGTCCAATGTCTTCTTATCAGCGTTGACATTCTTCTTATCAGCGTCTAGTGAACTGACCCATATTTTATTCCCAACAATCCTCCCCTAAACTTGATATCTATTCCAATGATCAAGTTTCTGAATAAAAACTTAAGGCTTAGGAGGAATCTTGCAAAAACTTCTTATGTTGGTGATAAACATATCTAATCAGGTCCTTGGCCACGTCACTAGTATAATCAATCTCCAAGGGTGTCTCTAGCATCTTCTCCAACACTTCTTTGGACAAGAAATAGTCAGCATCCACAAGTAAATATTCTGAAAACTTTGTAGAGCTCATATGAAATACACCACAAGTAGAATAAAGCCTCCAATGAAGATTACTGAGATCATCTTCAAGATCCTTCCATATGGCAGGATCTGCTTCTCTTGGACCACACAAAGTCAAAAATGTGTTCCAAAGTCTTATTCCATTTGCTGAAGTAGGTGCTTCAGCTGTATACTTGGCCTCTATTAATCTCCATAGATGCACCAAGTCTTCTCTGTCTATGCTTGCAAATATAGAAATGACTGAAGTAAAAGTATGTACCTCCTTTCCAAATCTGCCAATCTTCCAAAATCCACACTCATCTTCATCAAAACTGATGATTGGATTTCTGTCATCTAGAGGTACTACATTAACCAAATCTGAAGCTTCCAATGGAGAAAGCTTGAGATGCTTCCTTATGACTCCTTCAGTTGGAAAATACACATCCATGTCTTTAGGAAATTGGAAAGGATCTCCTTTCTTCACTGGTCTTTGAGCAATCCTCATTTCCTTCTGAATCTGCATTTCCTCAGCAAGCTCTTGTTTCCTTTCTTCTGAAAGAAACTGATAGACATTATTTTCTTGCACACTCCTCCAAATAGGATGTGCCCTATACTCTAGCTCCTCAAAAGATAAAGCCAGCAACTTCTTTGATGTCCAGTTAGGTTGATGACATCTAAGCAACTTGTAGTACAACTGCCTTCTATCTCTTTTGAGCCAAGTCTTGACTTCCTGTGCATTATACTTCAAAATCACCTTTATGTCATCTTGTACCCTAAGAAGAACTTCCAACCCCCAAATTTGATCTGACAAACTCATTCCTGGGTTGTCCATAACCTTGTCTTCCCAAGCATGGTACATTCTGGTGATTTCAGGAAGGTCCCAATCAATCTGATTCTTCAAATCACTCAACCTTTCCTTTGCTAGCTCATCCCCATATTCAAGCCTTTCTGGATCTTCAATAATTTGAATACTTGAATCTGAGCTATCATCTTCTTTTCCATCACCACTTTCTTCCTCACTCTCAGAAACAACAAATGGTGATCTACCACTCCTCTTCAAATCTCTTTCCAAAAGTTGTGCAGCCAACTGTTCATCAAATGCAATTTGTGCTGCATCTTTCTTTGGAACATCTTCTTCAACCAATTTTCCTTTACCTTTGTCTTTTGGATCAATAGTAGGTAAAGTAGAAGAAGAAACCTGTGTGGACACATCTTTGATGATTGTTGATGGCTGGAATACATCAACACCACCTGCAACTTTGTCAGCGTTCAAGTTACCTCTATCAGCGCCACGATTACCTTTGTCAGCGCTGGATGTGTCAGCGTTCAAACCTGTATCAGCGCCCAATGTTTCTTTGAAAGATCCTTCCAAGTTTAATGGTGTCACCTTGGATGTATCAATAACTGGGTACTTCTTCAAGTTGGTGAGAGCTTCAGCAACCTGTAAAGATTCACTAATTTGTGAACTCTTCTCTGAACTCTTCTCACTAGCTGTATGAATCAGCTCATCCTCTTCATCCTCTTCATCCTCCCCTTTGGAAGATTCCTCCATTAGACTCCTGCTACTTGGATTCTCCAAAACAGTTACCCGCTCCCTCAATACTTGGAGTTCACGGCCCTGGTTGTTGACAGTTTGTACAAGGCTGACATTTTGCTTTTGCAAGCTAATGACAGCAGCCGTCAATTCAATTAATGTCATAGGTTCCAATCTGCCCTCAGCTAGAATGGGGATTTGACCTCCCAAAATAGAATCATAGGGCATGGATGAGGTCTTAATGATGTTGGGACTGTCTTGACCAGCATCTAAGCCTGTATCAATAGCCCCAGCCTCACCCATGTCACCAGCCACACTTGTGGAGGTGGTTCTCTCTGCTACAAGGCTAGGATCACTAGAGGAGAACACTCCAGTAACCCTTTGGCGTTTAGTCAACCTAGATTGTAATGGGGTGAAAGATGAAGTAGATTGTGTGGGTGTGGGTTGGTTAAGGGGTGTTTGGGATTGTTCAGGGATGGTATCAGCGTTGGGATTGGCTGTGTCAGCGCCAACATTTTGAGTGTCAGCGCTGGGTTGGTCAAAGTCCATGTTTTCTGGTGAAGGTAATGGTTCATGAATAGGCTCAAGTTGGGGTTCAGGTTCTGGTTGTGGTTGTGGTTGAGCAGCCTGAATTACTTCAAGCATGGGTTGGGTAAGAGGTATGGATCTGTTTGTGGAGCTCATTTTAGCAAAAATGGTTTTCTGTTGTTTAGGGATCTCATAAAAAGTGTCATGATCCCTAGAACAATATTCTTGTAAATCAAAGACCATTTGCAAAAATCTAGGGTAAGCCAAAGTCATTTTACTTCCCTTGTTTTTACACATCCCTTCAAAAATCATTTTTGAAAAATTATACTTAAGCCCACGAGTTATACAAACCAAAGCACTTGCAATTGACCTGTTTATTTCATTAAAAGAAGTACATTTTGGACTTAAGCATTGTAAAAGGACATGTATCAAATATTTCCAGTCAGAGGGAAATTCCTGCTTATGATATTTATTTAAAGTGACATCAGCAGGAATAGGATAACCCAAATCCCTAAGACCTTGTTCTATTGTTGCAATGGCAAGGGTAGTCACACCATCAGCGTCATCAAGACGCAAAGCTTGGCGAACCAAGGCTTCAGTGACCACCCATGTTCTTCCATGAACAGTAGATGTTAATGTGGTCACTCCATTAGTTGTTGTGGAACTAGCAGTGTTCCAAAACTGTCTAATGTGTGCGACAGGGACCAATGGTGTATGAGAAAGTGCATACCTTAGCGAGGATGCATTTAAAAATGCCACCATTTGTGAATACTGAGGGAACAAATCAGGATCAGCAGTCAAGTAAGCTACCATATTATGTTGGCTCTTGAACTCCAATGTTAAATTCTTTGAGTTGAATTTGGGTGCCATGGTGAAAGCTGTTTAGGTTATGTGATATGGAAAAATCTAGGAGAAAAGTTTTAGACAAGAAAATATGAATACCCAGAATAAAAAGATTTAACCAAATTTATAGGAGAGATGCATGATTTTGATTGGTCAAAAATGAGGCGGTTATATTCAAAAAGCAATGATGAAAATATTGAATCAAATATAACTTATCTCATGCATTAATTAAAAGTAACAACTCCCCAAAATTACGGCCAAAGATTAGTCAAAAATAACAACTGGGTAGGGCCCACTAGGTGTCAACGGTCAAAAATAGCCCATCAGCGCCCAACGGCTATATTTTCTTGTCAGCGTTTGCCTAAAGCCTTGTCAGCGTCACGTTTGGACGTAACAGCGTTTGGAGAAAAACTTGTCAGCGTCTAAAAATAAAAATATTTAAAAAGAAAAAGACCTTAACAAAGTAATTTATCCTAAGGGAAATATCTTACAAGTTGATAATAATTACTGGGCGGCAAGCACTGTCCATTTATGCACACTTGCATAAGCAAGATAGACACAAATGTCCTCTAGAGTCCCTTGCTAACCAAAATACTTACCAACAAAGTTATTTCATAAAATTCTTTGTAACTCCCAGGTAAACCCATAACAAAACTATTCCCAAGTCTCCCATCAGACCACAACCAATTCTACGCCAAAAATGTCTTGGCAGCATGCAAAGTTGATATACTATGCATGCTACAGTGCCTCATGGTTTAGTAAAACTAACCCATACTCACCTGTGGACACAATCTAGAATTGTGATGAGAGTATTGTAAGAATACCCAAGAGTCCTAAAGGTTCCTTAAACCTCCCCTCAAACTATGATACATGAGTTCTCAAAATATATATGAACATTAAAAATTTATGTCAAGATAGGAATATAAATATTCCAACCATCATCCATAAACAAAAACATGTCCAAATAGCTCTTCAAAGATCCATAAGCAACTCTGTATCCAATGGCATAAAGCTACCACCTACCTACACATTTAGATGAAAACCACAAAACTAACATTTGTTGCTGACAGCGCCCCGACAACACGTGTCAGCGTTGAAGGAACTCTTGTCAGCGTTAGACAATAATATCTCTAACAACGGCAAAATAACACTTGACAGCGTTACATTTACCTTTGTCAGTGTTAGAAAAGTAAAGTGGAAAAATCTAAATCATCACAAAGACCAATAACAATGCATTATCCTGTACATACTTTTACAAAAAGGTTCCAAAACACATATTAAGTGAGATTAACCATTCCAATATTTGTTACCAAATATTGAAATCTTCCAGCATCAAAAGGTTTAGTTAATAAATCAGCCACATTATCTTCTGTGGCTACCCTATCTGGTTGTATTAAACCTTTCTCAAAGCAATCTCTAATAAAATGATGTCTAATTTCTATGTGTTTGGTTTTAGAATGATGTACAGGATTTTTAATAATGCATAAAGTACTGTTATTGTCTACAAAAATCTTGGTATGCATAAAATTATACCCATAATCCAACAGCTGGTTCTGAATCCATAAGACTTGTCCACAACAAGCAGCTGCAGCCACATATTCTGCTTCAGTTGTAGAGTTTGCCACCACTGTTTGTTTCTTGCATTGCCAAGATACCAATCTACTCCCAAGAAATTGGCATCCACCAGTTGTGGATTTCCTATCAAACTTGTCACCACCATAGTCACTGTCTGAATAAGCAATAAGGTCCAATGGAGAATCTTTTGGGTACCACAAGCCAAGATCTGGATAACATCTTAGGTACCTAAAAATTCTCTTCACAGCAAAAAGGTGACACTCTTTGGGAGTCACTTGATGGCGTGCACATGCACACACAGCAAACATGATGTCAGGTCTTGAGGCTGTAAGATACATCAATGAACCAATCATTGATCTATAGTGCCTAACATCCACATCCTTTCCAGCTCCAATCTTTCCCCAGGGGTGTTCCCTATCCATAGGAGTGGAAGCATCCTTCTCATGTGGAGAAAAACCATATTTCTTCAAGATTTCAGCTACATACTTGTCTTGGGAGATGAAGATACCATCTTCTTTCTGCTGAACTTGTAAACCTAGAAAGAAGTTCATCTCACCCATTGCACTCATCTTGAATTTATCTGTCATGAGCTTGGAAAAGTCCTCACTCATTTTTGGATCAGTAGACCCAAAAATGATGTCATCAACATAGACCTGCACAAGCAACACATGTTTTCCTTTCTTCTTTGTAAATAGTGTCTGATCTATGGTGCCCCTCTTGAATCCATTGTCCACTAAATATGTAGACAAGGTACCATACCATGCTCTAGGGGCTTGATGAAGTCCATACATAGCTTTCTTCACTCTATAAACCTTGTCTGGATTTTCAGGATCTTCAAAACCAGGAGGTTGCATGACATATACTTCCTCAACAATTGTTCCATAGAGGAAAGCACTCTTCACATCATTTGATAAACAGTGAAGTTCATGCAAGAGGCATAAGCTAGGAAAATTCTGATAGCTTCAATTCTTGCAACTGGTGCAAAAACTTCTTCATAATCTATGCCTTCCTCTTGTGTATATCCCTGAGCTACCAAATGTGCCTTGTTTCTGACCACAATACCCCTTTCATCTTTCTTGTTCCTTAGAACCCATCTTGTCCCAATTGGTCTCACATATCTAGGACAATCAACCAACTCCCAAACATCTTGTATAGCAAATTGGTGAAGCTCATCCTGCATTGCTTCCACCCAACTTGGTTCTTTGAGAGCATCAAAAATCTTCTTGGGTTCTTCCTGTGACAGAAAACAGGCAAACAAACATGCTTGTACAAGAGGGGTATCAACCTTCTTGTGTATATTGGCAATAAATCCACCAAGACTTTGATGGGATCTTCTTGTCTGAACTGGAGCCATAACATCACCAATGATCTGAGATGTGGGGTGATCTTTAGCTGTGGAAGTGAGAACTCCTCCTTCAAAAAGTCTGGTGTCCTCAACTTCACGCTCCATGTTGCCAATATCTTCTTCATCAGACTCTCTTTGATCAACATGAATCTCTTCATGAACATTTGAAGGTCCACCCTGTTCAAAATGGGAAGAGAAAAGCTGTGTAAAGGTGTCACCAAAGTCTGATCCTTGTTTGTCAGCGCTTGGGCTAACAACGCTTGAACTGTTGTTGTCAGCGTCTAAGCCATCAGCGTCTGAATTTGTCTTGTCAGCGCTGGATTTCCCTTTGTCAGCGCCTGAAGAAGTATGCATGTTTGTACTTGGTGGTATTTGAAAGCCACCATTATCTTTTCTAGCAGAAGCAGCAGCATAATACTCATCTGTCCATATAGGAAGTGTAACATATTCTTGTGTGGGTGATGATATAACTGCTGGTGGTCCATCCTCCTTAGCAACCTGTATACCTGAAACATTACCAATTCTCTTTTCCAAAACACTTGAAGTTGCCTTCACAATGTCTGGATCAGTAACAGGCATATAATTTAAAGCTCTAGATAAAGGTTCTAAGTCAAACAACCAATTTGGACCACTTTCAGGATCACTAGGTTTACTCTCTAAAAACCTAACATGTACTTTTTCAAGTATACGTTTTTCCTTTTTAATGTAAACCCTATATCCTTTGCTCTGCACTGAATAACCCATGAAGTAGCCTTCATCACCTTTTGAATCAAATTTACCTAGGGCCTCACTAGTTTCTAGAACAACTACATGACATCCAAAAGGCTTGAGAAAGCCAATATTGGGCTTCCTTCCCCAAAGTAACTCATAAGGTGTCTTATTATGTATTTTGTTGACCAATGCCCTATTTTGAACATAACAAGCTGTGTTAACAGCTTCAGCCCAAAAGGCTATAGGAAAGTGGGCATCAGCCAACATGGTTCTGGCTGCTTCAATAAGGGTTCTATTCTTCCTTTCAGCAACCCCATTTTGCTGTGGGGTTCTAGCTATGCTAAACTGCCTAGTAATCCCTTTCTTGGCACAAAAATCATCTAACAACTGATTTCTAAACTCACCCCCATTGTCACTTCTAATAATTTTGACCTCATTACCATTCTTCTTTTCAATTTGGGTAATGAAATTAATCAGACTTTGGGCAGATTCACTTTTCTTGGCTAAAAAGAAAGTCCATGTAAACCTGGAATAATCATCAGTGATAACAAAACAATATGATTTACCCTTCAAACTTTCTATATTAGTTGGACCAAAGAGGTCCATATGCAATAAGTGAAGTGGTTTAGAACTAGAGTGCACCTGTTTAGACCTGAATGAGACCTTGTGCTGCTTGCCCTTAAGACATGCAACACAAGTGTGGTCATTGTGGAAAGCCTTTTCAGGCAAACCATCAACTAAACCAAGCCTCACAAGTCTATTGATATTCTTAAAGTTTATGTGCCCTAATCTCCTGTGCCAAAGATTACTTTCATCTACTGAGGCTTTAGCATACAGACATGACATTTTATTATTTATCTTAATTCCATTAAGATTCACATTATATATGTCTTTATGCCTTGGTGTTCTAAAATCTATGTATTTTTCCTTAGGCAGCTTATAATCTTTGCTTAACACCAAGCACTCAGTATCTGTGAAAAGAACCTTATTTTTGTTATCACACACTTGTGATACACTAAACAAATTATAATCCAGTTCTTTTACCAGGAAGACATTCTCAAATCGTAGATTGTTGGTGACAAGGGTTCCTTTTCCAGTGATGGTGCCGTAGCCCCCTCCAAAGTATACCTTATCACCATCTTGAATAGGAGAGAAATTAGTCAGATAGTCTTCCTTCCCTGTCATGTGCCTTGAGCATCCACTATCCCAGTATCCATAATCATTGATCTTCTTCTGAATGCCCTGCACATAAAGAAAACAAAATTAGTTTTCTTTGGGAACCCAAGCCTTGGAAGACTTGGATTCATTTGGTTGTTCAACAAGAACAGACTTGGTTCTCATAACAACCCCATTTTCATCCCTGTTTGAATGAAATTCCCAGTTAACCCCAATTGGTGTTGACAATGCCTTTGAAATATAATGAAACCTGTTGCATGTCATAGAAATACCAGTAGAATTAGGGTTTTGGTCTTGTTTTGGTCTCCATGTTAAGCTAGTAGAAGCTTTAGACCTATTTCCCTGTGGTTGCAAATACCTAGGTTTGGCAGTGTGTCTGTCAGCGCTTAAATTGCTCTTGTCAGCGCCCCGATTGCCTTTATCAGCGTTGTACCTAGGGTTTGCTACAGGAACCCATTGCCTATTGGACCAAGTGTTTGACTTTTGAAAAGGTCTTAGGCCTTGTGTGTTAGACCCTCTAATAAAGAATGGGGCTGGTCTAACAACTTGTGAACTTTTGTTCACATAAGTATTGGGTCTGACAGTGTTTGACCTATGTTGACTTTTGTCAGCGCTGAAATGGTTCCTATCAGCGTTGACATTGGAAGCGTTGACACATTTGTATGCCAAATGTGAGAAGCTACCACATGTGTAACAAGCTTTTCTAGACATAGTCTTAGGTCTAGAAGCAAAGAAGCCTGTTCCATGATTACTAACTTGGCTTTTTGGTGACCTAGTATTCCTATACATCTCTGCATACTTAACACTAGGTTTTCTAACAGTTTGTGGGCCAAGGTCAACAGCTTTGCCAGTGGTAGGGTGTGTGATCTTAATAGGTTTAGGATCATTGGACTCCACAATTGGTATCATGTTTGGTGTGGGCTCATTTGGACTTTCACACAACAACCCTCCCTTAACAAACAAGGTGTGGTTAGCTTTCTTCCACTCATCTAGGTCAGTCAGTTTTTGCTTGTATTCCTCAACTGGGGAAGTCACTCTAGGTGGAGGAATGAATTCCTCCTCTTGGCATTCTGGCAAGCCAGTCCAAGATAAATCCTTTGATTGGACACCATAGAAATTCCCAGCTGGTGGTGGAACACCAGTATAATTATTCATCCCAATCCCACTCATATCCTTAGAGTCTCTTTGTTTACTAACACACTCTCCTAGGGATTGTGTGGCCTTATCAAATCTCTGGATTTTAAGACTCACATTATCTTTATTTTTGTTAGCCTCCTCTAACTGAGCTATCAAATCAAGATTAACCCTATTTACTATATCTTGAACATCTTTACTCTGATGTAACTCATGTTTTAAGATATTTATTTGATCCTTTAAATCAAACTCCATTTTCTTATACTCAGCTAGTTTTCTGTTTGGGTAAGAGCAATTTGATAATTAGATACTTTGCATCTTTCAGTACTTGCCTCATCTAATAATTTTACTATCTCTTAATTTAGTTTTTCAGTATTTAGACGACAACCCTTAGAACAGAAAGCATCATCATATACCTCATTATCTGATGAAGAGGAGGAGTGTGCCATGAGAGCATATTCAACATGCTCTTCTTTAACTTCAGCAACCAAAGCTCTATCCTCTTCCTCATTCTTGGCCATCCAGCTCCAGTCCCATTCTCCAACGCCATCAATTTGATGAACAGCAACCATGGCCTTGGGATCTTGACTCTTAACCATTTGGCTTGAGGGTTTACCAGCATCAGATCTTCTTGGAGATCTACATTCCCTCATGAAGTGCCCCATCCTACGACAGTTGTAGCACTCAACTTTGGACTTGTCAAATCCAGCAACATCCTTAGCGTTAAAGGTCATCTTCTTCTTGAACCTTTTATTAAACCTGTTTGCTCTTAAACTTACAAGAGCCATAGTCCACTTGATGTCCATCTCTTCCAATTGTTCATCACTTATCTGCTCAAGATCTTCATATGTAATCCTTGAATCACTGGGCAAAGAAGCAATGAATGCACACACAGTATCTAGATCTAAACCAGCAGGTTTAAGTCTATCAGCGCCAAAGTTATGTGTGTCAGCGCTTGAGTATAAAGCGTTGACAGGATATGATCCAGCGCTGACAGACTGACATCCAGCGCTGACACCTTGAGATCCAGTGGCTGGATGTCCATAGAAGTTCATGGAATCAAATTGGCCTTCACTTTGTGAGAAGAAGGCCATGTTACTACTGGAAGATTTATTATCACTATCCAATTGCCATTCATTCTCCAACAGTCTTAGTTTGTTGAAGATGTCATCAAACCTGGAGGTCTTGTGGGTATTATTGACAAGAATGGATCTTGTCTCAATCTTCCATACATCACCAAGGCTTTTGAGAAAAGTAGCATTCAATTCAGGGTCATCAATCTGTGTTCCCATGAAGGAAAGTTGACTTGTGATGTCAAGAAGTCTACTTCTCACACTGCTGAGATTTTCATTGGGTTGAGCTTTAAAGACAACATACTCATGCAAGAGTTGCTTCTTCTTTTCTTCTTTTGTGTCAGCATTGCCACCATGTGCTACTTCAAGAGCTTCCCAAAGCTCTTTTGCAGACTCAAAGCGTTTGTACTTGTGCTGATTCTCATGACCCAGGGCGTGTTTCATGATGTTCAAGATTTTCATGTCCACCCTCTTCTTGGCTATATCTTCAACAGCTACAGCTCTCCCATCTCCAGGCTTTTCCTTCTTATCAGCTTCAGGACAATTAGGAACAGCTGTCCTTGTGGCAATTGCAGTAGCAATCTTTGCTGCTTTGTCGAATGTGTTCCCATATTCGACAATCTCCCAAAGAGTGTAGTCATGAATAGCTATATATTGCTCAAAATTTGACTTCCAAAGCTCAAAGTTCCTGGCATCAAACATGGGAATTTTGATACTAGGATTTGAGGAGTTGTTTTGTAGCAAAGCAGCAGGTTGATCTGTGCCAGACATGATGTTTTTAGGGTTTTGAGAATTTTAGGGTTTTTAGGGTTTTTGGTGTTTTAGGGTTCTTGCGTTACTTAAAGATCAAAAGTTTCTCAACAAGCTCTGATACCACTTGTTGATCCCAAACTTAGATCGATTAAGCTTTGTGTATACGAGATTAGATCAAGTACTACACGTAGAGAAACCTTTGCTTATGAATAAAGTAACAAAGTGTTATGCGGAATTAACACTTGATCTAAAACACAAAGATGTTAAACAAACTTTCACTTGTATTAGAATGATCGTACTTGATTACAATGAAAGAGTTTAACTTGCGAATACTTATGAAAAACTTAACTTTAACTTTAACCTAAAAGATCTTCTTTTATAGAACAAGAAGTCTTGTACAATAAGCTACGAATCAACTATTCTAGGTAAAGATAATAATAGAAAATACAATGTCGAGCTTATCTTTACCATACACAAATAAACAAAAGATTCGTATGAAGATATTCCATCAGTGTCAATCTTCAAGGCTGTCAGCGTTGACTTCTTCTTTGTCAACGCTTAGCTGTCAGCGTCCAATGTCTTCTTATCAGCGTTGACATTCTTCTTATCAGCGTCTAGTGAACTGACCCATATTTTATTCCCAACAATCCCATCCAGTACCATCAATTCCTTGAACTGCAACCATGGCTTTGGAGTCTTGAGCTTTAACAACCTGACTTGAGGGTTTACCAGCATCAGATCTTCTAGGAGATCTGCATTCCCTCATGAAGTGCCCCATGCGATGACAGTTGTAGCACTCAACTTTGGATTTATCAAATCCAGCAGTGTCTTTAGCATTGAAGGTCCTCTTCTTCTTGAACCTTCTATTCCACCTATTTGCTCTTATACTAGCAAGAGCCATGTTCCACTTGATGTCCATCTCTTCCAAGTGTTCATCACTTATCTGCTCAAGGTCCTCATATGTAATCACTGAACCATTGGGCAAAGAAGCAATGTAAGCACATCTCTTCTACAAGTTGCTCCTTTCTTTCATCTGAAAGAAGTCTGAAAGTGTTTTCTTCCTGCACTTTCACCCAAATAGGATAAGCCCTATGTTCCAACTCATCAAATGTCAAAGCCTTCAGCTTCAGATGTGTCCATCCAACTCCATGACATCTGAGCAACATAAAGTAGAGCTTCCTTCTATCCCTTTTCAACTCATAGAGAATGTTGCTTGCCTTGTGCTTCAAAATCACCTTACAATCCTTCTGAACTCTAAGAAGAAGCTCCAAACCCCATATTTGATCTGAAATGGTCAAGTCTGGATTATCCATACAGCTTTCTTCCCAAGAATTGTACATCTGAACCACCTCTGGCATGTCAAAATCAATCTGCAACTTTAAATCTCTCAACTTTTCCCTAGCAAGCTCATCACCATACTCAAGTCTTTCTGGTTCAATAATCATCACACTTGAGTCTGAGCTAGCTCCATCACTTTCTTCTTCAGAAGTCACAACAAATGGTGACTTTTCTTTTTCACCTTGTTCCATCAATTGCTCAGCCAGTCTTCTATCAAATTCAACCTGGGCTGCATTCTTTGGAACAATCTCTTCTACCAATATACCCTTACCCTTATCTGATGGTGCAATGGTTGGTAAGGTAGATGGTAATACCTGAGTAGGAACATCCTTGATGATAGATGATGACTGGAATACATCACCTCCATATACAGATCTGTCAACGCCCAAATTTCCTCTATCAGCGCCCAAAATACTTCTATCAGCGTCCAAATTTGTCTTGTCAACGCTCAATATTTTCCCTCAGCGCCTTGTGTAACCTCTCTCAACATAGCTGTAAATGATAAATTTAGATTGGTTGGAGAGATTAAGGACGTATCAAAACCTGTTTGTTCCTTCAAAGTAGTAATAGCTTCAGCAACATCCATTGATCGACCATCTTGACTGCTCTTATCACTCAGATTTCTTTGATCTTCCTCCCTTTTGGAAGACTCCTCCATACCTCTCCTAGCATGATCACTCTCCAAAACAACAATCCTCTCCCTCAATTCCTTGAGTTCAAGGCCTTGTGAGCTGACAATTTATACTAAGTCTGCATTTTGCTTTTGCAAGCTAATGCAGACAGCCGTCAATTCCAAAAGAGTCATTGGTTCCAGTCTGCCCTCTTCTGAAATGGGGATTTGACCTCCCAAGTCAGGTTCATTGGGCATGGATGAGGACTTAATTATGGTGGGACTGCCTTGGCCAGCTTCTAAGCCAAAACCAATAGTCCCAGCCTCATCCAGGTCACCAGCCACACTTGTGGTGGTGGTTCTCTCTACTTCATGGCTAGGACCACCAGAGGAGAACTCTCTAGTAGTCCTTTGGCGTTTGATCAACCTATATTCAGGTGGTGTGGAAGATGGTGTGGAAGAATGGGTAGATGTGGGTTGGTTAAGGGGTGTTTGGGATTGTGATGGTTGGGTGTCAGCGTTGGAAATAGGCACATCAACGCCAACATTTGATGTGTCAGCGTCAAAGGGTTCTTGGTCAAGTTGCATTTGTTCAGGTGAGGGTAAAGGTTCAGGAATAGATTCAAGTTGTGGGTGAGGGTCAATTTGAGGTTGGGGGTCTGGTTGGGGTTGTGCTGCTGCAATAACAGCAAGCATGGCTGGGGTTAAAGGTAAGTCTCTATGAGGTGGTGAATGCATCTTTGCAAAAATAGCTTTCTTTTGTTCAGGGATTTTATAAAAATCATTGTGATCCCTTGAACAATATCTTTGATCATCAAAAATCATTTGCAGAAAACGGGGATAAGCCAAAGTCATTTTTGTCCCCTTGTTTTTACACATCCCTTCAAAAATCATTTTAGAATAGTTATATTTTTGCCCTGTTGCAATGCACACAATAGCACTAGCAATAGATCTGTTAATCTCATTATGTGCAGTACATTTGGGACTCAAACATTGAAGGAGAATGTGAATGAGGTACTTCCAGGCTGGGGGAAATTCCTACTTATGGTACTTATTAAGAGTACCTTCATCAGGAATAGGGTATCCCAAAGCCCTAAGCCCTTGTTCTATTTCAGTTATGGGAAGAATGGTTACACCATCAGCATCATCAAGATGCAAGGCCTGGCGTACCAAGGCCTCAGTAACCACCCAAGACCTCCCATGAACAATAGAAGTTAATGTGGTCACTCCATTAACTGTTGAGGAACTAACAGTATTCCAAAACTGTTTAATGTGTGTGACTGGAATGAGTGGTGCATGAGAAAGAGCATACCTTAATGGGGATGCGTTCAAATACGCCACCATTTGTGTGTATTGAGGAAACAAATCATTATCAGCAACAAGATAAGCAATCATGTTGTGTTGAGACTTGAACCCCAAATCCAATTCTGCTGAGTTAAATCTTGGTGCCATTGATGAAAGCTGTTAATTTGAAGTGTAGAAGATGAAGGTTGATAAGAGAAAAGTGTTAGACAAGAATTATATATACCCTGTTTAAAAATAGGAGCCAAATTTATAGGAGATAAACAATGCATGTGATTGGCCCAAAAATAGGCAAAGATTTTCAAAAACTAATCATGAAAATATTGAAAAAGTTATAAGTTATCTCATGCATTTAATGAAAGTAACAACTCCTAAAATTACGGCTTGAAAATATGTCAAAAAGTAACAACTGGGTAGGTCCCATTGAGTGTCAACGGTCAAATATAACCCATCAACGCCCAACGGCTATAATCTTGTCAACGGTCGCCTAAAGCCATGTCAACGTCCAATTTGGTCACAACAACGCTTGGAAAAATCTTGTTAGCGTCCAAAAATAAAATTGTTTTAAAAAGTGAAAAATGACCTTAACAAGTAATTTATCCTAGAGAAAATAACCAAAAGCTGATAATTATTATAGGGCGGCAAGCACTGTCCAGTTATGCACACTTGCATAAGCAAGATAGACATAACAGTCCTCTAGTGTCCCTTGCTAACCAAAATTCTTAACAACCAAGTTACCTTATAAAATCCTTGTTACTCCCAGGTAAATCCCATATCAAAATGATTCCCAAGTCTCCCAACAGACCACAACCAATTCTAGGCCAAAAATGTCTTGGCAGCATGCAAAGTTGATATACTATGCATGCTACAGTGCCTCATGGTTTAGTAAAAACTAACCCATACTCACCTGTGGACACAATCTAGAATTGTGATAAGAGTATCATATGGATACCCAAAAATCTTAAAGGTTCCTAAAACCTCCCCTTAAACAAAGATACAAAGAGTTTGCTAAAAACATGTATGAACATAAAAAAATTTTATGTCAAGATAGGAATGAAACATTCCAACCATCATCCATAAATAAAATGTAACACCCCTAAATTTATACAACTCAATACAGCGGAAGACTAGTTGGTGTTACGGGATAGCACATTACTCACATCATAGACAACGCATAAAAATCGCGTCGTTTAATAATAAATCATTTCCATTCATAAATATCAAAGTTACATAGGTCCCAAGTCATTACATTTCATACAAAGTTTTACAAAGTGTTTGAATGGAAAATATTGTTTAAGTGCGGGCCATGAATTCTTGTCGTCTTCCCGAGAATTACCTTCGAGTACCTGAGATAAAACATGTTAAAAGAAAAGGTCAGCGATAACGCCGAGTGAATTCATAGAGTTTAATAAATTCCATCAGTATAACTTTGGTATAAAATTAGTACCAAAAATCAATTCGTACAAATCATTGTAATAGGCCGTAAAATAGCCAAAATCATTTTATACAAATCCTTATCGAAAATCATAATATAGGCATTTGCCTTAAAATCAATATACGAGCCAATGTCGTAAAAACATCATACAATACGTCTTATGACGTTGTATAAAATCAAATAAAAACCGTTATATGAATATGGTTATGAAAACCAAAATACAAACATAATATCAATAGTATGACCCTGTATTGCTAGTCAGGCAATACATCGTAATTCGGAGCGTCTATTAGTATTTCGTTAATTCGGATTATTATAAGCCGCATGACATTGTTACCTTACTAAACCAACAACGGGTAGCTAACCCGATACCAATTTTGCCCATCTAAAGTAGCGTGTCGTCACAAAGGTCACGCTATGGAAATCTTCTCATACATAAATTCGCTTACCAATCAATGTGGCACGACGGGGATCAACCGTCAAGGCGCGAACTGGGGTGATCGTCCCCCAAATAGTACTATTAAATGCATAAGCGTCTACCAACTCCCGGTAGTTCACAATTCATGCTAATGGGACTTTTAGTGACATAACCTAACTTTAATAATCCATTTTATTTCATCTATCGGGTCCATTAATCATTTATCGGGTCATACAATCGGGTCATTCAATCATTCGGGTCCAAAATCAATAATCAAACAATCGGGACAAATGGTGTCCTATTTTATAAAACTAACATGTTATCTCCCTCGCGGGTTTATAAAACATTTATGAAAACATTTAAAAGAGTGCGAGGCTATGAACTCACGTTGATATGGGAAGGCGGGTTATCGGCAACTCGGACGTACGGTACGTGCTTCAATCACGGAAACCTAGACAAATAATAATCGGTCTTAGACGTTTGTCCAATGACTTTATAAAAATATCAATTATGTATACATATGATGATTATATATATATGATGATCAGTGGGTTTACATATTCTCGTTTACTCATTTTAGAGTTATATGTCGATAACTTTTATATTAGTTTACTAGTTTTACCCGTTTACGTGTCTTAAGTCCAATAAGCTTATCATAAGTTATTTAACTTATTTTAATCCATTTTGTACCTATATTATTAGTATGTATATTTTCCAAGTTGGGCCTAAATGGGTTAAGCCCAATAGATTCTTTTTACAAGTTTTTTATCCTATTTAGTCCATTTATTAGTCCAATAGGTTTATTTAACTTGTTAATGTCCGTATGCCCTATAGTTCGGGTTTTATCGGTTTTTACTTGTTATAAATGTCTATATATCAGTATATAAGTTTTTATAAAGTTTTCATTAGACGGGTCCAACCATCTAAGTTTTATTTAATAAAAACGTTAATTTTACGGCAATAGCCGAAAAAGTAGTAAAAATCATGTTTATAGTTTTATAACTTATAAAACTTAACAAGTTTCCATTTTCATCATTTATACACTTATTACACCTTTCATATATTTATATAAATAAGTTTTATAAGTTAGTGGGTTTTTATTTACATTTTATATATTAAAATGTGAGTGCTTATATAATAGTATTATTCTTTAATTTCCAAAAATCTGATTTTTAACTTCATCTTCACCAAAAATGTCATATCTTGAGTTCTACATGGAGATAGAAGCTCAAATTTTTATCACATAAACTACATGATATGTGCTACATTTAACTCTTATATAGCTACTGTTGAATCATCCTTTAAGTATTTTCTAAAAATCGTCCAAAACAGTAACTTCAGATTTATACCCTAAACTTGTTTTGATCATATCTCACTCATTATTTTGATTCCATTGCATGGCCAACTCTCACATGTGTACAAGACCCATAGCTTACTGTAAATCCATCCTACTTCATCATTTTATCAGTTCATGACTTACTTCTTTACTGTTTTATACAGCCATCAATTTTAACCAAGATTTTAACCTTGTTTCATATGGTTTTTCACCTTTTTATCTATGATTATCAACAACAAATCCCCACATAACATTTTTATCATCATATAATCATCATAAATATATACAATAGGAAATAAAATACATGTTTACATAATCAAAATAACAAGAAGATGAGGAGGACAATCTTTATACCACCATGATGATGTAGGTTGTGATCAAAACATGGATTTTGATGGAGAAACTTGTGCATAGCCAAGACCATCTTCAAGACCATCATTCTTCATGAGAACCTTGTGGAAAATCAGCCCTCCTACTCCATGAAAACTCCTCCTTGGATGTTATAACTTGCACCAATCAATAGGGCAAGGGCATCAACATGTATATGAATAACATGAGATTTTGTGGTGAAATTTAGATCAAATGGTGTTGGATGATGAATATGGGACGGCTCAAATGAGTGTGAGAGAGAGAGGAGAGTTGTTTTTACATGTAGGAAATGAGAATGGTGGTTTGTAGCTAGTTGTTTTTGATGGGAGAAAGCTTACACTTTAAGCTTAAGACAAGTGTTAACTTAGCTAGCAAAGTGTGGTGTTGTGTGGCTTATTTAGGCCGGTTTTGAGTGGGGTGGGACAAGTGTCCCACTTGTCTCATCCCACTTATTTACGGGTACTCCTCGATTCTAGTTTCCTCGATTTGCGTGCCCTCGGGTCGTTTTATGAAAAACGTTTTTATAAATTATGAATCGACGTCACAAAACGAATCCAATAAAAATTGTTTCATCAAAAACGGAGTTCGAAAACGTAAATACGTAATCCTAAGGTTTCCGATTTAGTCGTAAAGGACGTTAAAATAAAATCGTAAGTCCTAATCTCTTCTCGTAAATTTGTGAGTTTATGAACCAACACAAATTTAAAACTCCAAAATAATATTTTCAGATAAATTTATTTTCTGAAATGTCGGACTGTCACCAAAGACGGTGTATGTAAACGTAAGCACGTAACGTTGAATCCTCCGGTTTAGACGTAGTCGATGCTACTCCAAGACGTAAATCCAAATTTCTTCCCAAAAATATGTGAGTTCATATTGTATCATTAAAATAATATTTTCAAATAATACTTGAGAATTAAAATATCAATCGTAAATTGACGGATTGTCACAGCATTTACCCCTAAACAGGATCTTTGTCCTCAAAGATCATCTTACTACTCGCTTCTTATAGAGTTAAAGCCATGTGGGTATTTCCTCCACATTCGGTCTTTTCTCACAACTTCAATTCATTATAATACGCGAGTTTCATCAAACATAACTACGGGAATAAGATCAGGCTTAATGTTGACTTACTTTCTCTATCCATGATGTTCACGGGTTTCTGATGAATGCAACTTTTCGCCGATCTAAGCTTTACTAAGAACAATCAGATTTTCACTTGATAGATATTCCATCAAGTTCGATTTACGAAACATAATTCACGCAGTCTTTGAAGTCCTAAGGTAGATCCAGCTTATATGCCTTTCAATCCCAACTTTTACATCATCTCAATGGTCCCATACAACGGGGACTTATATCCCATGATTTGTCAGATCATGAATTTCATTTTTCCAAGGTTAAAAATTGTGGCATAACTTCGCTACCCATTTGGCACTTCAAGATCTACATTTCACATTCACATAACCTCTTGCCCACTATCGGCAGTTAATAATCAAATCCTAATTTCAACAATTATTTCAGATTTCGCGGGTCGGGTATTTTGCAAGGATAGGTTCGCCATCATAGGAAACCTTAAACCTAAGAGACATGTCCAACTCACAATGGGTGTATGTCGGATGTCTTCATCTCAACTCTTGCTTACAGATGCTCTAAGATTTAGATCCTAACAAGATTCGATCTTAATCCTAACACGATAGTTATCAATGATAATCTCTCCAAAGGAAAACGATTATACGGTCTATTACCAAAGGTCAATCATTCAAACACAAAACAGCACTTATATTACTTTGTATCGTTACTTTACCTCGTCCCTTCGATTTGGGGTGGTACATAGTACTCTTATCAAGGTTCGTTCTCAATGATTTCTGAGCAAATCTCTAGAAATTCGATGCGAAGCGAGGATCTTGATATATAGATGATCGATACAAGCACACTATGTTTACATAATTCTTTTGCATTTATCATTAACGAGAATGATATTTGCAGATTTGGTCAGTCTGTCGACGATGACCCAAATCGAATCAAATTTAGATGATGACCTTTGCAATAGCTAAACGTTTACTAATGTATGAGGCGATGTCTGCCTTCATAATTGCCATTAGTACAACTTCTTCAGACAAAGATACTTTTAGTCATAAATGACATACATATAATACTTATACTTACAAATTCCAACATAACTATATCTCAAAATTTCCATATTTAGGCAACCACAAGTGGCCTTTAAAACATTTAACGCTATCGGCTTCTCACTTTTTAATGGTTCACATTAGCCGCGAACCTCTTTTAGTATCTATATTATCCTTTTTATAAGCATCGGCTATATTTTAAATTGTTCGGCAATTTATTTGCACCTTCATTATTAAGGAACATGTCCTAACTGGTTCTTTATCTTTTCTATATTATGCGTCGGTATCTATATTCACTTCTTATGATGATATAATTATCATGTCCACAATTCACTCAGATATTCTTTCTATATTATACGTCAGTATTTACGCTCACCTTCCTGATGAAATAAATATCATATCCGTATTTATTCAAAATTCTTTCTTCATATCTTCTATGTTTTAGTTTCTTCTCAACTATCATCTTTATCCGTTTTACTCAATCTGTCGTCTAAAACATCGATATTTATTAGGATTAATTAAATAATTATTAGTTAATTTTTATGAAGCGTAAAAGTTTTAAATTTCTTAGTTCGACCAATTATATATAATGTTCAAAATAAATTTGAGTTTAATTAACAAGATTTTCGTTGATTTATCGAAAATAATTAATAAGATTCGTAGATGTTCGAAAAATCTTCGGTTATATTTTGGTCAAAATTTTCTTAGTTTGAAAAGCGTAAATTATTGTTTCAAATTTCAAGTCATGTTTTATATAGTTTCCTTAATTCCTCTTAAGTTGTCTAGAAGTATACACAAACATTTACCCCTAAACAGAAGTTTAGTTAAATGGTTTGTGTATAAGGGAATAATCCCTTAAAATCCTTTGTTAAAACATTTGTCAAAACATATTTCCATTTCTTTTTGGTAAAATCCCAAGTCTTAAATGGGCTCTTAATTTTTTTTGAAGAGTCAATTTATATTCCATTATCTATTAATCACATGGTTACATCATGTAAAGGTTCAAGTCTTTAATCACGTGTTAATTATTCAAGGTTCAGGTTTACACTGTTCGGCCAATTCAGGGCAATCTATGAATAATTATTAACTCATTCTTATTCTTATAAACAAATATATAGTTCTTAATGATCGCGAGCATGAATTTATCAAATTACAGCCTACACACGTGATTCACCAATTTTATGAATACTACATGTGCATTGTCAATCCAAACGACATCACGTGAAACTCATAACGTTCATTACAAGCACCGGATGTAGTGATTGGAATAGATAATCTCTTTCGCAGATGCGAAGTTGATGATAACCATGCTATGGATCAAATTTGCTAGAACCTTGTAAATGATCGAACAAATCTTCCATTTCGAGTTATGGATATCGTTTTCGATTGTCAATTTACTCAGTCATAGTAATCTGTAAATATAAGGAAAGATAACACCATAGCTCTTCAGGATGACAGGCTTGGTATAATAAAATCTTTCTCCGACAACTTTCTCAGTTGTACGGTAATTCCTTTAATTTAGATGGTGTTGTCGTACAGTGTACAAGCCACAAGTGCAACACCGGGAATATAATCAATACCAATTTCAACTTGCCTTAATGGCAAAAGTCTAGGTAATTTATCAAATACCTCCTAAAGTTTCAGATAACGTAAACATCTTTTAATAAATTCATATTAACTTCTTCTAGATTACAATATCTATAACTAATTCACAACCATTTACGGTAATATTTCAAGTCTTAATACAGGATATGATCATCCGTCAAGAATTATTTAGTTCACTTTTGATAATCAACATCTTATCATTTAGGGAATTCTACTCGAGTTCCCATCAATTAAGACAATGTCGTCATGTCATTATCAATCCATTCTATTGGCACTATCAACTTTCCGGTTGCATTGCCGTCGATAAGATGTGAACTTCTCAAAAGACTAATAATAATTCATAATTCTTCACAAATTCAAAGATATATGGAGACATAACTACTATTAAAAGAGTAAGGTCAACGCATAATCTATGCGAGAGAATTTCAAATCAGATACGGACGAAAACATTTAATGAATATGAATATATCCCATGCTTCCATAATTTGAGTACGCATTCGAAAGCTCCTCGGATCGTTACCCAGGTCATTCAAATGAAATCAAATCATAAGAAATGATAAGAACGTCAATACATCCAGTCGGGTATCAACACTCAGTAATCAGATACTTTTCCTAAGAATCTTACTACGGGAGAATTGGAAAAGAAAGAATTGTCAATTTCCAAATAAGACAATTTCCACAGATGAGTAAATTCAACTCAGAAGAATAGAAGCTACAGGCACATATGTAGGTGTCCCTAACATTATGTCCTTATTTTTCACTTCTTGCAGATCTCATAAAATTTAATCTTTCACAATCTTCAAAGAAATTTTAGTGTTTATTAATCAGTTTTATGGTGACTACTAATCAGTCTTGCATAGTCCATTCCAAATTGTATGTAGGCGCGCAACTATATACAATTTCAAGATTAACGATGCAATACTCAGTTCGTCAAAATTTTATCATCATGTTTATAATAAAAACATTTTCATGCTCAATTCTTAAATAAGAATCAAAAATAAATTTACAAAGATCTTCTTTGTTATGAAAACAACTAAGTTTTCCAAAGTGTTTTATAAACAGCTTCATTTCAGTAACAATCACTTATAAATCTCACTATGAATAATCCTTATAGTGATGAAAATTCAAATTTTCTCAAGGGATACTGTTTTAACTTTATAAAAACAATGAGTGATCTGCAAAAGAGTGATGAAAAGTTTCTCACCAAGAACTTAACTACAATATATCAGGAAATGAGCTTTAGCCAAGTAATCATGAGGTTCATGACCTTGATGGCACTCAAAAAGAATAATCCACAACGTAACTCAAATCAAGATGAGTACTTGTTCAATGGTTGCATCACTAATGCGAACATTAGGATGAAGCAATAAAGGATAGATAACATCGATACATGTAGAATTTAGCAATCAAAGGTAGTCTTTTCATTAATCACAAACAAGTCAAAATTGTACCGTAACACATTACGTGTCACTATGTCATACAATTCTCAAAACTCATCCTACCAACTGATATCTCAGTTAAGTTAGGGATTTTTAAAAGATACCACAATGAATACTAATCTACAAGAGTCATTAGGTGTTCCACATGTCCCAGAAGATCCATCGGTCTCAATTCAGAAGAAGATTTCTTCAATTTATTTCTTGGACACTGGGCATCCTCGTTAGTGGACAATGGCCAAGGAACAACCTTTAACACAAACCTACAATCATTTAAAACCTTATAATTCAATCAAAGAACTTAACGACTTCCTCTTAACAATCTCATAATCCATTCAAGTTAAGTTTTACTTTATTCAAATTTCAACTAATTTTATACTCAATTCGATATTCTACCTCATTCTCCAATACTTACAACCTTATCCTTCGGCCTTGTGAAGGCAATACAATCTCAATATGAATCAACACTTAATTTCCAATCCTGTTAGCTCTTACAACAATAATTATCAAATGAGTCATTAATATGAAATGACTTGATCATTCAACTAGACTTCTCGGAAAGGTATTAGTGGCATGAGGCTTTTGGGTAATGGTTCCAATAACAGCCTCAAGTGCAACATTCACCCTTTCGAATTCAATTTAAGAATTGGATGACAACGAATCAGATGACATCTTTCTAGGTGGTAACGTTTTGTCAAACTCCACTCTATAAGGAAAGATCGTCATGACATCGATATCAGATTTAATCTCGCCAATTCTTCTTCAATATCGCAATCAACTAATATCTACATTTCTACGAATATCAACCATTTGTTGGGATCATAAATATCCACAACTTGGTTTAGATCTAGGATAACTAGAATTCCTACGAGAATAGCTTCGATTAATTTACTAGGGAATTAGGGTTACTTGTGACAATCGACGTCGTATAAATACCTCGTATAAAAGTCAAAATAATCATCAAACAATCATGTAATAAAATTACATCATATATATATATATAATCCAAGTTATATATATATTAAAATAACAGTTCTCAGTCTTGGCTTTGTCGGTAACTCGGGAATTCTTTGGCACCGTTATAGTCAAAAGATTTTTAGACATTTTTAGAAAAATGTTTATAGTTAAATGATTTTGAAATGTTTTATTCAAAACCATAGTTTTAAAAATCTTTCGTTCTCTATAACGAGAGCTCTGGTACCAAACTGTAACACCCCCAAATTTATACAACTCAATACAGCGGAAGACTAGTTGGTGTTACGGGATAGCACATTACTCACATCATAGACAACACATAAAAATCGCGTCGTTTAATAATAAATCATTTCCATTCATAAATATCAAAGTTACATAGGTCCCAAGTCATTACATTTCATACAAAGTTTTACAAAGTGTTTGAATGGAAAATATTGTTTAAGTGCGGGCCATGAATTCTTTCGTCTTCCCGAGAATTACCTTCGAGTACCTGAGATAAAACATGTTAAAAGAAAAGGTCAGCGATAACGCCGAGTGAATTCATAGAGTTTATTAAATTCCATCAGTATAACTTTGGTATAAAATTAGTACCAAAAATCAATTCGTACAAATCATTGTAATAGGCCGTAAAATAGCCAAAATCATTTTATACAAATCCTTATCGAAAATCATAATATAGGCATTTGCCTTAAAATCAATATACGAGCCAATGTCGTAAAAACATCATACAATACGTCTTATGACGTTGTATAAAATCAAATAAAAACCGTTATATGAATATGGTTATGAAAACCAAAATACAAACATAATATCAATAGTATGACCCTGTATTGCTAGTCAGGCAATACATCGTAATTCGGAGCGTCTATTAGTATTTCGTTAATTCGGATTATTATAAGCCGCATGACATTGTTACCTTACTAAACCAACAACGGGTAGCTAACCCGATACCAATTTTGCCCATCTAAAGTAGCGTGTCGTCACAAAGGTCACGCTATGGAAATCTTCTCATACATAAATTCGCTTACCAATCAATGTGGCACGACGGGGATCAACCGTCAAGGCGCGAACTGGGGTGATCGTCCCCAAATAGTACTATTAAATGCATAAGCGTCTACCAACTCTCGGTAGTTCACAATTCATGCTAATGGGACTTTTAGTGACATAACCTAACTTTAATAATCCATTTTATTTCATCTATCGGGTCCATTAATCATTTATCGGGTCATACAATCGGGTCATTCAATCATTCGGGTCCAAAATCAATAATCAAACAATCGGGACAAATGGTGTCCTATTTTATAAAACTAACATGTTATCTCCCTCGCGGGTTTATAAAACATTTATGAAAACATTTAAAAGAGTGCGAGGCTATGAACTCACGTTGATATGGGAAGGCGGGTTATCGGCAACTCGGACGTACGGTACGTGCTTCAATCACGGAAACCTAGACAAATAATAATCGGTCTTAGACGTTTGTCCAATGACTTTATAAAAATATCAATTATGTATACATATGATGATTATATATATATGATGATCAAGTGGGTTTACATATTCTCGTTTACTCATTTTAGAGTTATATGTCGATAACTTTTATATTAGTTTACTAGTTTTACCCGTTTACGTGTCTTAAGTCCAATAAGCTTATCATAAGTTATTTAACTTATTTTAATCCATTTTGTACCTATATTATCAGTATGTATATTTTCCAAGTTGGGCCTAAATGGGTTAAGCCCAATAGATTCTTTTTACAAGTTTTTATCCTATTTAGTCCATTTATTAGTCCAATAGGTTTATTTAACTTGTTAATGTCCGTATGCCCTATAGTTCGGGTTTTATCGGTTTTTACTTGTTATAAATGTCTATATATCAGTATATAAGTTTTATAAAGTTTTCATTAGACGGGTCCAACCATCTAAGTTTTATTTAATAAAAACGTTAATTTTACGGCAATAGCCGAAAAAGTAGTAAAAATCATGTTTATAGTTTTATAACTTATAAAACTTAACAAGTTTCCATTTTCATAATTTATACACTTATTACACCTTTCATATATTTATATAAATAAGTTTTATAAGTTAGTGGGTTTTTATTTACATTTTATATATTAAAATGTGAGTGCTTATATAATAGTATTATTCTTTAATTTCCAAAAATCTGATTTTTAACATCATCTTCACCAAAAATGTCATATCTTGAGTTCTACATGGAGATAGAAGCTCAAATTTTTATCACATAAACTACATGATATGTGCTACATTTAACTCTTATATAGCTACTGTTGAATCATCCTTTAAGTATTTTCTAAAAATCGTCCAAAACAGTAACTTCAGATTTATACCCTAAACTTGTTTTGATCATATCTCACTCATTATTTTGATTCCATTGCATGGCCAACTCTCACATGTGTACAAGACCCATAGCTTACTGTAAATCCATCCTACTTCATCATTTTATCAGTTCATGACTTACTTCTTTACTGTTTTATACAGCCATCAATTTTAACCAAGATTTTAACCTTGTTTCATATGGTTTTTCACCTTTTTATCTATGATTATCAACAACAAATCCCCACATAACATTTTTATCATCATATAATCATCATAAATATATACAATAGGAAATAAAATACATGTTTACATAATCAAAATAACAAGAAGATGAGGAGGACAATCTTTATACCACCATGATGATGTAGGTTGTGATCAAAACATGGATTTTGATGGAGAAACTTGTGCATAGCCAAGACCATCTTCAAGACCATCATTCTTCATGAGAACCTTGTGGAAAATCAGCCCTCCTACTCCATGAAAAATCCTCCTTGGATGTTATAACTTGCACCAATCAATAGGGCTTCAAAAGGGCATCAACATGTATATGAATAACATGAGATTTTGTGGTGAAATTTAGATCAAATGGTGTTGGATGATGAATATGGGACGGCTCAAATGAGTGTGAGAGAGAGAGGAGAGTTGTTTTTGCATGTAGGAAATGAGAATGGTGGTTTGTAGCTAGTTGTTTTTGATGGGAGAAAGCTTACACTTTAAGCTTAAGACAAGTGTTAACTTAGCTAGCAAAGTGTGGTGTTGTGTGGCTTATTTAGGCCGGTTTTGAGTGGGGTGGGACAAGTGTCCCACTTGTCTCATCCCACTTATTTACGGGTACTCCTCGATTCTAGTTTCCTCGATTTGCGTGCCCTCGGGTCGTTTTACGAAAAACGTTTTTATAAATTATGAATCGACGTCACAAAACGAATCCAATAAAAATTGTTTCATCAAAACGGAGTTCGAAAACGTAAATACGTAATCCTAAGGTTTCCGGTTTAGTCGTAAAGGACGTTAAAATAAAATCGTAAGTCCTAATCTCTTCTCGTAAATTTGTGAGTTTATGAACCAACACAAATTTAAAACTCCAAAATAATATTTTCAGATAAATTTATTTTCTGAAATGTCGGACTGTCACCAAAGACGGTGTATGTAAACGTAAGCACGTAACGTTGAATCCTCCGGTTTAGACGTAGTCGATGCTACTCCAAGACGTAAATCCAAATTTCTTCCCAAAAATATGTGAGTTCATATTGTATCATTAAAATAATATTTTCAAATAATACTTGAGAATTAAAATATCAATCGTAAATTGACGGATTGTCACATAAAAACTTGTCCAAATGCTTCTCCTTTGATCCATAAGCAACTCTGTATCCAATGGTATACTGCTAACACCATCTGCACATTTAGATTGAAAACCACAAAACTAACATTGTTGCTGACAACGCCCCGATAACACATAACAGCGTTGAAGGAAGCTTTGTCAGCGTTAGACAATTATATTGCTGACAACGTTGCAAAAACACTTATCAGTGTTCAAACAACCTTTGTCAGTGTTAGAAAAATATAGTGGAAAATCTAAATTATCAATAAGACCAATAATAATAATGCATCATCCTGTACATACTTTTACAAAAAGAATCCAAAACACATATTAAGTGAGATTAACCATTCCAATACTTGTTACCAAGTATTGAAATCTTCCAGTATCAAAAGGTTTAGTTAATAAATCTGACACATTTTCCTCAGTGTCAACCCTATCTGGTTGTATTAAACCTTTCTCAAAGCAATCTCTTATAAAATGGTGTCTAATTTCTATGTGTTTAGTTTTAGAATGATGCACAGGATTCTTAATGATGCATAAAGTACTATTATTGTCAACAAATATCTTAGTATGCATGAAATTATACCCATAATCCAACAGCTGGTTCTGAATCCACAACACTTGACCACAACATGCTGCTGCAGCCACATACTCTGCTTCAGTTGTAGAGTTAGCCACCACTGTTTGTTTATTGCATTGCCAAGATATTAATCTGCTCCCAAGAAATTGACATCCACCAGTTGTGGATTTCCTATCAAACTTGTCACCTCCATAATCACTATCTGAATATGCAATCAGCTCCAATGGTGAATCCTTTGGGTACCACAAACCAAGATTAGGGAAACATCGTAGGTACCTAAAGATCCTCTTCACAGCATAAAGGTGACATTCTTTGGGAGTCACTTGATGGCGTGCACATGCACACACAGCAAACATGATATCAGGTCTGGAAGCAGTAAGATACATCAAGGATCCAATCATGGATCTATAATGCCTGACATCAACATCTTTCCCATCTCCAATCTTTCCCCAGGGGTGTTCTCTATCCATAGGAGTAGAAGCCCTCTTTTCATGTGGAGAAAAGCCAAACTTCTTCAAGATCTCAGCAACATATTTGTCCTGGGAGATGAAGATACCATCTTCTTTCTGCTGAACTTGTAAACCAAGAAAGAAGTTCATCTCCCCCATAGCACTCATCTTGAATTTGTCTGTCATAAGCTTGGAGAAATCCTCACTCATCTTTGGATCAGTAGACCCAAAAATGATATCATCAACATAGACCTGCACAAGCAACACATCTTTGCCTTTCTTCTTTGTAAATAGTGTCTGATCTATGGTGCCCCTCTTGAATCCATTGTCCACCAAATAGGTAGACAAAGTACCATACCATGCTCTAGGGGCTTGATGAAGGCCATACATAGCCTTTTTGACTCTATACACTTTATCTGGATGCTCTGGATCCTCAAAACCAGGAGGTTGCATGACATAAACTTCCTCAACAATGGTGCCATACAAGAATGCACTCTTCACATCCATTTGATAGACTGTGAAGCCCATGCAAGATGCATAGGCTAGAAAAATCCTAATAGCTTCAATCCTTGCAACTGGTGCAAAGACTTCTTCATAATCTATCCCCTCCTCTTGTGTATAACCTTGAGCCACTAACCTTGCCTTGTTTCTGACCACAATTCCTCTTTCATCTCTTTTGTTCCTGAGAACCCATCTTGTCCCAATAGGTCTGACATATCTAGGACAATCAACCAGCTCCCAAACATCCTGAATAGCAAATTGGTGAAGCTCATCCTGCATTGCTTCCACCCAACTTGGTTCTTTGAGAGCATCAAATATCTTCTTGGGTTCTTCTTGTGACAGAAAACATGCAAACAAACATGCTTGCACAAGAGGGGTATCAACCTTCTTGTGTATATTGGCAATAAATCCACCAAGTCCTTGATGAGATCTTCTTGTCTGAACTGGAGTCATAACATCACCAATGATCTGAGATGGGGGGTGATTCTTCATTGTGTAAGTGAGAACCCCTCCTTCAAAAAGTCTGGTGTCCTCAACTTCACGCTCCATGTTGCCAATATCTTCTTCATCAGACTCTCTTTGAGCAACAGGAATCTCTTCATGGACATTGGAAGGTCCACCTTGTTCAAAACTGGAAGAAAAAAGATACCCATAAGTGTTGTCAACGTTTGAATCTTGGTTGTCAGCGTCAGGGCTGACAGCGCCTGAAATGTTGTTGTCAACGTCTGAATTGGCCTTGTCAGCGCTAGATTTGCCTTTGTCAGCGCCTAAAGAACCATGCATGTTTGTATCTGGTGGTATTTGGAAACCACCATTATCTTGTCCAGCAGCAGCAGCAAAAGCATCAGTCCAAATGGGAATTGTGACATATTCAAATGTAGAAGATGCCTTTTCTGCTTGTGATCCAACCTTCTCATCAACCTGTGTACCTGAAACATTAACAACTTGTTCTTCCACAACATTTCAAGTTACCTTCACATTGTCTGGATTAGTGACAGGCATATAATTTAAAGTTCTAGATAAGGGTTCCAAATCAAACAACCAATTAGGACCACTTTCAGGATCACTAGGTTTATTCTCTAAGAACCTAACATGTACTCTTTCAACAATACGTTTGTCCTCCTTAAGATAAACCCTATAACCCTTGCTCTGGACTGAATACCCCATGAAGTAACCTTCATCACCTTTTGCACTAAATTTCCCTAAGGCATCACTAGTATCTAGGACAACTACATGACAACCAAAAGGTCTGAGAAAACCAATATTAGGTTTTCTTCCCCAAAGTAACTCATAAGGTGTTTTGTTCTGAATTTTGTTAACCAATGCTCTATTTTGCACATAGCATGCTGTATTAACAGCCTCAGCCCAAAAGGCTATGGGAAAGTGAGCATCAGCCAACATTGTTCTGGCTGCTTCAATTAGGGTTCTATTTTTCCTTTCAGCAACCCCATTTTGTTGTGGGGTTCTAGCAATACTAAACTGCCTAGTAATTCCCTTCCTGGCACAAAAATCATCTAGCTTCTTGTTCCTAAATTCTCCACCATTATCACTCCTAAGCATCTTAACCTTATTGCCAGACCTTTTCTCAATTTGAGTGATAAATTCAATAAGAACATCAGCTGTGTCACTCTTCATAGCTAGAAAGAATGTCCAAGTAAACCTAGAAAAGTCATCAGTGACAACAAAACAATATGACTTGCCATTCAAACTTTCTATATTAGTTGGACCAAAGAGGTCCATGTGAAGCATATGAAGAGGTCTGGAACTAGTATGCACCTGCTTGGACTTGAATGAGACCTTGTGTTGCTTGCCTTTAAGACATGCAACACAAGAGTGGTCATTGTGGAAGGCCTTCTCAGGCAAACCATCAACTAAACCAAGCCTCACAAGTCTATTTATATTTTTAAAATTTATGTGCCCTAGTCTCCTGTGCCACAAATTACTTTCATCTACTGAGGCCTTAGCATAAAAACAAGACATATTTGCATTCACTTTAATTCCATTTAAATTCACATTATATATGTCCTTATGCCTAGGTGTTCTATACTCAATGTACTTCTCATCAGGGATTTTAAAATCCTTGCTTAACACCAAACACTCAGTATCAGTGAAAAGAACCTTATTTTTGTTATCACACACTTGTGATACACTAAACAGATTATAATCCAGTTCTTTTACCAGGAAGACGTTTTCAAAACATAGATTATTGGTGAGAAGGGTTCCTTTGCCTGTAATGGTGCCATATCCACCTCCAAAGTATACCTTATCACCATCTTGAATAGGAGAGAAGTTCGTCAGATAGTCTTCCTTTCCTGTCATGTGCCTTGAGCATCCACTATCCCAATATCCATAATCATTGATCTGCTTTTGAATGCCCTGCACATAAAGAAAACAAATTAGTTTTCTTTGGGAACCCAAGTCTTAGAAGACTTGGATTCATCTGGTTGTTCAATAAGAACAGACTTAGTTCTCACAACAACCCCATTCTCATCCCTTTTAGGATGAAAAACCCAGTTAACCCCAATTGGTTTTGTAATGACTTTTGAAATGTAATTAAACCTGTTGCAAGTCATTGAAATTCCATTATTATTAGGGTTTTGATCTTTCTTGGGTCTCCATGTTAAGCTTGAAGAAGCTTTAGACCCCTTACCTTGTGGCTGCAAATACTTAGGTCTGGTCACGTTTCTGTCAGCGTTGGATTTTTTCCTGTCAACGCTGAAATTACCCTTATCAGCGTTGAACCTAGGGTTTGCTACAGGAACCCATTGCCTATTTGACCAGGTGTTTGTCTTTTGAAAAGATCTTTGTCCATGAGTGTTAGACCTTCTAGAGAAGAATGGGGCAGGTCTAATCACTTGTGGACTTTGCTGCACACAAGGTTTGGGTCTGACAACGTTTGACTTCCTAACAACGTTGACTTTCTTCCTATCAGTGCTGAAATTGTCCCTATCAGCGCTGGCTTTGGGAACGTTGACACACTTGTATGCCAAATGTGAGAAGCTACCACAAGTATAACAGGCTTTCTTAGACACACTCTTAGGTCTAGAAGCGAAGAAACCTGTTCCATGATTGTTATCTTAGCTCTTGGGTGACCTAGTATTCCTATACATCTCTGCATATTTAATGGTAGGTCTTCTAATAGTGTTTGAGCCTAGGTCAACAGCTTTACCAGTAACTGGGTGAGTAACCTTAATGGGTGGTGATTCATTGGGACTTTCACATAGCAAACCTCCCTTAACAAATAAAGTAGGGTTAGCTTTCTTCCACTCATTTAGGTCAGTCATTTTTTGTTGATACTCTTCTACTGGAGTGACAACTCTTGGTGGAGGAATGAATTCCTCTTCTTGACACTCTGGAATACCAGTCCAAGCTAAATCCTTTCTAAGGACACCATAGAAGTCACCAGCTGGTGGTGGAACCAGAGAGTAATCATTCATCCCAATCCCAGTCATATCCTTAGGATCCCTTTGTTTAGCTACACAGTCTCCTAGGGCTTGGGTGGCTCTATCAAATCTTTGAATCTTGAGGTCAACATTATCTTTATTCTTAATGGCCTCATCTAACTTAGCCTGTAGGTCTTTATTGACCTTTGACATGATATTTCTAATATCCATACTACCCTCTAGCTCATGTTTTAAGATATTTATCTTATCTTTTAAATCAAATTCCATTTTCTTGTATTCAGAAACGGTTTTCTCAGTTTCAGTAAGAGCTAGTTGGTAATTGGATAATTTACACCTTTCAGTGCTCATATCCTCTTTTAGTTTTAACACCTCTTTGTTAAGTCTGTCAGTGTTTAACCTACAACCTTTGCTACAAAAAGCATCATCATATACCTCATTATCAGATGAAGAGGAGGAGTGTGCCATGAGAGCATATTCAACATGCTCTTCTTCTTCAATATCAGCAATCAAAGCTTTGTCCTCTTCAGCATCCTTAGCCAGATAGCTCCAATCCCATCCAGTACCATCAATTCCTTGAACTGCAACCATGGCTTTGGAGTCTTGAGCTTTAACAACCTGACTTGAGGGTTTACCAGCATCAGATCTTCTAGGAGATCTGCATTCCCTCATGAAGTGCCCCATGCGATGACAGTTGTAG
This sequence comes from Glebionis coronaria, assembly GCA_025667525.1. Lineage (NCBI taxonomy): Eukaryota > Viridiplantae > Streptophyta > Magnoliopsida > Asterales > Asteraceae > Glebionis > Glebionis coronaria. The sequence continues at coordinate 284,338,912 of CM046879.1, forward strand.
CACTCAACTTTGGATTTATCAAATCCAGCAGTGTCTTTAGCATTGAAGGTCATCTTCTTCTTGAACCTTCTATTCCACCTATTTGCTCTTATACTAGCAAGAGCCATGTTCCACTTGATGTCCATCTCTTCCAAGTGTTCATCACTTATCTGCTCAAGGTCCTCATATGTAATCACTGAACCATTGGGCAAAGAAGCAATGTAAGCACAAACAGTATCCAAATCCAAACCAGCAGGTTAAACTCTTGGGGAGTCATTCATGAATGTGTCAGCGTCTGAAAAGGAGACGTTGACAGGACTTGTTTCAGCGCTGACAAATGATGATCCAGTAACTGGATGCATAAAAGAGTCCTTCTGATTGAATTGACCTTCACTATGAGAGAAGAAGGCCATGTTGCTGGTGCTAGCTTTGCTTCCATGTGCTGAAAGAGTTTCATCTTCCAACAGTCTTAGTTTGTTGTAGATGTCATCAAACGAAGAGCTCTTGTAAGTATTATTGGCAAGAATAGATCTTGCCTCAATCTTCCATGTCTCACCAAGACTTTTTAGAAAAGTAGCATTGGTGTCAATATCACCAACTTGTGTCCCCATGAAGGACAACTTGCTTGTGATGTCAAGCAATCTGCTTCTCACACTGCTCAGTTTCTCATTGGGCTGAGCTTTGAAGACAGCATAATCATGCAGAAGTTGCTTTTTCTTTTCTTCCTTAGTTTCTGCATTACCACCATATGCAACTTCAATTGCTTCCCAAAGATCCTTAGCAGATTCATAGCTTCTATATTTGTGCTGATTTTCTTGTCCCAAAGAGACTTTCAGAATATTTAGGGCTTTCATGTCAGCCCTTTTCTTTGCAATATCTTCAGCACTTACAGCTCTACCATCTCCAGGTTTTTCTTTCTTATCTTCATCAGGACATCCTTCAACAGCTGATCTTGCCGTAATGGCATCCTGAATCTTTTGAGCCTTATTGAATGAGTTTCCATATTCAATAATGTCCTAGAGTGTGTAGTCAAAGATCCCCAGATATTGTTCAAAGTTGAACCTCCATAAGTCAAAGTTGGTTGCATCAAGCATGGGAATCTTGATGTTTGGTAAGGATGAGGAGGAGGAGGTTATCGCTTCAGACATGATGTTTTTAGGGTTTTGAGAAAATTAAGGTTTTGGTGTTCGTATATCGTTCTGGTGTTCTTCAAAGATCAAAAGTTCCTCAACAAGCTCTGATACCACTTGTTGATCCCAAACTTAGATCGATTAGCTTTGTGTATACGAGATTAGATCAAGTATAACACGTAGAGAAACCTTTGTTATATGCTTTGTGAATCTAAGTATTATGCGGAATTTAATACTTAAACAAGAACACAAGATGTAAACAAAACTTTCACTTTGATTATGAATGTCGAACTTGCTTACAATGAAAGATGTTTACGAATGAAAACTTATATAAAACTTGATACTAAACATTAACCTAAAGGCCTTCTTTTATAGACTAAGAAGCCTTGTACAATAAGCTACGTATCAACTATTCTAGGTAAAGATAAACATAGAAAATACATTGTCGTTTCTATCCTTACTAGAAGTATTCTAGAACATAATAAATGTGTAGCTTATATCTTCCATCAGTGCTTGTCTTCAATCTGTCAACGCTTGACTTTAACTTGTCAACGCTTAAGCTGTCAGCGCTCACTTTGCTCTTGTCAACGCTTGAGTTGTTCTTGTCAGCGTTCAAGTGATCTGGCCTTAATTTATTCCCAACATCTAGTGGGTTAAAACAAGAATTAGGGTTTCAAACCAATTTCTATATTTTTCTAATTTTATTTCTGATTTTTCTGTTTAATTAGTTTTTAATTTACTGTTCATTTGCTATTTTTTAGGTTAAATTGCATTTTTTAATACTTTTTAACATTCTGTTTTTGGCATTTAGTGTAAAAAATCATTATTTTTCAGTTTTGAAAATTTTATTAGACTTGGAAAAATAATTTAAGATTTTTAGTTCAAAAAGTTTTTACTGTTCACTTTTTAATTATTTTTTAGAATTAATTTAGTTTAATTAGGGTTTTTATTATGATTGTTTTTGTCTTTTAGTGAAAAATTTTATATTTTTCAAACTTTTTCATTTTTCTACTATTCTTTAGAGTAATTTAGGATTTTTAAAATGGTCAAATTATTTTTGGCATTATTTTATTATTTTTTATGATTATTTTAGTTTAAAATTAGTTTTTAATGATTTAAAAATAGAAAAATAGTTTTTAAAATTTAGGAAAAATACTTTTTGGTCTTTAGATAAAATAAGTAAGTTATTTGTTCAATAAAATAATATTTTGGACATTTTGATTAATTATATTTAATTTTAGGGCTTTAATTAGCATTTAAAATTGAATATTTAATTAATAAAAGGTTTTAAAATATGTTTATTGGATTTTTATTCTTATTTATATTATTTTAGAGTTAGTTTAGCTTTTAACTAATTTTTAGGTTCAAAATTTTTAATTTTGTAGTTTTTACGGTTTTACGTGAACGCCTTTTCGTCTTAGCTCGATCCGTCTTCGTAACCGTCATTCTCTTCTTACCCCATTTCTATTTTCTTTTTTTTCTCAATATAATCACAAACTATTTATCAATTCATTACACAATACACTAGCCTCCTCGAGAACGAACTCACTCTTCATAAGGGTCATTAGTGCTCGGTTTTCCTAAACCGACACTTAACGCTTACCACTATTTTGCCTATTCCTTTTCCTAAAGGGTAGCAAAAACTCTACATCAACTTTTGGCGCCACTACCGGGGAGGCGTGTTGTGTTTTTGATTTGAACAATTGTTGTTTTTATATAGCCATAATAAGTATTTGTATTAGTAGCACTCTACTAATACGTATTATCGGTTTTTCGTTTTTTTTTTGTGAATATTATTACTATATTATATACGTAGAACAATAAATTCACAAGTACTCCAAATACGTGAAAATCACAACCTTGACTAGGGAGGTCATTACCCAATCATTGTATTCGAATCTCAAACCAAAGAAAAAAAATGCAAAAATAGATAAATACTTTCGAGAAGCTCGATTTTGAAAAATACAAACTATAAGGTGGGTATAAGGCGGTTGTATTTCACGACCTATAGGAAAAAGGCTCTTAAATGCTTCGCGCCGCCTCGTTTCCTCCCTTTGCTTGTGAGTATTTGATTTTGAGAGCTAATCGAGGGTTTTGCCGCCCAAAGTATTATTACATATCATATATATTTTCTTGGTTTCCATTGATTAAACCCTCTTGAACGTTTTGGTGTTCCACCAACGTTCTAAAGTCATCGAAGGCGTTCACTTCACGTGATCGTTTTCATTCCTTGAGGCTTCTTTAATCAAGAGATTTGATTAAGGAGGAGATTTGTAGATTATTGTCTACCTAATACAATTCCAAAATCCAAAAAAAGTAAAAACAATCAAAAACCACAAAAAAATTGAAAAATACAAAACACCAAAAAGAATCTTCTTTGCTCGTCCCCTCGTTGTACGTGACGTTTATGCTAACTCGTAATCAAGCAAGACGTGCACGTAAACGAAAGAACAAAACTCCCACTCCAAATCATTCTAGTGAGGAGTCTCCTATTGACGAACCCATTGTAAGAGAAGCACCAACCATGGCGAATCGAACTATGATGGAGTTACTTCAAGCACCCACCGAGGGTTATGGAGAGGCTATTGTGATTCCCGCTATCCTAGCGGAGAATTTTGAGGTGAAAACGGGTTTGTTGTCGATGATCCAAAACAACAAATTCCGTGGTGATGAGAAGGAAAATCCACACAACCATATCCGCCAATTCAATCGTCTTACCGCCACTTGCAAGTTTAAGGATGTCTCGAATGACTCGATTAAGATGATGCTTTTTCCGTATTCCTTAGCGGGGCCCGCTAAAATTTGGTTAGAGAAAGAGCCACCCAATTCTATATTGACGTGGAAGGATCTCGTTTCAAAATTTGTGAACCAATTTTTTCCGCCCTCTAAGACTACGCATTTGAAAAACGAGATTTCAAAGTTTTCACAAGAATCAAATGAAAGTTTTTCAACGGCTTGGAATAGGTTTAAGGAGATGTTACATGAATGTCCTCATCACGGTTTTTCCGACTTGCACCAAATTGACACGTTTTACAATGCACTTAATGATCATGAAATAGATTATTTAAATGTCGCCGCGGGTGGTAATTTTTTATGTAAAACGGCCGAGGAAGCTTTGGTGATAATTGAGAATAGGTCTAAGGTTTATAGCGCTCGTAACACACCGAGTGTTGCCAAAATGGGCTCATCATCGTCTCGTAGCATTAATTCCTTACATGATGAAGCAAATGAAGAAAATCGGTTTTTTGATAGATTTGCTAACCTTATGTCCCATTGGAAAGCTCAAGAAGCTTCAAATTCCGCTTCGGTTAAAGCGGTTTCTAAGAGTTGTTTGTCGTGTGGTGGAGCTCATGATCTTTCCGAGTGCATTACCGCGGATGGTAACACTTCGAGTGCTTATATAGCCACGGGAACTTACAACCAAAACGGTCAAGGTTCCCGCCAAAATCAAGCTCCACCAAATCAAAATGCTAATAATTATCGAAACAACAATCAAGGTAGTAATTATCAAGGCAATCAACGTAATTACAACAAGGGTAATTATCAAAGTGGAAATGGGCAAATTTCAAACCAAAACCAAAACCGTGATTTACAAACTACCACACAAGGTTTTCAAAATGATCACACCAAAAATCTTCAAGGAGAATTTTTGAATTATGCTAAAGCAAATGATGCTAAGTTTGACAATATGCAACGTGAAATGGTTAGCTTAAGATCCGAGTTGAAAAAAGAGCTTAAAAACGAACTTGCTAATGAACTTAAGTCTCATGCTAGTAAAATGGAAGGAAATGTTCAACAACTCCAACAAAATCAACAAAAAATGGAGCAAGGTCAACATGAAATTAAGCAAGAGTTGTTAAAAGCGGATGCTAGGCAATCTAAGTTTGAAGATCGAATGGGGAAAATGTTTGAAGCTATCATGTGTAAACCGTCTTCTTCGGGTGGTCTTCCTAGTGACACCATCGTAAACCCGAAAGGAGAATTGAAGGTTATTACTACTCGTAGTGGTAAAACTTTCAAAGAACCCATTTCTCGTCCAAGTACTTCTATGGAGAAGGAAAAAGAGAAATAACCCGAGGTGGTGGTCGAAAAGGAGCAAATTCCAAGCCCACGAAGTACCGCTCAATCCACACCTACGGTTGAACCAATACCAATCATGGGACCCGAGATTCCAAGTCCTTTTCCTATGCCCCAACCCACACCACCCTTACCTTACCCTTCAAGACGAGACAAGGAAAAGGCACAAGAACGAAATAATTATCAATTTGAACTTTTTATGAAAATGTTTCGTGACTTGCATTTTAATATAAGTTTTGCCGACGCCTTGGTCATGATGCCTCGATTTGCCGCAAACTTCAAAAGTATGTTGAATAACAAAGAGAAATTGCAAAAATCGTCTAGTTGTTCTTCGGTTTTTCTTAGCCGCATACCTCTAAACGTCGGTGATCTCGGCAAGTTTTTAATCCCATGTGCTATACAAGACATGGAAGAATGCTACGCCTTGGCCGGTCTTGGTGCTAGTATTAATTTGATGCCTCTTGAGATTTTTAAGTCGCTCAATCTTCCCAATCACACTCCTTCAAGAATGTCAATCGAGATGGCTGATCATTCTATGATTCTAGCTTGTGGAGTAGCCGAGGACGTCTTCGTGAAAGTTGGAAAGTTCTACTATCCCGTAGACTTTATTGTTGTTGACATTCCCATCGATCCTAAAGTTCCTCTAGTTTTAGGTCGATCATTTTTGGATACCTCGAGAGCACTTATCGATGTGCATGCTAGGAAAATCACTCTTCGTTTCAATGAGGAAGAACTCGTCATAAATGCAACTCAAAACTCCACACTTTCTCATGTGTATTCTATCACGTCTTTGAACAATGTTAGTCCCATCAAAAACATTTGTAAAAGGATTTCACAAAGAGTTTTAGAAGTTGATGATAAAAACGATTTTCCGTCCCCTCCTCCGGTGGAGGTTAAGAGTGTTAAGCCTACGACTCCAATCACGAATGATTCTTCGGATGATGAATATGTTGATCCCGATGGGGGAGTTTTCTTTGTTGACAAACGTTTTGAGAACTTACCACCACCTTTACCAAAACGATTTTCAAATGTGCGAATTTTTAGTGTGACTAACATTACTTTAGAAACGCCAAATATTTTTGACATAATTAAGTCGGGTTTTCATAAGGAGAGTTTAAAAGATGAAAAAGGGAAAGATTTTGAATTGGATTTAAAAGATTTTTCTACAACTCTAACTCCGTCATCACCACGTGTATTGAGTACTACAAGCTTGTCTTCTCCTTTTGACGATGCTTTGTGTGGACCTAGCGTGGGGGAAGCCCCTTATGTTCCCTCCCCTTTCTCCACCGAGGACGAGATATTTGATCCCGGAATTGCTTATAAAGGGAAATCTCGGTCTTCCACCGATGCAATAAATGGAAAATCTTTCTATTTGATTGGTGCGAGTCTACCTCGAGTAGCTCAATGTTTTTATGACTTACCCATTGTCCCACCCTTCTATTTCTTCTCATCTATTTTCTTTAAACCCTTTGGGTTTGTGATGACACACGATGAAGTGGCGTTGATTTGTTTTTCCAATGAAAACGAGAACGCCATCTTCGATCCCGGTATTTTGCACCATCAAAGGACTTAGTCCTTAATACCGATTGTTTTTGGGCCTTGTTTATCATGTAAGCCCCACCAAAAATTAACCATACCAAGATTATCCCTAAATGATCACATTTATGGGGATTCGAGTCAAGCTTTTGACTCGGTTATCAAAAACAAGGTGCCTCGTGGGATAGACCCATGCTTATCCATGTACATATTATTGCTTTCTAATTAGTTTAATGTGAGGGGATTTGTGCCCTTCCAACCTTTGTTCCGTGGTTGTTTGTGAATTGTGGTTTTTAGATCATGATCTTCACGATTGGAGTCTCTCGTGTTCATTTTATGGGAGCACTTGATCGTTTGCTTTGAAGACTTTCTCAATATCCAAATGATATATCCTTTGATGTTCTAACCTTAGGTTTATAGCACACTTCATGAACGGCTTTAAATTTAACGGTTACACCCTTTCCATGCTAGATTAGGCATTCGACTACGTCTCTAGTATGGGGGTGTTTGCACCCCTAGACTTGAAACATTGAGGACAATGTTTAACTTTAGTATGGGGGGGGGGGGTGAATAGATACTTGCCTTGCCAAACCTTCACGCTTTCCAAAGTTTATCTTTTTGTTTATCGTTTTGTTGCAAAATAAGGGTAAAAATGGCCAAATTTTAAATTTTTCTCATGTTTTATAAGTGTTTGAAGACACGAATGTAGGTTTTCCGATGGCGAGAATAAGAGTAATTTTTGACTCGACCGTGCGTGTTGAGCACTTAGCTTTGATTCCTTAACTACACATTAGGCTAAGTCTCTTAAATGAGGACGAGAAATGATAGAGTTAATTATAAGTTACTATGCTAAACGTAGAGTACTCGTATTCTTTCAAAAACTCATGTGTTCTCGTTGTTTGTTTATTCTCCCTTCGCATGTAAATATTTTTTGCTTAATAAATATTGACTTAGCGGTTTAGTTAGGATTGTTGGGTTTCTAGTCTTTTCTAGTAGCTTCCGTGTAATTAAATTGGGAAGACATTAAGGTATCACCAGCGTCACGGTTTTGAAGTATTGGCACCCTAATAATCGAAAGCTTCACCCAATAATAAGATTTCAAGTGCTCACCTAAATCTAGCAAACAATTTGAAGCCCCACAAGGCCGAAAAATCTATGCAAAATTGAAAGTGAATCAAGCCTTAATCTTCAAAGATTTAAAGATACAAAATTCGCTTTAGCGTGAGGATATACGTCTTTGGCTAATAAAACCACCGATGAGGCGGATAATAAAAGGCAAGGTAAGACCAAAGTCATAATAAAAGCTTCATGGCGAAGTTGAATAAAAGATGGAGGTAAACCAAAGATAATAAGGCCCTTCCGTTAGGGGGCGTATAAAAGTCTTGGTAATAAGTCTCATGTTCAAAACCGTTATAAAACCGTGTTTATCGATCCTTCTTGTCAACTTAATTTTTTAACATCGTTGTCTATTAGGAGGGGTTATTGATTTGATGGTCTTGGTTACACCGTTAGGACTCTATTTTTAGACCTAAATCTCTATTATCGCATAAGTCAAACAATGTATCCTCGTGAAACATTCAAGATAAAATAAAATATAAGAGATACAACTTAGGAATAATGGGAGGATAAGTACGTGATTAGGGCATATGAGTAGTGTTAGCATTACTAACTTATAATGACAATGATCTCATTGCACGCTTGGCATGGAATTAAGGTGAAAATTGAGGACGATGAAATTATTTCTAACGAAGCATTCACGTGTTCTTATTCTATGAACCTAAACGTCCCATTTTGCGATGAAAATCATACATTATGTCTAAAACGCAAGTAGTAGAAATAGTGGTAGTGTAGCTAGTTTATCATTCAATAAAGTGAATAAAATGAATTTTGGAGGTGCTATGATACTTTATTCTAGCATTACGTGAGGGCTCGGCAATGGTTTAGTATGGGGGAGTGATGAGACTACTTTTATACATAGTCTCATCGTCCAAATCGGGCTTAAAATGCATTAAATATCATTAAAACTGCCAAATATATGCTCGTGTTTGTTGCTTGTGTATTTTAGGTACGGATATTGAGGAAATGACTAAAAGATCACAAGAATCAATCAAAAACGAACATGGGAAACGAAGCCGCTCAATGAACCGGGCCCAAGAATGGATTTTCCAAAAATAACCTTGAAGTTTAAAGATTGTCAACTTTAGTCCCTCATTTTTGAAGATTTGGCAAGATAAGACCTTGAAGAAATCATCATTGGTAAGAAAGGTCCTCAATGTTTGAAGATATTACATAAACAACCCTTGGATAAAGCATTTATTACAAAAATGGTCCTTATTTGAAGTTTGAAACTATGATGGGCCAAATTCAGCAAGTTAGGGAAACTTCATAACAAAGGAAATGGACTTTTTAGCTATTATTTACAAAGTGAACAAAACATGGGAATTGGGGGACCTATTCTGTCCAGACAAACAAACTCATACTATCCACTCCCAACACGCCACGTCACCCCCCACTCACCTCCCCACCAATCAAACAACACCCTCCATCCACGTCAGACTTCCACCCATCTCTTTTTTATATAACTGATTTAATCAGTTATATCTTCCCTCCAAACACATTATTTAAATAATCCATCCCCAAAAACGGATTAAACACCCTCTAATCACCCCTTAAACCCTAAACACCTCCCAGGATGAATTAAGCACAAAACAAACGGGAAATGTTTAAGATGCTCCAGATCATTGATTAACCTTACCCTTAACCCATCCCACACCCCAAAACAAAACCCACAACACCCCATGTGATTCCCCAGGGGTCCCCTGCTCATGTCACTTTCCCCAAACCCCAAAAAGGAGACCACATCAACGTCCCATAAGTTTTTACTTGTCCTCCACACCAAATGAAGGGTCCAAGATCAAAAGCAACAATTGGCATGTCAACATCCTTCACATGGAATTAATTTGACTGAAATTTCAAGATTCGTCCAAGGGCCTTTATGGCAATTCATGTATTAGGGTTTGTTAGTCCTAGAAGGTTCTGTTTAAGCCTATATAAGGAGGGTGCAACATGTGCATACCCCTTGTTCCAGATTTTTACTCAAAAATTGTAATTCCTTTTTAATATAATGAAAGTTGGTATTTTTATAAAAATTGTAATTCCTTTTCTTCGTTAAAAGTTGGTGTTTGATGAGTATTAATCTGAGTTCCAAAATTAATTTGTTGAATTGTTTTTGAGTTTTCAAAAGGCAATTTCAAGGTTTCTGAAAAAGGTTGATGTTTTGATATATCTTGTTTCAAATGTGTTTTCAGGGAGTGTAAGTTGATTTGTTTGAGTTGTTTAAGAGAAGATTTTTAGAAAGTTTTGAAAAGAAAGAAAGAAATCAGATTTTTTGGTTGTTATCATTCATATTTGTTGATCTTAGCAGGAAGCTTATCAGAAGCTTGTTATCCAAGGTTCTGCTCAGGCCCCAGCCTGAAGGGAGATGGCATTGCAGCCATTGTGGGACCTGGATGTGGGTCCCACAAGGTAACTTCCTTGTCCTCAGTTTTCAGTTTCAAAAGTTCTTGGTTTATGTGATTTGGTGAAAATGTATGAAAGGTGTTTAAATGTTGGTTCTTCTGTTTGTTCATGTTTATGTAAGGGTTATATGCATGTGTAGTTGGATTTAAATCAGTTTCAAGAAGTTTTGATAGCATTTGATTTGAAAACAAACCAAGTTCTGAAATTAAGGGGTGTTTGGATTGGGGTTTTAAGAAGGTAGTTTGACAAGCTTTTGTCTTAAAAACCAGTTAAATACACTACTTAGGGTCTTGGTAGGTCACATTTGTATTTGGATTTCAATTTGGTAGGTTTTAAAACAAGTTTACAAGTTAAAATTTGGCTTAAGTGGTAAAAATCAGTAAGTGCCCTCAAGTGACTGATTTTTGATAATTTGGCTCACAAATTTTTGCATTCTGTTAGGATTTGAGTTAACTTAGGGATTGTTACCGGTTTTATGCTAGTTGGTACGCTTGTATGCAAGATTTAAGGCTTTGAAATTCGTTTTTGTGCAAGTAAAAAAAGTCAACTGTTCATCAGAAACATTACATGCTTAATCAGTAACTTTGTGTGCTATTTTTGCTTGATTTTTGTTAAAGACTAGCTTGTTTTTGTCTTGTTATTGACTCCCTATACTCAACTGAGTATAGGGGTGCCTTGTTGTCTAAAGAAAAGCTCAACACATAGCTTTCCTAAGCTATTAGGTCAACTGACCTTGAAAATACACTAGCAGTGGGAAAAAGGTTACCCCTGCTAGCTCAAAGGTTACCCCTGCTCGACAAAAGGACAAAAACCAAGCACATGTCACTTTCAGAAAGTTGATTTTTTGTCTCTAGTGGGTTAAAACAAGAATTAGGGTTTCAAACCAATTTCTATATTTTTCTAATTTTATTTCTGATTTTTCTGTTTAATTAGTTTTTAATTTACTGTTCATTTGCTATTTTTTAGGTTAAATTGCATTTTTTAATACTTTTTAATATTCTGTTTTTGGCATTTAGTGTAAAAAATCATTATTTTTCAGTTTTGAAAATTTTATTAAACTTGGAAAAATAATTTAAGATTTTTAGTTCAAAAAGTTTTTACTGCTCACTTTTTAATTATTTTTTAGAATTAATTTAGTTTAATTAGGGTTTTTATTATAACTGTTTTTGTCTTTTAGTGAAAAATTTTATATTTTTCAAACTTTTTCATTTTTCTATTGTTCTTTAGAGTAATTTAGGATTTTTAAAATGATCAAATTATTTTTGGCATTATTTTATTATTTTTTATGATTATTTTAGTTTAAAATTAGTTTTTAGTGATTTAAAAATAGAAAAATAGTTTTTAAAATTTAGGAAAAATACTTTTTGGTCTTTAGATAATATAAGTAAGTTATTTGTTCAATAAAATAATATTTTGGACATTTTGATTAATTATATTTAATTTTAGGGCTTTAATTAGCATTTACAATTGAATATTTAATTAATAAAAGGTTTTAAAATATGTTTATTGGATTTTTATTCTTATTTATATTATTTTAGACTTAGTTTAGCTTTTAACTAATTTTTAGGTTCAAAACTTTTAATTTTGTAGTTTTTACGGTTTTACGTGAACGCCTTTTCGTCTTAGCTCGATCCGTCTTCGTAACCGTCATTCTCTTCTTACCCCATTTCTATTTTCTTTTTTTTCTCAATATAATCACAAACTATTTATCAGTTCATTACACAACACACTAGCCTCCTCGAGAACGAACTCACTCTTCATAAGGGTCATTAGTGCTCGGTTTTCCTAAACCGACACTTAACGCTTACCACTATTTTGCCTATTCATTTTCCTAAAGGGTAGCAAAAACTCTACATCACTAACTTATAATAACAATGATCTCGTTTTTAAGCTTGGTATGGGGAACGTGAAACTTGAGAATGATGAACATTTATGACAACCTAAAACCCCAGTGTAAGTCTTTGAATACTTTACTTGTTTTGCTCTTTTGGTTTCCATAGTGTTTAGAATTTAATAAAGGCCAAGGTGGGTTATTTATGATGAGAAATATAAACCGTGCTTTAAAATTAATGCATTGCATGAGGGCATGGCAATGGTTAAGTGTAGGGGATTTGATAGGTGTAAAAATACCCATCCTTTTACCACTTATTGCTTGCTAAAATGAGACCACAACGCGTATTTAATGTCATTTGTTTGGAATTATGCGTGGTTTGTGTGTTTGTTGTGTTTTCAGAGCCAACCGGATAAATATTAAAGAAAACATGGGATTGCACGGGTTTCATCGAAGAAAAAGACGAAAAGACGAAGTCTATAGTCCAAGAGATGCAAAAGATTTGAAGTCAATGGGCCTATTTGAAGATTTATCGAAGAAAAGGACCAAAGATGGAAGATTTATATATGTCAAAGAACTCAAGTCTATTAAATGAAGAAATTAAAAGACGAGTTGAATTTATTCGTCGACAAATCCCGAATCGAAGTCGAAAACGTCAACTTTTCTGAAAAGACGAGAAGACAAAAAGAAAGGGAGAAAGCCCACTCACCAACCAAGCCAAGGCCTATAAATAAACCTCCTTCACAACTTGAAAAACTAGTTTTTCTGTTATTTTCTTTTTCTCCTGTTTCGTAGGAACACCAACACCATTAAGGTGTTTGGTGATTTTCATTTTTCCTTTTGAATCCAAGATATTGTAAGTTTAATCTTTGCTTTTTTTTGTTTGAATCCTAGCTTTCAATATCGTTTTTCATTTAATCTTGTTACTCCTTTTCTTATTGATTCTTAAGTTCTAAGTTTTTATTTTGTTGATTTTGATCTCCAAAAACATGTGGGTTTTGTGTTTTTGTTGATTTGGTTTAAAGTTTATCATTAGTAAATGATTAGTGGTTAGTTTAGTTTAAGTTTTGGTTAAAAACTTGGTGGATTTTGGTTTAAATTCGTGTTGATTAAGTTTCCCTATTCTTCGCGTTTTCTGTTTACCCAGATTCCGAACCAGCAGTTTTTTGTCAATTATTCCGAATGAATGAAATATTCCGAATGAGGTGTTTTCAGTAATTATTCCGGATGAACAAAATATTCCGGATGAGTCTTTTGTTTTAATTTATTCCGAATCAAGCTTTCCATTTAGTTATTCCGAGTCAAGAAAACATTCCGAACCAAGGTCTTTCAATTTTATTCCGAACCAGTTGATATTCCGAATGAACCCTTTTGTTTTAGACATTCCGAATAAAGGTTATTCTGAATAAGCATTTTTATTCCGAACCAAGTTATCTTTCCGAATGGACGTTTTATTCCGAATCAGTAGGGTATTCCGAATGAAGCTACTTTCCGAAAGAGTCAAGTATTCCGAGTAAAGCAATATTCCGAGTGAAGGAAATATATTCCGGATCAAGCACTTATTCCGGATCAACAACTATTCCGAATGACGGGTTTATATTCCGAACCAAGTTATTCCGGATGAGCGATATTCTGAGTGAAGGGTTTTATTCCGGATCAATCAATCTTTCCGAGTCAAGCTTTTCTTTCCGAATGAAGCAAATATTCCGGATGAACACAAATTATTCCGCATGAACTGATTATTCCGGATCAAGCATTACATTCCGAATCAACTGTTTTTCTAAGTTAAGGTATTTTACTGTTTTAAGTTTTAAGTTTAATCCATGCTTTATTTTCATTAATTGCTTTTAGTTTATTTTTATTACTTCACGCACTTACCTTTTAAGTAGATATAGATCAAAAGCTCCCCGTTTTAGTTACCAAGGACAACAATTCCACTTTAAACCATGATCAATTCGAGAAGATACCGAGAACGAAACAACGACAAATACAATTGGGTACGAGCAACACAAAGAAAGATCTTGCAAAAGCTACCTTTTTAATTAACTAAAATTCAGTTATTAGCGTGGCTCGCAGCGACGAAACTAAATAAAATAATAATTTTGGTCGCACAGATTGCGACGACCAAATTAAAATATTATTTTTAATAGGGCGTACTAACGTGAAAGGACGCAACTCATAACTCCATATTTGTTTTATAAAAAAAAATTAAAATATTCAAAAACGTGCGGATGAGTGCGGCTGGACGTACGATGACCGCGGATAAAGAGTAAAAATAAAATATGGCCGAGCACGTAGACTAACGCGGATAAAAATATTAAGATGCCGAAAATATCATGACGAGCTACGACATACTCGTGACCAATTATTTAAGATCATATACTATCTTGCCTATACTCTAGGCATAGCAGGTGTGCATGATCAAATGTTCTGAAATTAATATCATGCTATAATGAAAAAATATACCACATATATTTAGCCATAATATAGATTTCGCATAATAGTTACTCTTTATGATAGTAAAAATTATACTTATCTTCCAGTTATGAATATATCAGTTTTTGGAATAAGAGGTTTGGGCTGCGACAGGTCGAGCCACGACATATATGAAAAATATATTAAAAATATTCGTTACGTTTAAGTGTTAGCGGAGATATCCGCATGCGCATGCAATAGATCATGTATAATATGAGTAAATTATGGACAAAGATATCATGTAATGTTAAAAGATAGGCAAGAGATGCGATACGCAAGGGATGCGATAAGCAAGGATGTGTATACCTGTCATGTGAAAAGTGATGGTCCCGAAAGCATTGATGTAAAATCTTTATTTTTTAGTCTTAGTGTACGAATGGGACAAAACATTAACAAGTTTTAATGTTTTTATAGATGCTGATTAGCATGAAATGCGTACAGATCAACATAAAGATGTTTAGTGAGCAAACAATAAAAAGGTTTAGCGTTACCCAGATTTGATTTTTGTTTTCTGTAGCATGAGACCACGCAACTATTTAGTTTGGGTCCCACGGATGGCGCCAACTTGTTGAAGCATAGTTTGGATGGGCCGGTTTAACGACTCTCCTAGGCCGCTCGTTGTGCTTCCCGGTTAGACGTGGACCGAGGCCGGAGTCCCTGGGTCCATCTCCGACGGTCAAGTTAGTATCGGTGCGATAAATAGTAAAATTGGTGTGGTTAAGAGAGATAACCTGATCATGTAGAATGAGCCCCCTACCCCTGTTTATATAGGACTAGGGATTCGTGAAAGATAAGTAAGGTGTATCGGCCAAGAGTTTGTTGGGTCGCAGGCCTCCTGGGTCGCGTGCATGTTAGTTTGGGCTTATACCGACTATACATCGAAATGTCCCCCAGTCTAGTATGATATGGTTCCTGACCAAGTTATGCTAGACTCATTCATATGTCACGCTTCCCAAATAAACGTTTATGGCTTGCTGCTAGGACATCCACGTGGTGGGCTACCTTTAGCAAAAAGATGATGGGAAAACTATGCGAATAGTGAGCGCAGCCACTATACATCATCATACATATATAGTATTTTTATTTTCTTTTACATGCTTTGTTTGAATTAGACATAGAATATCATTCAATTACTTGAACCAAAAACGATAAATCTTTACGATAAAATTAGATATCAATTCGACGCGAGCTGAGAAGACAAGTACACTAAAAAACGGTTATTAGTCATGAGGTATCAACGTGCATGAATACTTAGACGGGTGACCTCATCATGCAATTAGAGGGGTTGCCTCTAATTAAAATAGTCTGGGTTGGAGGGATCATCTCCATGTAAAGGATGCAAGGCACACACGGCAGTTACCATGTAATCTTGGTAAACTTGTCCTAGGATGCACCCATTCTTCCCACATGATAAAAATAAAATAGGCCAAATAACTGAAAGGGACGCTGCGAGCAATCACTCTCATCGCAGAAGAGTCATAACACCGGTGCCTCCAGTGTTATGGTTATGGTACCTCCATAACTAGGTGGAACTGGCATGCATGTATATAGCTCAGGTAATCAAAAATATTAATCATATAATTATTGTTTTTGTTTAAGACACGTAACTACTGGGGAAAACAAATGGCTGGAAACGGGGAAATCCTAACATAGGAAGAGAGTGTCCTTACTGAAGAACGAAATATCCGTACCTTATGTCCTGTAAACGAAGACGAAAACGAATGCGAATGACCACTCTGACTTCACGATAGCTACATAATGAAAGGAACATGAATAAGTTGTTTGTTTTACTTATACATACTGGTTATTACTTTACTTGGCGTGTTCTTAACTTGTTTTACTTGTTCTTGTTTTATCATGTGATTCTTAGTGTTTCATGTGTTTTAGATTAGTGTATTTCGTTATGCTTCACACCAGTATTCACCTTATCATCATCCAACAAACCCTGTTGTTACCTATCAACAATTTGAGGCTCCTCAACCCCATTACTCACAACAAGTTAGTGCTCCATCAAATCAACTTGTAGCTCAATCAGCACCAGCATTCTACTGTGATGATGAGTTCCCTGTCCCTGAGTTTAGACAAAGGGATAGTCCTACTGATATACTTGCTCAAATGTCTGCTTATCTCACTCAAACATTGAACAAACGAGGTTACAGAGGTCCAGCAACAACTAACAATCAGTTAAGGAACTCTTCTAACTCTCGACAACAGGCTACAATTCAGGATGGCAGAGTCATGGTGCAACCACTTCAGGGGAGACCCAATTCATCTACTGCTGGTGCACGTTCATCTAATACTGCTGCTACAATAGGAAATAGCACTGGCAAAATGAAGGTGATTATATGCTACAACTGCAAAGGGGAAGGGAACATAGCCCGAGAGTGCAAGCAGCCCAAGAGGAAAAGGGACGGAACATGGTTTCAGGAGAAGATCTACTTGGTGAATGCTCAAGTCCAAGGACATGAGCTCGATGAAGAAGAGTTGGGATTTCTCGTAGATCCGGGAGTAGCGAACACTGGCGGTCTCACAGTATCCATCACAAACAATGCCGCATATCAATGTGATGATTTGGATGCATACGACTCTGACTATGATGATCGCAACACCACCAAAGCAGCTCTCATGGCAAATCTTTCACTTTATGGAGCTGATACAATATCTGAGGTACCAAATACTGCTACAGATACTAGTATTGTACCTTATCAAGTTGAGCAAGTGTCTAAGTATTTGGAACAGCCTCCGGTGGTTGGTATCTCAATCGAGGAGACAACCCATGATAGAAATATCAAGGCAAGTCCCCAGACTTTGAGTGAACCACAACCGGGAGCTATTACGACTACCAATTCGTCTGCTCAACCTGATTTGGTTATGGTCTCGGCATCTTTGCTTAGCCAAATGAATAATGCGGTCATTGAAACCCTCAATGTTAATCAGACTCTATCTGCCGAGCTTGCTTTGCATAAGGAAAAGGTTAAAACCTTGGAATTAACTCTAGTGTCCACGACCTTAACCAATCCTGAATTTGATAGGTTTAGGCAAGTCCAAATGGATAATCTGCTAGAAATTGAGAGTTTAAGAGCAAATCTTTCGAAAGAACTCAAAGAAAAAGAGTCAGTCGTTAATAATTTTCAAAAACTTCAAACGGATTTCGAAATTCTCGAGTCTAAAAGAGTTGAAACGGAAATTAAGGCGTTTGAGAGAGTTAAAAAGACTGAAATTTTGCTTTTAAAACAATATGCTGCTTCACATTTAGTACACTTGTTTCATTCTTCTTTTCAAGAGTTCAATCTATCGCGTCTAATAGACCTACCACCTAACCCGGGGTATGAAAAGCAAGCATTTCACCACAACCCACGACTTTATGATACAATCAAGTTAGGATTGGTATTAGATCCGATTGTGTTCTTGAATGAATCTGAGCGCATGACACCATATAAAGAGAAGCGGTTAAAATTACTTCCTACATATCCTAAATATGACTATGCTCAAATGAATGCAACAAATGCTACAATAGATCTTAGAACTCGATTTAATATGCAAAAGAGAACTATCCAAACATCCACTTTCATGCCTACTAGAGAATGCCTTAGTATAATTCCTACACTCGTTAACTCGGACGAACCGAAGGAAATTCCTAAGAATCTTCCACCGGTAAGTACGGTAAAGCTCAGCTTGGAAGAGATTGAGCGATACCTTACCGAGTTTGACAAGGTCATCCTGGAATGTACGAATTCAACGGCTCTAACCGCTGGAGAATGGGCTTTCGAACACATGAAAACGGTGTTTGAGAAAGAGATCGTTCCGTTTGTGAACCATATTAAAAATGGAGTCTATGATCTAGCGGGTAATCTAAGTTTTGAAATTGGTCAAGTTCAAAAAGTTTTCTATGAAATGGATGATGCTTATGAACAATATTTAATTGAAAAAGAAAAGATTTTATCCGAATATGACTGTTTCTTAGAACATATAGTGTCTCTCGAAGTGATGCAAGTTGTTACTCTTAACTATGCTGATGAGATTTCATCTACTACTGTGAATAAATGTGATGATGTGCATGATATATCTGTGAATATTGTTGAGCCTGTGATTAATGTAGATAATCATTCTTGTCGTGAATCCAACGCTGAATTTAAAGCTTCAAGATTCTTATAACACACTTTCAAAAAGTTTTAATGAGCTTCAACAACATTGTATATCTCTTGAGATTGAAAATCAATCTAAAAATGAAACTCTTTCAAAAACAAATGATTGTGAAAACTCCGTTGAGACAAGTGACAAGATGATTCAGGTGGTTCAGGATTTAGAGGAAGAAATTATGAGACTGAAGAGAGAATCAGTAGCAGAGAAATTGGAACTAGAGGCTGTAGAGATTAAGAATCATGCCCTAGAAGTTAGAATTTCTTCTATGATAAGGGAGCTTGATAAAGTTAAGCAAGGGTTTTCACAAATTTATGGTTCATTAGAAAATCGTTTCGCTTTTAATGCGACAGAGCAAATGTCACTTGTTGACAAACTGAACCGTAAGAGCGAGGAAATATCTGACTTAAATATTCAACTCATCGATAAAAACATGGTTTTGGCTGAATTAAAGGAGACACTTCACTCAAAGGACAAGAAGTTGTTGATAATCCATCTACAATCTCTGCCTCGACCTCTAGTGCCTCCAAACCCAACCCACGTGTGCTATATCGGGGCCCAAAATTTAAAAATAGTCCAACTAAGTTTGCCACATACATGAAAAATGCCTTAGAACATGCAGATCTTGCTAGAGAGATTGTTGATGACATGCGTGAACTAGATCCCACAAGTCATCGTCTATATGAGCTTTTATTATATGTGGATCGCGTTCAGGATTGTTTAGCAAACTTAGAGTACATTGGGCAACCGATATCTGTACCACCTAAACAACAAACCACCATTGCCATTACTCCAATCAATAAGACCCCAGGAGCTAAGCCTGTTTTGAATTCACCCATAAAGGCTAAGTCAAAATCTATAACTAATGTTCCCTTGGCTTCAATAGGAGTAATTATGTCCACTAAGGCTAAAGGATCTCAAGACAAGAAAGATATGATCAAGCCTTCCACTAGTAGGACTGAGAAGAAGAAAGTAGAAGTGCACCCTAGGAATGTTATTCCAGTTTTAAATAAAAAGATTCATGTAGCTAAGACAAAAGGTTCTCCCTCTGAGTGGAAACCTAAGCAAAATGTGAATTCTAATTCGAAATGTTGGAATTGTAATGAATGCATGTTTTCTTAGCGTCATGATTT
The DNA here is from genome assembly GCA_025667525.1 of Glebionis coronaria. Lineage (NCBI taxonomy): Eukaryota > Viridiplantae > Streptophyta > Magnoliopsida > Asterales > Asteraceae > Glebionis > Glebionis coronaria. The sequence goes on from CM046879.1 coordinate 284,358,732, forward strand.
ATGCCTTGTTGATCACGTGAATGAAATGTATGCTATTAGAAACAATCTTGAATGGATTCCAACGGGGAAGAAATTCACCCAAGTTGGTTGGCAATGGAAACCCACTGGTAGGACCTTCACTGCTAATGGAACTAAGTGCCCTTTAACTAGGATCACATCCACGGAAGTTAGGTCTCGGAGTCCTTTAAATAGGAACACTAGCATTAAGAAATGGAAAAAGCGCCCTTTAACTAGGTCTGCCCCCACTATTGTGCCTACCAGTGTTACTGTTCCCAGTCAAAAAGTACCTCAGAATACTAGACAACTAGAATCTAAACCAACAACTAGTAAGAAAATTTGGAAGCCTAAAGATTCTTCTGATGGCAAATCTAAGATAATTACATCTGTACCTGCTAACTCAGAGGAACAATTAGATTCTGATACATCGTCTTTGTTTGGTGATATTTTCAGGTCGTCCAAATTATTCTTTGGTATTTGGACTCGGTGTGCTCCAAACATATGACTGGAGACCGCTCGATGCTCAGAAATTTCGTCAGCAAGTTTCTAGGAACGGTTAAATTCGGCAACGACCATATTGCGAAGATCATGGGTTATGGTGAATACCAAATTGGGAATGTTACGATTTCAATGGTTTATTATGTGGATGGACTTGGTCACAATCTATTTTCTGTGGGACAATTTTGTGATTCTAACCTAGAGGTGGCTTTTCGACAACATACTTGCTTTATTCGCGATCTTGCAGGAAATGATTTGTTAAAAGGTTCTCGAGGGGATAATCTTTATACATTGTCTATTCAAAACATGATGGCCGCCTCTCCTGTTTGCCTTCTCTCCAAAGCATCTAAGACCAAGTCATGGTTGTGGCATCGCCGGTTATCTCATCTTAACTTTGATGCTATTAACCATTTGGCTAAAAACGAACTTGTTCGTGGTCTTCCAAAACTTAAGTTCGACAAGGATCATTTATGTTCCGCATGTTCTTTGGGGAAAAGTACCAAGAAATCATACAAACCTAAAGCTGAAGACACCAACCAAGAACCACTGTATCTTTTGCACATGGATCTTTGTGGGCCAATGCGTACGGCTAGTGTGAGTGGTAGAAAATACATCCTCGTCATGGTAGATGATTTCTCAAGGTTTACATGGGTAAAAATTTTAGCATCCAAGGATCAAGCACCAGAGTATATTATTACTTTCCTAAAGATGATCCAAGTACGTCTTAATGCTACTGTTCGCCGCATTCGCACTGATAATGGAACTGAGTTCGTTAATCAAACTCTACGAGATTATTACGAAAAGGTAGGTATTTCACATGAAACTTCTGTTGCCCGCACTCCATAACAAAACGGTGTCGTGAAAAGACGTAACCGTACACTTATGAAAGCTGCTCGAACTATGTTATCCAAACACAAATAGTGAGAATTTGGGCAAACTTCAACCGAAGTAGTGAGAATTTGGGCAAACTCCATATGAGCTACTTAATGGACACAAACCCGATATTTCATTCGTAAACGCCATGGTAAAACTCCATATGAGCTACTTCATGGACACAAACCCGATATTTCATTTCTTCATGTGTTTGGTGCACTGTGTTATCCAAACACAAATAGTGAGAATTTGGGCAAACTTCAACCGAAGGCTGATATTGGAATTTTCATTGGTTACTCGCCTGCAAAGAAAGCTTACCGAATTTATAACCGTCGTCTTGGCAAAAATGTAGAAACTTTGGATGCCGATTTTGATGAGCTGACAGTGATGGCTTCTGAGCAACGCAGCTCTGAACCCGCATTACATGAGATGGGAACCGGTACAATCAGTTCCAGATTAACTCCCAACAATCCTACTTCTCCATCATTTATACCACCTACAAGGTCCGAGTGGGATGAGTTATTTCAACCTATGTTTGATGAATTCTTTGATCCACCGAGTAATGATTCTCCAGCACCTGCAGCAGTAGCTCCGATTCCCAAAGTTATTGCTCAAGATAATGGAAATCAGTCCGAGACATCTACTGTTACTCTTGAACCAGATGTCCCATCCCCCACCAATTCACAAACTACACCTGAATCATCACCCCACTCGTTCCCAATGATGTTGAAGAGGATCCCTATGATCACGATTTGGAAATTTCTCATTTACAAGAGCTTCCGTTCTTTGGTTCAAAAATACCCGAAAACCCTAACGGTGCGTCTACCTCAGAGGAAGCTCCTACCATCGTTCACTCCCGACCACCACGGATTGAAACTCACAACACAAAATGGACAAAGGATCACCCAATCCGCAATATTATTGGTGACATCGATGGACCAGTCTTAACACGCCACCAACTCCAAGAACATGCATTATATTGCTATTTTGATGCATTTCTTTCCGACACTGAACCTAAAAATTGGCAATAAGCCATGACCAAATCATCTTCGATTGAAGCCATGCAAGAGGAACTTAATTAATTCCAACGTCTTGAAGTGTGGGAATTAGTTCCTTTACCCAGCAACGTTGAAATCCTTACATTGTTGTGGGTATATAAGGTTAAACTCGATGAGTTAGGTGGAGTGCTGAAGAACAAAGCTAGATTGGTTGCTAGAGGTTACAAACAAGCTTTGGGTATTGACTTTGAAGAATCCTTTGCTCCTGTTGCACGATTGGAGGCAATTAGACTATTCCTTGCTTATGCTGCTCATATGAACATGATCGTCTACCAAATTGATGTTAAGACGGCATTTCTCAATGGTGAATTAAGGGAAGACGTCTACGTAAGCCAGCCGAATGGATTCGTCAACTCAGAGTATCATAATCACGTGTACAAGATCATGAAGGCTCTTTATGGGTTGAAACAAGCTCCACGCGCGTGGTACGATCTCTTATCGTCGTATCTCATCTCGAAAGGCTTCTCCAAAGGCAAAGTGGACCCAACATTATGTATTCTCAAGGAGGACAACGACATGATACTGGTACAAATTTATGTTGATGATATAATATTTGCTGCTACTAATCAACGATTGTTTGACCATTTTGAGAAAAATGTGTCCACACATTTTAAGATTTCGATGATGGGAAAATTTTCATTTTTTTAGGGTTGCAAATTTCTCAGAATCCCAGAGGCATCTTCATTAATCAATCTAAATTTGCTCTTGAATCATTAAAGAAGTGTCATTTTGAAAACTGTGACCCCATGGATACTCCAATGGTGGAGAGATCCAAGTTAGATGAAGATAAGGAAGGGATAGCTGTCGATCCTAAACTTTACCGTGGAATGATCGACACCCTTATCTATCTAACTACTAGCAGGCCTGATTTGTGATTTGCTATAGCATGTGTGCCCGGTATCAGGCTCGGCCTATCGAAAAGCACTTACATGTTGTGAAAAGGATCTTTCGGTATCTTAAAGGAACACTTAATCGTGGTCTGTGGTATCCGAAGGATTCTTCTATTGCACTAATTTCATATGCAGATGTGGATTATGATGGGTGTCAAGATACTAGACGTAGCACTTCTGGCAGTGTGCAACTTCTTGGAGATAGACTTGTTAGTTGGGCATCAAAAAGGCAGAAAAGCATTGCGATATCAAGTATAGAGGCTGAATACATTGCTATGTCCGGTTGTTGTACTCAAGTTCTTTGGATGAGATCACATTTAACTGACTACGGTCTTGGATTCAACAAAATCCCGATGTACTGTGATAACAAAAGTGCAATTGCTCTGTGATGCAACTACATTCAACATTCCAGGGCAAAGCACATTGACATACGCTACCACTTCATCAAAGAGCAAGTGGAAAATGGAGTGATCGAAATGTAATTCATCAACACTGAGTATCAGCTGGCAGATATATTCACAAAGGCATTAGATTGAGGACGTATCGAGTTTTTGATCGAAAAGCTAGGCATGAAATCATTCTCACCAGCGACACTTAAGGAGTTGGCAGAAGAATCTGAGGAATAGTAGTGGTAAACTATTCTCGAGTATCCTTTGATCGTGATCTTGTATATTATCGTATATATTTAAACCACCAAAAGAAAAATACAAAAATATAAAACATAGAAAAACCATAAAAATATAAAAAATTCAAAATCCATAAAAAATATAAAATCAAGAAAATCCAAAAATATTTTTCATTTACAAAACGGGCATGTCTTTTAGTACGGTAATATTTACGGCCTTAGAAATGTCGATTAAAATTGACACGGCGCCATAAATAGAGTCCGTATAAAAGTTGTACATGTTTTTTAAAACATGCCCATTATGGCTTGTAGTTATTTCAGACTGCAACCCGCTTTTCGCATTAAAGTCACGTATTTCTTATGAAAACGTTGGCTCACAACGGGAATTAATTTTCTCGGGAAAGGCTTACTTAAAAACCTTGTAAGGGACTAAGTTTACTTTATAACTTAGTCTAACATAAATTTGTGTACGTATCAGTGCACTTATTTTGTAAAAATAAGAGAAATCTTATTGTTACCAGAATCGTTCCAACCAATCACTTAACCGGATAATGTCTTCATGAATATTTGCGTCCTTAAATTCATTGACTACAGCTCTTTAAATAGAAAATGGGTCCGCGTTTAAGGGGGAGCAAATATTAAATCTTCTTGGAATTAAAATTGGTCTTCAAAAAGGATTTTTCAGGAAATATAAACCGTTCTTCATCATCATTAAGTGCTAAGTGTGCCTTGTGTGAAATAGAAATTCATGAATAGGTTATTTGAATTTTGGCGTTAAGTATTTGTGTTCGTGTTTGTGAGCGGGTTGGTATTTCGTTAAGTCGATTTGGCTAATCCTAATCACTTTAAAACAAATACTATTAACAAGGGGGACCATTTTTGCATACGTTGCAAAATGGGGGTTTAATGTGTAAACTTGGCAAAAATTTGACCAAGTCAAAACACTACACCCCCCCACCCCCTTTCCCGTTCTTTCCTCACCATCACAAAACACACACACAAGCTTAGTCCACCATTGTTGAACCTTGCAATATCCATCATATTTGATTTTTTCGATTGCCTGCATTCCACTCATCTATCTAGGTATTGTATCTTGCTGTAATCGTTATCATATATCTCGTTTCTTTGCATCACAAACAAAGCAGAAATCATGGTTAAATCTAAAAAATTAGGGTTTTGCATTTTGTGATGTATATGTAAATTAAGTTGTGGATTTGCTTAGAATGACTAGATGCACAATGGTTTTGCCCAGAATTGTTTAAAACGTTGCCAAGCTCCTGATTTTGAGAAGTCAAAGTTTAGATCAGATCCCTGTCATGGATTCCGATGATCATTATGATACATACATTGCGATGACTGTCATTGCGATAAGTCATTCTGATGGCTCATTGCGATGGGCTATTGCGATGGGTCATTCCGATGGCTCATTGCGATGGCTCATTGCGATGTGTCATTGCGATGGCTCATTGCGATGGGCTATTGCAATGGGTCATTCCGATGGCTCATTGTGATGGCTCATTGTGATGTCTCATTGCGATGGGTCATTCCCATGACGCATTTCGATGGCATATTGCGATGATGCATTCCGGTGCGTTATTGCGATGGCATTGTAATGGTATTGCGATGGGACATATTGTGATGATTTCTCAAACATTCCGATGGATTCATAATTATTACGATGGACTTAGATATTGCGATAGAACATGATTTCGATAGGATTGCGATGTTTTCATCATTGCGATGGATATGTTAGGATTCCTATGGATTGATAGATTGCGATGGATTTAGGACGATTATTATTCCGATGACATGTAGGCTTGAAATGTGTAATCTTGGTAATATTGTGATAGTTTTTTTATGTTATCACTATAAGGTAGTGATGAGTTATAGGATTGTCTTGCTAGCATAATGTTAGGTGGCACCTATAGACTTATGTCGTGATCTAGATATGGTTGTTTTTTAAATGTAATGTGTTATGATCGTCATGTGTTACTGCAAATGCTACAAATTGGCATAGATTTGAGATATATATGTTTTGTGTATATCATTTGTGCTTATGTCATCAAAGCAGGAACATGTCGATCACAGAAGAACAACAACGACAACGTGATCTCGAACTTGTCCCGCTCAGCGACAGGCTACCATATGTTGAGAACAATTCTCGATTACAAGAGGATTTTGATCCGTCTTTACCAGCTTTCAAAATCGCCACGGATATCCTAGACATCTCACCCATCAGAGATGTACTCAGATGTATTGCCTCTGTTTCCAAAGTCTACATGCACGAGTTCTGGAACACTGCATCTCTTACTAAAAAGACTATCTCATTCCAACTGAACAACACGCCAAGGGTACTTAACTTGAGCATCTTTCAGCAACTGTTTAAACTTCCTAGGTTGGCACAAGGAGAACAATTTGTGGCTAACCCAAAGAACGAGGAAGTGCTTCGAGTTATTCGTGCCATGAATTATGAAGGTGAAATCCACAATCTATCCCAGTTCAACACATCACACATAGGGCAACCCTGGAAAGCACTTATCACCATCATTGTCGAGTGTCTTACTGGAAAGACTAGGGGCACCGATGCAATGAGACCACCTCAGGCTCACTTATTTTGGGGATTGTACACTGCGTCTAAAGTATACTATGCACTTCTTCTCTGGAAAGAATTTTGTTATCAGTTTACTGGAACGAAGAAGAAATTTGTGCATCTTCCATTCCCAAGATTCACCAAGCTCATTATCAACCACTTTATGAAGAATGACCCAACCATTGACACTCGTGGAAATTTCTTCTACCACACCAAAGATGATGACTATGTAATTCTTACAATGAATGCAGACACTAATTCCACAAAGTATGCATTACGTCCTGCCCTAGTACTTGACACAATGATAAATGACGGAATCAAGGAAAGTGATAAATATCAAGAGATGCTTAATGATATTGACGCACAGTTTCGACGTGCAAATTCACTTCCCTCAGAGAAGCAAAAAGGTAAAGTCGAGAAAAGAGTTTCAAAGCGCCAATCAACTACTTCTTCTAAAGATAAAGGCACAGGGAAAATGCAAATAGTTGATGAAGATGATGATGAAGATGAGACGATCAATACTGAGGAAGAACAGGAAGAAGTACCACTCCGAAGGCCTAAGAAAGCAAAGCAGACTAAAGGTAAAGAAGCAAGTGTTGCTTCAGATGAACCTGCTCAACAACACATTTCTGAAGCCAAACGACTGCGTATCGTTCTTCAACAAAGCAGACAGGAAGCTTTTGCAACTTCCACAGTATCAGGCTCAAGAATGTTTGAAGACTTAATAGATTTTGGTGATCCTGATGCTGACATGACATTTTATGAAGATCCTACTGATTATGAAGATGCTGATAACTTTCATTTTGAAAGTCGTGAGCAGAGTGAAGAGGGTGGTAGCAGTGCAAACACAGTTACAAGTTTGATGTATCGAGACGCCAATATCACCACATCCTTACCAGAACCAACTCACACAATAGTACACGATGATGCTCATGCAACTTTCATACTAGAAACGCAACTTCAAAGTAAGTCTACTTCCAACTCTGACGATGTTATGAAATATCTTAATTTGGAAGGGGAGGGTGTCTAGGTTACTAATACTGACCCATCGACAAATTAAGACATGGTGGATGTTCCCATAACTACTGTTACATCAACCACCACTCCACCATTATCCACCCCGATCATCAGTGAAGTCATAACACCAGCTATCACACCAGCACTTGTTGAACAACCGGTATCAACCACCATCCTAACCACTGAATCTACACCATCATCAACAGTTGAACAACCTGTATCAACCACCGCCCCAATCACTGAATCTACACCATCCCCTATCCTTGAACAACCTGTATCATCCACCACCACATTAACAGTCATGGTTACACCTCCATCATTAGTACAACAAGTATCATCCAGCTCCAATCCATTCCTCATAGTCAGTGATCCACTGATCCAGTCTCTTCAATCACAACTGGAGGCTCAAGCTAAACAAATATCTTCATTGACTGAAAGATTCACCTTTCCTCTCAAGGAATCGCAACCTGATGAGCCCACACTAAAGAAAATATCCGACAGAGTGTCTAAACTTAAAGAACAACACACATCATTTCTTGGAGAGAAGAAAACTCATGATAAAGAGAATGCTGCTTTTCTTGGGTCAATTGATGAGAAGATGACAAAGATCATTCGACGAGAAGTCAAGTCATATGTTGATCAGCAGCTACCAACTTTTGACGGTAATGGTTTATCTACACTTCAACTAATGACTTTGTTACAGACACGTCTGCTAAATATGTGGGCTCATAAATCGAAAAATAAACGAAAAGTTCTGCAATATCTCAACAAAGCAATTATTGACGATACACCAGCAGATACTATCGACTTTGAGTCTGATAATGAAGACGAACTAGAGGAGGAAGATAATGAGGGTAACGGTGAGGAGGATGATGGTGACAATGATCAAAATGAGGAAGATGATAAGGAAGGAGATGAGGAGGAAGAAGAGGATGAGGAAGAAAAGGATAAGGATGAAGATGAAGATGAGGACGAGGATACAGATGACGATGAGGATGATGATGATGATAATGACGACGGTAATGGAACCAACAAGGGTGATAAGAATGACGGAACGGGTACTAATTCCGAAGAGTCTAATAAGGATGACAGTGATAAGGATACTGAGAAAGGTTTAGAGGAAGCTGCAGAAAACATTGCTGAAACCGCAGAAAAGACGCTGGAGTCAACTGTACCAGAAACTCAACATGTTGACACAGGTATATATACTGCACAAGTTTTTACTACTAATTCTCACAATGAATCTGTAGAATATATGCAAGTAGAAGAACCAACAGGGTCAATGCTAGAAGAAGAACCTCGCGATGATATACCGGTGATGCAAGATCAACCTTCAACACCATCTAAAGATCAGCACAATATTGATATGAAAGTTGAAGATTTAAATGTGCCAGAACCAACGTTTGATGAATCTCTTATCATCGATGACACGGTACAAGAGCAACTCTGGCTCAAAAATGTAGCACCACAGCATCCTTTTGACACTGCAACTGAAATGGAGCTGACTCAATTCCTGAACAATCCTATCGATTTCTCGGCCTTTCTAAGGTATTCTCGTGGGACACCGACAATGACTCCGGATCTGATCAAAATGGCAGCCGCAAATGTGGACTTCTTTGATACTTTGAAGATCAGCCATAATGAAGCAGAATATCACTTGAATGAGCTTACCAAGGCAATGAGAGCGACGACTACAGGAATTCAGACTCCTGTGTTACGACCTCTGACACCCTTGGTCATTTTCGGTTCTGCAACGATCCCAATAGAGCACTTTGTTTCTCACAATCTTGAATACCTTGAAAATGGAGCAAAGAAATATGCCATGTCACTCACTATGCTCAAGGATGTTAATTTGGAGAATGTTCCATGGATAGAGGATAAAGTACCTGATGCAATATGGAGAAAGAAACTGCTCAAGTTTTAAGATACCTTTGCTTCACTTGGCATCTCTCACTGGACTGCAAAGAAAAGGTTAGCTTACAATCATTTCTATCGTCCTAAGAGAGGTTCTTCTATTGTCTCGGCTCACAGAATCAAAAGCATCCAAGGAGCAACCACTCAGACTGTCTTCGGTTATGATTACTTTAATGTAAACATGTTCAAACGTACCGGTGAGAAAGAATACCGAATTGACGAAAGTGATCTCCAGTACCTTCAACTTGAAGACATCGAAGATCTGTTGCTGTTATTGGCTCAGGAAAAAGTTGACCATCTACAACCTGAGATTGTCATTGCAATGAGCTCTAACTTTTGGCAATATGCAAGAAAAATCGTCATTCAAAACCGGGTGGGACTTTCAACTTGGAGTAGAAAGCTATCAGAAACAGCTAAACTTGGAACGTCCCCATATAACTCCACTCAGTAATTTCCATAAGAACAAGAAGGTGTACATGGGGACCACAACGCCAGAAGCAGGGATTTTTTTATCCAAATGAGACTGGCGTCATGCAGTATATGCGATTCTCCGAACTGCACAAATTCAGCGATTGCACGCTCAAGCATGTTCGAGATGATCTGACGGTTCTCAATGCCAACCTACCGCTTACAGCAGTCAAGTACACCTGGACTACCCAGTGCAAAAAGGGAGCAACGTACGCGATCAGGAAGATTGAGGAACTTCTAAGGAAGCGCCGGTTGCTACGAAGTGTGGAACGATTCGTCAGTGGACGACCATATGGAGCTCACCATAGGTTCACGGAACGAGCCATTTAATTATGGTTCGTCTTATAATAGGTCAACTCTATATGTCTATAATTGTGAATATGTTAATTTTTGTATATCAGCTTTTGTGGCATGTTGTAGTGTAAAAGTATGATATTTTTCAAGAATTTCTCTCGAGATTCTAAATCTTTCAAACATATCGTACTTAAGCACTACAACTAACCCTCATTAATTTGAGGGGGAGCATTAATATGTTCTTTGGCCAACATCTTATCTCATTTTATTACCCAAAGACCAGTTAATCCATTAATATCCAATATACTGATGGTTAACATTTTGGAAAGGGGAGAGAATGGGATTAAGGAGACTTAATGATTTTTTTGGCTAATCAATGAAAAAGGCTTAAAAGATAAACCAACTTAATATGTGTAATGCACATGTTAAGGGGGGAGCGTTTTTAATGATCAAAAACACTTAAGACACAAAAACTTTGATTTCAATATCACAAGTGTTTTAAGTAATTTTTCAAGGATTTTTCATGGTGACAATACTTACCCAAAACACACTTAATTCACGACGGATGTGGTGACAAAAGGGTGGTAGGTATAGGTATTAGTCCAATGATTCATCAGAACCGATGGAATCTTACCAAGGACAATTCCCTAGATAGAATTAGAAGTCCTAGGAAAGATGGAGAATGATTGTGAACGTAGATGAATGCCGACCAAGTACTTAAGCTAGCACTGGAACAATCACAACAAGGTGCTAGTGATGACATATTGGTAAGCATTGAAGGGGTTGAAAAATGAAAAAGAATTGTAAAGATAAAGGGTGTAAAGAAAGAAGCCCTCCTTACAACTTTAGGCAGAAACCGGGTCAATACATATGCTATTGAGATCATTTTTAATGATTCTCGATATTGAAGATAGACATCATGGACCCAGTGATGCAATGCACAACCCTCCCCAGCTAACTCAAATATCTCTCAAAAGATATTTGTTTTAATCACATGGAGAACAATACGTTATCTATTGGTTTACTCACTCCAAATAGACTGATATTGAATAGGTGGCACTCCTCTCCAGCCATCGCTCACTAAATCAAAACGCACTATCGAGTCTAGAGCCACGAGATCATCAAAAGTCTCATTAGGAAACTTTCCATTTATTCCTTTCTTGTAATATTTCCAGTACATCCGAGTGATACGCAAGTATTACAATGAAGATGGAAATCCTGCTTGAGTCAACATCAAACAAGCTCATGGTAGGTGACACGTGCGGTTCTTTAAGAACCAATCTTGTGAAAACTGGAAAGAAACAATAGTTTAATTCTTAATTGAACTTAAACTCGTTCCAGGCCTCTACGCATTATCGTATGATCTTGCCATAACACTCAGAGTGACACTCTTTAGTGTTCACAGTGACGAGTGGAAATCCTTCTAGTGTTAACATCAAACAGCACTTGGTAGGTGACAAGCAAGATTCTATTTGAATTAAGTTTGTGACAACTGGAAAGCAACGATGGTGAATATCTTAATTGAAATTCACTTGTTCCAGGTTTCATGAATTGACGGCTTCAATTATAAGTATTTTTAATCCAAATGATTCACTCTTTATGTTCGCAGTCAGCTTTGGATGGTCGAATAAAGAGAACGGGTTTACCCGCGAAATCTTGTCAGGAAGTTACTTAATTGAAACTATCCGTCACGGGTACGATATCTAATATCGTCCAATAGTCTTCACCGACCGGAGGTAAAATGCTATCGAATTAGAATAAAATGTCAAAGCCATTTTATTCGTGTCTTATTATGTTGCTGCATTCGAAGACGGTGGCGTTGCGGTGTACCTGTTGAAGACGTCCTCACATGCTTATTCCTTCTGCATCAAATACTTCTGCAAATTCAAGAAAGTTTGACCTAAAAGTCTTCCGCTGTATCGACTCTGAAACTTTCAAGAATTCAACAAAGGATAAGTGTGTGGGACATGAAGTCACGAAGAGACGAACATCACAAGAAGATAAAGACTGCACGTGAAAGGCCAAAAGAACGTGTTCCAAGCAAAAGGCTGATATTATTCAACACATATTCACAAAAGGAAGAAAAAGAAAGAAAGAAAAGAGAAAGTGGACTACGAGCTCAAGAACAAGATCTAACATGCTAGATTAGGACTTTGTAATTTTGAAGTGACCTCCCTTTGGGGGAGATTGTTGGAAATACGTTTTACGTATATAGAAAGTCTCGGTCACTCCAACAATATAGTTATAGGCTCGTAGTAGTGTTTAAGTTACTTTTATTAAATAGCCCGACCCATGAGCATGTTCATGGGCCGGAGGCCCAAGTATATTAAGGACTTGGGTATATAAGCCTCTTTCCACCATGGAAAGAGGTGTTGGTTGTTTCATTTCTCACTTTGATAATACATAGTTTCTTTCATTTCTCTCTCTAAGTTTCTCTCTCTAGAAAACATCAACCCTATTGATTCATAAAGATTATCATTGTTCTACACAGTCTCCCCCTCTAATCCATTTCATCAACCACCTGCTCACGCAGGTAGAACCCAAAACAGTTGTGGAACTCCTTAGAACCACAAGCCATCTGCAAAGCGCGCAACCTTCTCAACCAACACATTTTTCAAAACGGAACATCGGTTTTCTATGCACGGACAAGTATTGCTAATACATGCCATGACATCCTTATATACAACCGCACCAGCCCACTGTTGAAGCATACTATTAGGAGGTTAGATTACTTTAAAATATACACCCAACAAAATCTGCAGCCCTTTCATGAGCAGCCTGACCCTCATGATTCAGCATTATGTCACAGCTATAACACAAACTCCAACATAATCCCATGTGCATGCACAGCTACAGGAATACAACTTAATAGCTGTTTGACTAAATCCTAACCACAAATAAAGGCTGCCACCAACAGGTATGTTGGCCCTTCAAAATAACTACTACATACATACAATAAAGATCATAGACATGTCGCTTTTAATTTCAAATAAGTAGATACATTAACAGGTAATAAGTGCAAGTAAATCCAACAACACATATTACTGCCAAAAGAATTTCGTGTTTGAACTATAATGTTTTACCTCATCCTAATGTTTCTTGGGTTTGAGTCAAAATTGTAACATTATATCCTAACATACAACTTTCAGATATAAAATAAGACTATTCATAAACTCCACTAATCGTATACAATGCAGGGGCAATGGATGCATATTCGTAGAATCACCAAAGTTAGTGTCAATTGCCTACGGATTCAAAAGATACTCCGACGAAGAGGGTGCCTGCACGAATGTGAGTGACGTGTATTGTAACACCCCATTTAATAAGATAAGATGCTACAGTAAATTATGGCGTATTGATGACATATAGTCCCCAGCCGGGTCATGAACCCGACCCACGGGTACTACCCGCATCTGGCTCATTACTGATGGGTGGGATTAATGTCATTTAAGCTAATGGGCTTAGATGAACAGTAACCACACACACGCGTGTGGCCCATGGCCCGGCATGGTCGGTACAGGGTTAGACAGAATCATACTCTTACTATGATTAGGATTTACAGAGGATATTCACTCACCATATTAGAAGATGACAATCAATCTAATTCTGGTACTTATCCTTTCCTTGGGGCCAAAGCATCAGTGACAGCCTATTAGGGTTTCACTGCCTATATAAGGAACCCCCAAGGGTTCCACAAAGGTATTACATTATTCATACTCTCAACTCATCCGATTCCATAACCCTAACCGATTACTTACTCTCACGCCGCAGTCTAATCATGGGATACATTCCCATGATAAGCCTAACGCGTGCTGTTTTAGTGTGCAGGATCCCAACCAGATAATTCACTTGGTGCAGGAGCCGGAGTCCAGCCAACCCGAATTAAGCCCAGTTCGGGTCTAGCAAGGATCACCCAACTTTTGTATCAACACGTATCATCAAAGCATGCAAGGTAAATGTCTAAACATTCATGACCATAAATAGAAATACCGGAATCAAACATCGATAGTCTAGTAACTCACACACAAGCAATATAAGTACTGTAAATGGAAATGACTAAACAATGTCCAAAAGAAGTAAAGTATGATAAAGTAGGAATAAATGCATAAGGTAAAAGAGGTCAGATAGCTTCCAATCCGAATGCACATACTCTGGAGTTCCTACTTGCGTCCTTGGGTACCTGCCGTTTGGGAACATGGAAAGTAGACGACTGAGCATAACGCTCAGTGTACGGATATACAATAAAGCATGGAAAACATATAATATGGAAGCATATAAAGAATACAAAGCATGAATGGCAGTGAAAATGAATAACACCTGGAAAACCTAGTTGTATGTCATGTTAACTGGTTTTAGTTCTGAAAACATAGCTTATGTTACTTATGAAAAACTGTATTAGTTAATGTACCATAATAGCCAATATAGGTCATGAGGTCAACAACGTGCATGAATACTTGGAGGGGTGACCTTGTCATGCAAATTAGAGGGGATGTCTCTAATTAACTGGTAAGTGGGTAGGAGGGATCAGCTCCTTGTGAAGGATGTAAGGCACACACCACATTCACCATGAAATCCTGACTGAAACATGTAACTAGGATGCACCCATACGCCCCACATGATAATATAATAATATAATGGCTAAATAACTGAAAAGGGACACCATGAGCTATCACTCCGCCGTGGTGAAGTGATAACACTAGTGCCTTGATGAGACTGTTTTTATACATAGTCTCATCGTCCAAATTAGGCTTAAAATGCTTAAAATATCATCAAAATACCCCAATATATGCTTGTGTTTGTTACTTGTGTATTTTACGTACGGATATTGAGAAAATGACAAGAGATCACAAGAATCATGCAAAAATGAACACGGGAAACGAAGCCGCACAATGAACCAAGCCCTAATGAAGATTTTCCAAGAAAAACCCTTGAAGAATTGAAGATTATGCAAGAAGGGTCCTCCAATATTGAAGTATTGACACTTTAAACCCTTGTATATTCATAATTACAAGTTTGGTCCTTAAAGTTTGTCAAATTTACAAAAAGGGCCCTCCACTTTGAAGAATAAGCAAGAATGGTCCCTCAACAATCATGACTTGTCAATATTAGTCCTCCAAAAAGACAATCATACAAGTCAAGGCCATTAACTATGAAGAAAATGCCAAAACAACCCTTCAAGAATCAACAAATGGCAAGAAATACCTCTGAAAATACTTTGGAAAAGTATTTGGCGCAAAAGTGTGAAAAGGAGAACTTGGCTAACAAAGGAAATCCCGATTTGGTTTATTTAACTTCAAATGAAAGAAGGAAGAAAAGAGAGGGACTGAATTGGGCAAACAACCTAAGTTACCTAGACCACTCACATCCTGCCACGTGCCCCACTCACCCCATCCCACCAATCACCACCCACCAAACTGCCATGTCACACTCCACTTAAACCGGCCTTAACTAACTTACTTTATTAATTTTAAAAAGGGCGCTTAACACAATTTTAAAACATAATATGGATTAAACCAAGTACTATTCACTCAAGAACACGAATTGGGTTTTCCTAATTGCATTGTAATTAAACCTCCATCCTCTCCAGATTTATGATTAAGCATATCATAATCATAACCCAACTCTAAAAAACCTTGCCACATCATTCAACAACCCCACACAAGATTCCCCTGCTGCACCTTGGAACAAACTGCCAAAACCTTGCCAGCCATCCAACGCCCAAGATTTCTGCTTTCATCCTAAGCTTATTTGAGGCCTTTGATCAAAATTCTATCACTTGCCAGCTCCACAACCTGCCAAAGAAAGTCACATGATTCCAAGGTATTCAAAATCCTCAAGGTCACATTGCGAACTTTACACATTAGGGTTTATGTATTTTTCAGCTTTCATAGAACATTTGTATCCTATATAAAGGCATTAGGGTTTCACTTTAAGCCCTGCTCTTGAATTTTTCCTAGTTCACTTTTCTGTAAATCCTTGTTCATTGTTTAATGAAAAGAGTTTGAATTTGTGAAGAAAAGTCAAGTGTCAATCTTTATATCTGCTTGTTATTGTTTAATGGTAACTAATCTTGAATCTCAAAACGCGTTTTCAAACCTTGTGCAAGAAATTGTACAAGAGTTAAAAATCTGATATTTTGCTAAGTCTTGGTTTAAACCTTGGAATTCTTGGGCTATAAGTGGATCATAGCATCATGATATTGTGTTATCAAGGTGTTGTGAGGCTTATAACTTGAGGATAATCAAGTGTGGGAACATGGTTACATTAATCAGATTTATTTTGCCATTTTTCCCTTTTTCTATTTTGGATAATATTGCTTCTAACCTTGTTCAATCTTAGCAGCTTGTTTAAGGAAGCTTGTGCCTTGTTTTGCTAGGCACATCAGCTCAAAAATTCGTGAGTGTGGATGTACATTCATGAGGTTTGAGTTCTAGAACCCAAAAATCTGAAAAATACTTGATTTTTATGATTTTGTGTTCTACTTGTGTTCTTGTTGTTTTTATGGTTTAATCTTGCTTGATATTGCATAATACATTTGTTATTGTGTTTGATTGGGCTTGGGTAAAATTGAAACACACTTATACTTGTTTAATCTTGATTTAAAAAAGATAAGGGGTGTTTGGGTTAACCTGTTTAAGATCATAGTTTGTTATTGTGTTATTGGAAGTGGTTTGTTTGAGTTTGTATCTGCAATATACTTGGTTGTATGCTATTTCCTTCAAGTTTTCAGCTTTGTAACCTCAAATTAAAGATTTTGCTATAACTCACTTGTTTTGACTGTTTTTTACCTAAGATTTTGGAAACACCTAGAGTGTATGCATTTTTAGGGCTAAAAGGTGTTAAATCAAAGTTTGTGTAACCTGATTTGAAGATTTGAGTGTGTAGAAACTAGAAGGGGGGGTTGAATAGTTTCTAGTTCATTTTAAAAACATTTCGTTTATTCCACTGGCCGCGGTTCCTTAAATATCACCGCGGTTCCTTATCAATAAAGAACCGCGGGCTCAATAAAGAACCGCTTACAGTGGATGCCAAATATTGATACCTTGTAAACCTTGACAATCGTTTGTATTAAATTCTCGATTAACCTTGACTAGGTATGAGATGTGTTTGTAATAGATAATAACTATAACTAAGGAAACACACAAACACATCAAATCAAGTGTACATCAAGCAATAGTCTAAACACTAAGCACACACGTACTAAGCCTTAGCTTTTCCGCAACTAAGATATTTAGACTAAAGGATGCACACTTGACCATAATCTAAACACGAAGCACACACGTACTAAGCCTTAGCTTTTCCGCAACTTAGATGTTTAGATTATGAGATGCACACAACACACAACATATAAATACATCTATAATAGTAAAGACATAAATGTAAAGGAAAGTACCGACATGATGATTTATAGTGGTTCGGTCACGAAGCTCCTCTTCGCCCTACTCCACTCCTCGAGTACACCTTACTCGAGAGTTACTTCACTAGTCAACAAAACACCTTTCAAGGCGGAGAAAACCATACACGTCGCTTACACAATTTCCGACACTAAGCTAGATGACGAGTCCTAATCTTAGGTAGGACCAATCTACACAATGTTACCCACTTCACAATTTAACGACACAAGGCTAGATGTCGAGTTCTAATTGAAAGGTAGAACCAATCTTCAAAACGTTGCCTACTTCACCATTTTACGACACAAGGCTAGATGTCGAGTTCTAATCGAAAGGTAGAACCAATCTTCACGACTCTTCACTTTGAAGCTAAATGAGAACTTCACTAGACACAACTACATCACTTTATAGTTTAGTGAGAACTCACAAGACACAACCACATCACTTTATAGTTTTGTGAGAACTGACAACTCTTACCTATTACAACTCAATAAAACACATATCCAAGTGTACACATGTGACTTGGATCTACACAACATAAATCCAAGTATACACATAGACAATGGATTTACACAAGACTTAATCCAAGTATTCACAAATATAATGGATTAACACAACTAATCCAAGTATTCACAAATACATTGGATCTACACAACATTGATCCAAGTATACCCATATACATTGGATCTACACAAGATTGATCCAAGTATACACATATACATTGGATCTACACAAGACACAAATAAAAATGATGAACATGATGATCTTCATCAAGACTTCATCTTTAATCACATCACAAATGTGTGAGTGATCTTCTCTTTGCACTTAAGAGGATGAGGAGATTGAAGAAGAGAATCACATCTTAAACAAGATTAATCTAAACTAACTAATCAAGGGTTTAAAGATGTTTTTGAAGAAACTGTGCAAAAAGGGTTGAAAGAAAATCTGGAAATGATCCACTATTTATAGAGCAACATTGCAACGGTCAAAAACACCCGCGGTTCCTTATCTCTACCCGCGGTTCCTTATCAATAAGGAACCGCGGGTTCCTTTAAGGAACCTCCATGTTGGAGTCCGTGCAAATTTGTCCTTTAGTGAGGATATGCCATCTGGGGTAGTTAATACCCTCAAAGGATATTCCTTTGGCATATGGAATATGCCAAATTCAAATTAAAGAATATTCTTTGGAATATATCTTAGGGAATATTCTTTGGAATATACCTTAGGGAATATTCTTTGGAATATTCCAAATTCAAATTTCCATTTTTCTTTTTAATAAAACATTTTCTTAAAAATAAAGTTAATTAAAATCTTTTGTCACATTTGATTAAATGTGAGCTGTAAGAAAATATTAATCCTTGATCACTTAGTTAGGTTAATGACATGTTTGTACATACCTTGAGTGATTCATGCCGAATGCGATCTTGGAGGTGTCGAGAGAAGTATACAAATGTATTCTTGAGTGATTACTAGTACCTTAACATTTTACATAATGTATTGCGCATTATATGTTTGTCATCAACAAAACATAAAGAGATTATATCGACAAAGCATCGTAATGTTTACACTAACAATCTCCCCCTTTTTGATGATGACAAACAAGTAAACCGCAACACATATTAAAATGCATAAGTTACTCGTTTACATTTACTTCTCCCCCTTTTGTCGAATCAAAAAGGTAGTCAACGTCTTGAAGAAGAGAAGAAGCAACGTCGAGATAGAACACGTCTAAAGTGGTAGTCATCGAAAGCGCGTCATTTGAAGAAGAAAAGAATTGACGTCACACGAGCTTGCATCCGAAAGATAGTCTTCATTTGTAGAAGAGGAGGATCGACTTCGAGAGAACATGCATCCAAAAATCTAATCATCCATTGTGGTTGTCGTTTGAGAGGCGAGAATCCAAACCATAAACCCATCATATAAAAATATTGAGCTTGCGTCATCCTAGTGAAGTCTTCAATCACCATAGGTTAACCAACTCCAAGCATAATAATATGCTTATCTACGAGTGTCCAAAATGCATTACTTGCAAGATGTTCGATGAATGCAATTTGAGTGAGTCAACGATCGCAAATGTAATGACTTGAACTCTTGCAAATGCTCCCCCTTGATATGAGCTCCCCCTTGCTTGAGGCGCCAACAAATAAAGAAAAGTGACAAGCTACAAAGAAGGGTTAGATGTCCTACAAAACAAAGTTAGTGAACAAGAGCATATATATATAAATGTCAATTTATAAAAAGAGAAAATATTGTCGATAGGACATACTCAACTTTAATATTATGGCAAAATACCAAACCAAAGAGAGTATGACATGGACAATAAAAAAATTCCACATAGTCGAAAAGAGAGAAAGAAGGACTATGATGAAAAGAAAAAAAAGGATGATAAACAAGTCGTTTGCACAAACAATGACAAGCATTGAAGAAATAAGTGTGCACGCGATGCTATCAATCCAAAAACAAGTCAAAGGAGAGGATCTTGACAAGATCAATTCACAATTGTTGGAATAGAGGTAGAGAAGAAACATCCATACTAATTGTAATGATAATATGTCAAAGGGCTAAAAGCTTAGAATTTTTGGAATCACCCAAGAAAATTCAAGATTTAACCAAAATCCTCTCAAAAGGTTAAAAACTTAGAATTGTTGGAATTACCCGTACTAATTGTAAATTTCAACCGCAATCAACTCTCAACAAAGAAGAACAAAAATATCTCAACCTAGAGACATTTTTTACCAAAAAAAAACAAAAGCGGATAAATCGACGCTTTAAAAAAATTCTGGATATAAGACATTATAGGCAAGGATGCTTATGAATGTCGACACCAAATGGTGTTTAGCATACGATAAACCAAATGCTCAAAGTTTCGTAGCTCTTCTCAATCATTATGAATGTTCAAAGAACAATTACATGATGAGGAAAGGGTGAGGCTCGACTCAACTTAGTTTAGAAAGAACAGAAGAAAGTGACTCGACTTAGAAGAGCATGATTAAAATGAATTGAGAGAGACTCAACAAAGAAGTTAAGGATAACTTCACGAAACGAGTGAAGAATCTCAAAAGAGAAGAAAGAAGGAATCTTCAAGAAAACTCGTCAAAATAGAAAAAGACCAAAATGAACAAGGGACTCAATGGTCGCGGTTCGTTAAATAGGTCCGTGGTTCATTATCAATAATGAGAACCAAGGTTATTTGAGGAACCGTGGACATTGGGTGTCCAAAACGGTTATCGACTCAAAGGAAAATCACTTGGTCAAACAATTTAACATAAGATGCTAAAAGGCTTGAAAGTCAACGCTTCGGATATGACTTTTACAATTGCAATTGCAAGTTAAAATTACTTGAATATTTCAAAAGAAATATTTAAGTTGTCAATCTTACTAGGAGAGGAATTAGATATAAATCTAACCTTCCTTGACAACCGAGTGAGAAAATAAATAAGAAAAGAAAGATCACGAGAAAAACAATATCCAAGACTCAAAGAAAAATCATGTTGAAAAACATGAAAGGAAATACAAGATAATAAAGATCATACAAAGATGTATAAAAAAACAAGCCTAAAACTTAAGCATAATTTTAATCTTAGTTACACTATAATCCTAAGATTTGCTTAGATTGAGTGTCTTATTAATAAGCAATACACATGCTTAATTAGAAGACAAGGTGGTGGCAGAATTTGGTGGAGAATGAGAGTGTGGGTAAGAGATGTTTTCACAATGCCTTGTGACGTTTAGGGGGTGGTGAAAGGTTTAGGGGGAGTTATGTTCTCCAAAGGTGAAATGGGTGATATGGGTGAATCTGGTGGGGTAAAAGGTGAAGTCACCAAGGGTTTAACAAAGTCATTCTCAATGGGAACGCTTTGGATAGGTTGAGGTTGGGTAGTCACATCCAAGAGAGTACTAGGAGTGAAGGGTGAGGTTAGCTCATTCATTCTGGAATTAAGAGGAGGTAGAACCATGTGAATGGTTGGTGCCATGTGTTGAGGTAGTCTTACATGGAGCAAGAGGTGTTGAGGGTGATGAAGAGATGAGAATGGGTACAATCTCATTCTTAGGTGCGTGAAAGGGTGAAGAGTTAAGTTTGGGTAACTTAATCTTAATTTTGAGGTGCCTCTTTGAAGAGGAGGTTTTGGATGAATTGGAGGTTCTTGTATAGACCATGGTAGTAATGGGTGGTTTAAGGGGTAAGGATGAATGGTTTGAGGTGTGAAGAACATGGCTAACAAGGAGGGTTTCAAAGGGTGAGGGGATGATCCAAACTAGTAAAGGGTTAAAAAGGGAAAGCCCAAGATATTTTGGGAGTGATGAAAGGTTTGAAACAAAGATTCCAAAGGTTTTGGAACAATTGGGAAGTTTCAGAAAACCCGAATATGAGAGCTTTTGCCCGCGGTTCTTTATCTCTACCGGCGGTTCCATATTGATATGGAGCCGCGGTCTATTTAAAGAACCGCCTACAGAGGCTTGGTTTAGGTGGTGAATGGAGGATTTTCCAATTCAGCAAATCCTAATGTTCTAGTCTAACTTATCATAAAGTCATGCTTAAGAGAAATAAAAACTAGAACACACGTAAAGGAAAGACACATAGGTTCAATTAGCACGTAAGAAGAAAGCTAAGAAAAACCTAATGGCTACAAAAGAAAAAGACTCCTAATGACATACAAAGTTCATCAAAGTAAACTATCATTAGTCATATATAGGAAGAACCATTTAGCGAATTTAGAGAATGAGTATGAGACTATCACTAGAGGTGCTCAATTAAGGCTAAACACGACCATTTTTACGAGTTATACACCAACTCAACTTCCCACATGGAATTAATTCAACCGTTAGGTCAAATTAAGATCCTAGTGCATAAATTCACTAGTAGTCATTCTCAAGTTAGACAAAATGTAATTCCAACATTTTCCTAATAAAGTTTAGCAAGGATGAAACTTACACGGCAACACAATGCATGACCTAATGAGGGTTAAGAATGCACCATTGCATATCTTGTCAAACAAGTCTAGTTAAGGTTATTTACCTTAATAGAACTTGAGGCCAATAACTTTGAAGTGTATAAACAAAGTTTACACAAACCAAAGGAACACTCTTGATTGGTCTTTCAGAAATGACACATTTATAAATTTCATAGTAATGTAAATTACTTGAGTACTTCGGATGAAACATCCAAGTTATCAAACCGACTCTATTGTGCATTATAAGTAATTATTAAACAAAATATGTCTAACAATTTGAACAAGTAGATTCAATATAACACCATCAACACAAGTGTTAGTTATGATCCGATGTATATTAATAAACCGCATTTGTGTCTACACTAAAAAACATGTCAATTAGATTCGATAATGATACCAATCATAGTTTGAATAATGCATTGATATTTAATCGAAATATTTCTTGATTCCCACAGACACTCTTTTAAGAGAAAATAGCTAAGATTTTCAAAGGTTGTTTCATGTTTTATAGTAAGACATTTATCTACTTGAACTAATAACACAATGATCGAGTAAGACGACCTAAATCAATAGATTTGACAAGCTCCCAAAGCTTTCAAACCTAAAAGTGTTAAAGAACATGCCGAGGTGTATAAGATGTTTACGTAACATTTGTAAACCAAGAGATGTTAATCCTATATTCAATGCACACAAAATATTGCAACTAAAATGCAAGAAATCTAGCATACATCCTAATTAGGAAAAACTAGATATTAACAAATACCAAGCAAGGCACAAGAGACTAGACATATAAGAAATACTACTACAAATAGCAAGGAACACTTAATAATGTCTACATATAATAATAACACACAAGTAAACACACACAAACAATTAGCTTAACACATAAAAGCATTCGTTCATGTTTTGAGTGTTAGATACAACAAAGTATTCATAGCTTGATTTTATTTGAAATAAGTCTTTGACCCATTTAAAGTATAATTAAGTTTAACACTTTATAAATATATCAATTTTCAAAGATATATCACCAAGAGATGTCCAACTTAATAGAAAAGAGTAAAACACAAGTTTTACGACAAACCGACGCTCAATACTTTGGACAAAGTATAGAACTTAGAAACCATCCAAATTTTAAAGTTCGAATAAAGGTTTAGAAGCATTTTTAATTGAAAGAAAATTCAATTATGTTCGAAATGACGGGTGGCACGACTTCTACCGACTTACGGTTGATTTTATATGATTTTTCAAAGTTTTCAAAAATCTGTGTCGGACTGACCGCGGTTCCTTATTGATAAGGAACCGTGGGGAATAGATAAAGAACCGCGTCCAGAGGACAAAAATGGGGTTTTTGGCCAAATACATTTGGTAACTTTTTGGAAAGACTTAGGACTCTAAAAAATCATTTTAGACACATAGAACTCGTATTTTAGAGTTAATTATGACACAAAAGATTTTTATACTTCCAAACATGAAAAGATTTAATTCACTCTATTATACAAAGTTTATTTAACACCAAAACTTGTACGAATGAAACAACAAAACACATTTCATAAGTAATCACTCTTCATGAACAATTTGATACAAAGATCGTCTCTATTTTTAAAAATCGTTTTCATTTTAAAAACCATTTTTTTGAAAAAGAGAGCAAAGATCGATCCTAGCTTTAAAGTACAATATACCTCAAAGATTTTGAATAACCTCGCTCTGATACCAATTGTAGAAACTAGAAGGGGGTGTTGAATAGTTTCTAGTTCATTTTTAAAAACATTTCATTTATTCCACTAGTCGCGGTTCCTTATCAATAAAGAATTATGGGCTCAATAAAGAACCGCCTACAGTGGATGCCAAATATTGATACGTTGTAAACCTTGACAATCGTTTGTATCAAATTATCGATTAAGCTTGACTAGATATGAGATGTGTTTGTAATAGATAATAACTATAAGTAAGGAAACACACAAACACATCAATCAAGTGTACATCAAGCAATAGTCTAAACACTAAGCACACACGTACTAAGCCTTAGCTTTTCCGCAACTAAGATGTTTAGACTAAAGGATGCACACTTGACCATAATCTAAACACGAAGCACACACGTACTAAGCCTTAGCTTTTCCGCAACTTAGATGTTTAGATTATGAGATGCACACAACACATAACATATAAATACATCTATTATAGTAAAGTCATAAATGTAAAGGAAAGTACCGATACGATGATTTATAGTGGTTTGGTCACGAAGCTCCTCTTCTCCCTACTCCACTCCTCGAGTACACCTTACTCGAGAGTTACTTCACTAGTCAACAAAACTCCTTTCAAGGCGGAGAAAACCATACACTTCGCTTACACAATTTCCGACACTAAGCTAGATGTCGAGTCATAATCTTAGGTAGGACCAATCTACACAATGTTGCCCACTTCACCATTTAACGACACAAGGCTAGATGTCGAGTTCTAATCGAAAGGTAGAACCAATCTTCACAACGTTGTCTACTTCACTATTTTACGACACAAGGCTAGATGTCGAGTTCTAATCGAAAGGTAGAACCAATCTTCACGACTCTTCACTTTGAAGCTAAGTGAGAACTTCACTAGACACAACTACATCACTTTATAGTTTAGTGAGAACTCACAAGACACAACCACATCACTTTATAGTTTAGTGAGAACTCACAACTCTTACCTATTACAACTCAATAAAACACATATCCAAGTGTACACATGTAACTTGGATCTACACAACATAAATCCAAGTATACACATATAACAATGGATTTACACACGACTTAATCCAAGTATTCACAAATACAATGGATTCACACAACTAATCCAAGTATTCACAAATACATTAGATCTACACAATATTGATCCAAGTATACCCATATACATTGGATCTACACAAGATTGATCCAAGTATACACATATACATTGGATCTACACAAGACAAAAATAAAAATAATGAACATGATGATCTTCATCAAGACTTCATCTTTAATCACATCACAAATGTGTGAGTGATATTCTCTTTGCACTTAAGAGGATGAGGAGATTGAAGGAGAGAATCACATCTTAAACAAGATTAAACTAAACTAACTAATCAAGGGTTTAAAGATGTTTTTGAAGAAACTATGCAAAAAGGGTTGAAAGAAAATCTGGAAATGATCCACTATTTATAGGGTGATGTAGAAGATTTTACTACTCTTTAGGAAAGGAGAGCAAAAGTGGCAAGTATCAAGTACGACGATTTAGGAAAACCGTGTACAAATGACCCAAAATGGGGATCGTTCTCAAGGAGGCTAGTGTGTTATGAGTGTAATGATTTGGACTAACTTTGTGATTATATTTGTGAGAAAGAAAAATAGAAATGGGATAAGAAGAGAATGACGGTTACGATGTCGTATTAAACTAAGACGAAAAATGTGTACACGTAAAACCGTAAAAAAGCACTCAAATTAAAATTTTACCCTAAAAACTTCCAAAAATCAATAAAAATCCACAAAACTAATCTAAGAGTTTACAAAAAATCCAAACTAGCCAACACCTTTTAATTAATTAAATAATGACTTTTTAATGCTAATTAAAGCCCTAAAAATCAAAATTAACTATTAAAAAGTCCCAAACAAGATTTTAAAGTTTGTAAACCTTTAAAATAACCTAATAAAGCTAAAAAGTATTTTTCAAAATTTTAAAACCACAGAAAACTATTTTTAAACAATTAAAAACTATTAAAATCAATTAAAACTTAAATTAATTCTAGAAAATAATTAAAAGACCCTAAAAATATTTGGAAAGTTGAAAAATTCCTAATTAAGTGTCTACAATCTAGGAAAAATATAAAAACTTAGAAAAATCAGACTTTTAATTTTTAACAATAAAATAATATTAAAATATTATTAAAAATCCAAAAATCATAAAAAATTCTAAAAAGTTGCAAACTAGCTTAATTTAACCTAAATAATACAGAAATGAAAGTGAAATTACCTAAATACCCTTAATGGGCCTAGAAAATGGGCTAAACCCAAAACAGATCACTTAATGGGCTAAATTTGGCCCAAAATGAAAAAGTGTCCAAAATAAGCCCAAAAAGCACTACTTGACTCAAAATTTGATTTTAAACAACTTTTTCCAAAGGCCCAAAAGCTAAAAGTGTGAAATAAGCTAGCTTATACCAAACAGCTTATTCTTAATGGGCTTTTTGGCCCATTAAGCTATAAGCTAATGCCATAAGCTCAAATTAGACACACAAGCTTCTTTTTTCCTAAATAAGACTTCTGTAAAAAGAAATTTGAAATAATCCCAAGGAATAAGCCTGAAAATGCAATAAACAATCTACAAAAAACGACAAAATAGTCGTTTTTGAGTTCTAGGCCACCCCAAAAGCTGATTCAAGTTTCTAAAGCTTTTAAATGGCTTCAATAAGCTAAATCAACAAAAAGTTTTCAAATAAGCTGACTCAATAAGCTGAAAAAAGCAAATAAGCACTTATGAAAAAGTCAAATAAGTTGGTTTTCTAGCAAAAAGTCAAAGTCAAAGTCCAATAAGCTCCAGTCTAATCAAATGGGTCAAATAATGAAGATATATCACAAAAAATAAGTTGTTGCAAGTCTGGATAAGCGAAAATAGCTTATTGATAAGCTTATGACAAATTAACACTAGCAGGGGCTAGTTTTGGGTGTTGAGCAGTGGGAACTTTTCCCACTGCTTGACTTGTTTGACTTTTTGTCTTTAGTGAACTTTTTTGAGATTCAGATTACACAAAGGCACCTAAATGATCTTTGGATCATAAGGAGTCAATAACAACCAATAAATCACAAACACAATCACCCAATTGATACAGTTTAATCAATAAAGCACCAGATCTAGCACAGACATGAACAAATAAGCTGAACAGGTTCAATAAGCACTTAGAGAAATATTCAGCCAGCCAAACTCAACCAAATGCATATAGAAGCTATTATAAACTCAAATGAACAAGTCTAAACAGGTTTCATGCAATGATTCAAAGTATTAAGCAAGATTCAAGCACCTTAAGTTACTGATGAACACAAGAACATGCAGTTTTCACTTTGCTGATGTATTTGACCAATAAGCCAGATTCAAACCTCAAGATCTATCAAAATAGTTATAGTAATGAAGTTTTAACAACTTTCAACCCTAAGCATGCACAAATACTAGATTTTACCAAAATCTTAGGTCAAAACAGTTAAACTCAACAAGTTATAGTAGATTGTATGATTTGGTGGTTTAAGTCCAATATCTTGCAGCAAAATACTCTCAAACAAGTGTATGACAGATAACAAACACAAACAACACCTTCTAACAACACAATAACCAATTATGATTCCAAACAGGTAATCCCAAACACCCCTTTAACTTTTTAAAACCAAGTTTTTCAAATCAAAAGTGAGATTTAAGACCACCCAAGCCCAAATTAACACAATAACAGATGAGAACAACAGATTCAAATAGTTTTAAGCACAAAATACACAAGAACATAGGCAACACTCAAATATTACAAATATCCAAAATATTTTCATATTTTGAGATTAAGGGTGTGTACCTCATGGATGTACATCCACACCCATGAATTTTGAGCTTATGTGCTTGCAAGAACAAGCACAAGCTTCCACAATACAGCCTGCTAAGAATCGACAAAGTTAGAAGCACAAATAGCAAAATCAGAAAAGTAAAAAGCCTTGATTGATGCAACCTTGTTACCCCACACTTGATTATCCCCAAGTTATAAGCCTCACCACACCTTGATAACACAATATCAGGATGCTATGATCAGCCCTATAGCCCAAGAATTCCAAGGTTTGAACAAGAACTTAGCAAAATATCAAGCTTGAAGGAAAAATGCAAACTTTTGCACTCTCCTCAAAAACAGGTTTTTAGATTCAGAAATATCAAACTAAGAACAACAATAAGCCGATTAAAACAATGGCACTTGAGCTTTCTTCAACATTTCAAACTCATTTCATTAATATTGAAAAGGATTTACAGAAAAGTGAACTAGGAAAATTCAAGAGCAAGCTAAAATGTAGAAAGCTAAGGCCTTTATATAGGCATACAAGGAACAAGTTAAGCTAAAAAAACGTAACCCTAATTGCTGTGAAGTCCCAGAAATGCCCCTTGTCTTGTTTTGAACTTTGAAGATCATGTGACTGAATTTGGCTTGTAGCATTAGTTGGCAAGGTGAAAAATTGATCAAAGGGTGTATATCAAGCTTAAAATGTAAGCTGGAATGAGGATGGTTGGATCACTGGCTCATTCTTGTCTTCTTGTCCAAGGGTGAAAAACAGGGGAATCTTGTGAGCTGGGTGGTGATGTGGCAGACCTTTTGAGAGTTGGGATGTGATTAAGGTCACCTTAATCACTAATCTACACAATCTTGGGGTTTAATTTTTGGTAATTAACAAAACCCCAAATCATGTTCTTGGTGAATAGTTGAGGTGTTTAATCTGTTTAGGATTTCAAAAATGTGTTAACCGCGTAATTTATTTAACTAATTAAGTTAGTTAAATACGGGTGTGGGTGGATTGCTGATGTGGAGCAATGGGTGGAGGGGAGGTAGTGGGACATGTGTTGGATGCTGGTAGGTCTAGGTAACTTCCTTGTCTGGCCACATTTAACCCTCTTTCTTCCCTTTTCTTGTCATTTGTAGATTTAAACCCCAAAACTGAATTTCCTTTGTAATCAAACTTTCGATTTTCACACTTTTGCCCCAAAAACTTTTGTAAAATGATTTCAGGGGTATTTCTTTCCATTTTTGGATTCTTGAAGGACTGGTTTGGTATTTTCTTCAATGGTAATGGTCTTGACTTGTTTGATTGGCATTTTGGAGGACTGAAATTGCCAAGTCTTGTTTGATGAGGGACCATTCTTGCCAAATGTTGAAAGTCAATGGTCCTTTTTGTAATTTTGGGATTTTCAAAGGACCAAACTTGTAATTTCTTGTACTTTGAAGGACTTCATGATATAATTGACTTTGTGGAGGATAATGGTTGACAATTTAGCTCGTTGAGGGGCTAAACTTGTCAATTCTTCAAAGTGGAGGGCCCTTTTTGTAATTTTGACAAACTTTAGGGACCAAACTTGTAATTATGAAGATACAAGGGTATAAAGTGTCAATTCTTCCATATTGGAGGACCTTATTCATAAATCTTCAAGTCTTCAAGGGTTTTTCTTGGGAAAGTCTTAATTAGGGCTTGGTTCATTGTGCGGCTTCGTTTCCCGTGTTCGTTTTTGCATGATTCTTGTGATCTTTTGTCATTTTTTCAATATCCGTACCTAAAATACACAAGCAATAAACACAAGCATATATTTAGGTATTTTGATGATATTTAATGCATTTTAAGCCCTATTTGGACGATGAGACTATGTATAAAAGCAGTCTCATCATAGGGCAACATTGC
This sequence comes from Glebionis coronaria, assembly GCA_025667525.1. Lineage (NCBI taxonomy): Eukaryota > Viridiplantae > Streptophyta > Magnoliopsida > Asterales > Asteraceae > Glebionis > Glebionis coronaria. The sequence goes on from CM046879.1 coordinate 284,388,714, forward strand.
AACGGTCAAAAACACTCGTGGTTCCTTATCTCTACCCGCGGTTCCTTATCAATAAGGAACAACGGGTTCCTTTAAGGAACCTCCGCGTTGGAGTCCGTGCAAATTTGTCCTTTAGTGGGGATATGCCATCTGGGGTAGTTAATACCCTCAAAGGATATTCCTTTGGCATATGGAATATGCCAAATTCAAATTAAAGAATATTCTTTGGAATATACCTTAGGGAATATTCTTTAAAATATTCCAAATTCAAATTTCCATTTTTCTTTTTAATAAAACAATTTCTTAAAATAAAGTTAATTAAAATCTTTTGTCACATTTGATTAAATGTGAGTTTTAAGAAAATATTAATCCTTGATCACTTAGTTAGGTTAAAGACATGTTTGTACATACCTTGAGTGATTCATGCCGAATGCGATCTTGGAGGTGTCGAGAGAAGTATACAAATGTATTCTTGAGTGATTACGAGTACCTTAACATTTTACATAATGTATTGCGCATTATACGTTTGTCATCAACAAAACATAAAGAGATTATACCGACAAAGCATCGTAATTTTTACACTAACAGAGTGTTTAAAATTGGCTTGGTGGTCAAGTATATCAGCAAAGTAAAAAGTCTGCTTGTTCTTGTTCATCAGTAACTATTTTGTGCTTGAATCTTGATCTAGACTTTGAATCAATGCATGAAACCTGTTAAAATTTGTTCATTTGAATTTATTATAGCTTGTGTATGCATTTGGTGAAGTTTGGCTGGCTGAATCCTGCTAAAATAGCTTATTGAGTTCAAAACTGCTTATTGTTCATATTTGGGCTAGGTCTGTGGATCTTTTGAATTAACTGCACTGATTGGCTGATTGGAAGTGTGATATTTTTGTTGTTCTTGACTCCTTGTGATTCAATGATCACAAGGTGCCTTGTTTGTAACTTGAATCCAACAAAAAGTCATATAAGACAAAAAGTCAAAAAGGTCAAGCAGGGGGAAAAGTTCCCACTACTCAACCTCCAAAACTAGCCCCTGCTAGTGTTAATCTTCAAACAGCTTATTCTTAAGCCAATTTGGCTTATCCAGACTTGCAACAACTTATTTTTTGTAATAGATCTTCCTCATTTGACCCATTTATTTGATCTGGAGCTTATTAGACTTTGACTTTGACTTTTTACTAGAAAACTCATTAAGTTGACTTTTAAACAAGTGCTTATCTGCTTATTCTGGCTTATTGCTTGTGCTTATTTGAAAACTTTTTGGTTATTTTCCTTAGTTAAGTCATTTAAAAGCTTTTGAAAGTTGAATCAGCACTTGAGGTGGTCTAGAACTCAAAAACGACTATTTTGTCATTTTATGAAGAGAGTCTTGGCTTATTTTAGGCTTATTTCTTGTGCTTTTTCCAATTTTCTTTTTACAGATCTCTTAAGTAACTCAAAAGAAGCTTGTGTGTCAAATTTTAGCTTATGGCATCAGCTTATAGCTTAATGGGCCTAAAAGCCCATTAATAATAAGTTGCTTTGAAATAAGCTAGTTTAAACACATTTTCAGCTTTTAGGCCTTCAGAGTTTTGTTCTTAAAATCAGATTTTAAGTCAGATAGGAGCTTTTGGGCCTATTTGGACAACATTTTTCTTATTGGGCCAATTTGAGCCCATTAAGGGACTGTTTGGACTTTTAGCCCATTTTAAGGCCCAATAGGGGTATTTTGTAATTTCAACTTCATTTTTGTGTTTATTAGGTTAAAATAAGTAGGTTTGCAACTTTTTAGAATTTCTTTATAAATTTTGGATTTTTATTAATATTTTATTATTATTTTATTTTTAAAAATTAAAATTTAGATTTTTCAAAGTTTCATTTTTCTTAGATCAAATACATTAAGTTAGGAATTTTAAAATTTTTAGAATATTTTTATTGTCATTAGATTAATTTTTAGAATTATTTTAAGTTTTAATAGTTTTTAATTGTTTTTAAATAGCTTTTATTAATTTTAAAATTTTCAAAAATAGTTTTAAATTTAGTTAAGGTATTTTAGAGGTTTACAAGTAAAAAAATCTCATTTTGGGATTTTTCTAATTAAATTGATTTTTTGTGCTTTAATTAGCATTAAAAAATTATCATTTAATTAAATAAAAGGTTTGAGTGATTTTTGATTTTTTGTAAACTCTAATTATATTTTTTAGGATTTATTGCAATTTTCTAGGAATTTTTAGGGTAAATTTTTAATTTTGTCACTTTTTACGGTTTTACGTGTACGACTATTCGTCTTAGTTTAATTCATAATCGTAACCGTCATTCTCTTCTAATCTCTTTTCTTCTTTTCATTTCTCATCAATATAATCACAAACCATTAATCAATTCTTAACACAACGCACTTGCCTCCTTGGGAAACGAACTTGAACTTCATTGGTCATTAGTGTTTGGTTTTCCTAAACCGACACTTAATACTTTCCACTTTTACGCTCTTTTCCTAAAGAGTGGTAAAAACACTACATCATTTTGGCGCCGCTTCCGGGGAGGCGTTTTGTGTTTTGATTTGAACAACTGTTGTTTTTATACTAACCATAAATAGTATTTTTATTAGTAGCACTCTACTAATACGTATTATCGGTTTTCGTTTTTTGTATGAATATTATTACTATATTGTATACGTAGAACAATAAATTCACAAGTACTCCAAAAGTGTGAAAACACAACCTTGATTAGGAGGTCATTACTCAATCATTGTATTCGAATCTCAAACAAGAAATCAAAGGCAAAATAGATAAATACTTTCGTGAAGCTTAATTTTGAAAAACACAAACTATAAGGTGGGTATAAGGCGGGTATTATAAAATATACCCTAAGGAAAAAGGCCCTTAAGTGCTTCACGCCGCCTCGTTTCCCCGCTTGCTTGTGCATGTTTAGATAAAAAAAGGATAATCGAGGGTTTTCCAACCAAAGTATTATCTACATATCATATATATTTTCTTGGTTTCATTTTATTAAACCCTCTTGAACGTTTTGGTGTTCCACCAACGTTCTAAAGTCATCGAAGGCGTTCACTTCACGTGATCGTTTTCACTCCTTGAGGCTTCTTTAATCAAGAGATTTGATTGAGGAGATTTGTATTTTTTTGTCTACTTAATACAATCACAAAATCCAAAAAAAGTAAAAACAATCAAAAACCACAAAAAAATTGGAAAAATGAAAAACACCAAAAAGAATCTTCTTTGCTCATCCCCACGTTGTACGGGACGTTTATGCTTACTCGTAATCAAGCAAGACGTGCACGTAAACGAAAAAACCGAAAGGAGTCCACACCTACTCCTAATCTTTCTAGTGAGGAGTCTCCTATTGACGAACCTATCGTAGAAGAAGAACCAACCATGGCGAATCGAACTATGATGGAGTTACTTCAAGCACCCACCGAGGGTTATGGAGAGGCTATTGTAATTCCCGCTATCCTTGCAGAGAATTTTGAAGTGAAAACGGGTTTGTTGTCGATGATCCAAAACAACAAATTCCGTGGTGATGAAAAGGACAACCCGCACAACCATATCCGCCAATTCAATCGTCTTACCGCCACTTACAAATTTAAGGATGTTGCTAATGACTCGATTAAGATGATGCTTTTTTCGTATTCCTTAGCGGGGCCCGCTAAAATTTGGTTAGAGAAAGAGCCACTCAATTCTATATTGACGTGGAAGGATCTCGTTTCTAAGTTTGTGAACCAATTTTTTCCGCCCTCTAAGACTACGCATTTGAAAAACGAGATTTCAAAATTTTCACAAGAATTTAATGAGAGTTTTTCAACGGCTTGGAATAGGTTTAAGGAAATGTTACATGAGTGTCCTCATCACAGTTTTTCCGACTTGCATCAAATTGACACGTTTTACAATGGATTAAATGATCATGAAAGGGATTATCTAAATGCCGCCGCGGGTGGTATTTTTTTGTGTAAAATGGTTGAGGAAGCGTTGTTGATAATTGAGAATAGATCTAAGGTGTATAGTCTTCGTAACACATCGAGTGTTCGTAAGGCTTCGTCTTCGGCTTCACCTTCTTTGTCCAATACCATCGATGCTTGCCAAATTGAGGCGAACATGGAAAACAAAATATTTGATAAGCTTAAAGGACTTTTAATTGAATTCAAAGTTAGAGAACAAAGTGCTCCCGCTACGGCTAAAGAGGTTGAGGTTTCATGTATGTATTGTGGTGGAGGTCATGATTTCTCCGAGTGCATTACCAACGGTGGTAACACTTCGAGTGCCTACGCGGCCACGGGAACTTACAACCAAAACGGTCAAGTTACCCGCTCCAATCAATTGACTCCACCGGGTTTTGCTCCCAATCAAAATGCTAACAACAACTATCGAAACAATCAAGTTGGTTTTAAAAACAATTACAAAGGAAACTATGGGAATCAAGGGGCTAATAATCAAGTTTCAAACAAAAATCAAAACAATGATTTTCAAAATAACAACAAGGGTTTGCAAACTTTCAAAAGATCTTCCAAATGAATTTGTTGAATACGCTAATGGAAATGATGCTAGGTTTGACAACATTCAAAGAGAAATCATTAGCCTAAGATCCGAGTTTAAGAACAACTTGAAGAAGGAGTTGAAAAACGAGTTAGGAAATGAGCTTAAAATCCATACAAACAAAATGGAAGGAAATGTAACTAGGTTACAACAAAACCAACAAAAAATGGAACAAGGGCAACATGAAATAAAACAAGAGATGATTAAGGCCGAGAAGAGGCAATCTATGTTTGAGGATAAAATTTCATATATGTTTGAGGCTATAATGTGCAAACCATCTTCAAGTAGTCTTCCTAGTAACACGATATCGAACCCTAAGGGAGAGATGAAAGTGATTACCACACGTAGTGGTAAAACGCTTAAGGAACCGACTCCTCAACCAATTGCTCCTACGGAGGATGCAATTGAGGAAGAACCCGAGGTGGTGGTCGAAAAGTAGCATGTCCCAATCCCACGAAGTACCGCTCATGCCACACCTACGGTTGAACCATTACCACATTTGGAACCCGAGATTCCAAAGGCTATGCCTATGCCTCAACCCACACCACCGTTGCCCTATCCATCGAGACTTAGAAAGGAGAAACGTCAAGAGCGCGACAATTGCCAATTTAATCTTTTTATGAAAATGTTTCGTGACGTTCATTTTAATGTGAGTTTTGTCGATGCTTTGGTCATGATGCCTCGATTTGCCGCTAACTTTAAGAGTATGTTGAACAACAAGGAAAAATTGCAACAATTGTCTAGTTGTTCATCGGTTTATCTTAACCACATACTCAAAAAGTCGGTGATCCCGGTAAATTCTTGATTCCTTGTGCAATTCAAGATATGGAAGAATGTTATGCCTTGTCCGATCTTGGTGCTATCATTAACTTGATGCCACTTACAATCTTCAAGTCGCTCGATCTTCCTAATCTTACTCCTTCACTAATGTCTATCGAGTTGGCCGACCATTCCACGATTCCCGCATGTGGATTGGCGGAAGACATTTTTGTGAAAGTGGGAAAGTTCTATTATCCGGTAGACTTTATCGTTGTCGATATTCCCACGAACCCTCAAGTTCCTCTCATTTTAGGTCGTTCGTTTTTAGATACGTCTATGGCTTTAGTCGATGTGCATGCTAGAAAGATCACCTTATGTTTCAACGACGAGGAACTTGTTATAAACGCAACTCAAAATTCTCCAATTTCTCATGTTTATTCCGTTGCAACCATAAACCTCATGATATGATTGACGTTGTTTGGGAGGAATTTTCACAAGAAGTTTTAGGTTTTGGTGATGATGAAAATAGTGGCAATCCCACTATGCTAGATCCCATTCTTGATAACTCGACACCAACCTTCAATCCATTTGAAGGTGGTGGTTTTGCGTTGGAAGAATTCGATGTTCCACGTACTTGTGACGAAGACCTCGACAATGATGAGGACTTCTCGATTATCAAGGATTTTCTTAACGATTTCCCATTTTCTCCACCCGAGGAGGTTATGAGTATTGAGCCCAAATCATCAATTGAGGAACCACCTATCCTCGAGTTGAAAGATTTACCTCCTCATCTCGAATATGTATTTTTGGAGGAGGACGATAAGTTGCCGGTTATTATTGCGAAAGATCTTTCGGATGATGAAAAAACCGCACTTGTCGATGTTCTAAAGGATCACAAAGGGACAATTGCATGGAAGTTATCCGACATTAAAGGGATCGATCCCAAATTTTGTACCCACAAAATCTTAATGGAGGAGGATTACAAGCCCGCAATCCAATGTCAAAGGAGGGTGAACCCCAAAATTCACGACGTCATCGAAAATGAAATCCTTAAACTCCTTGACGCGGGAATGATTTACCCTATTTCCGATAGCCCTTGGGTGAGTCCTATTCATTGTGTCCCTAAGAAGGGAGGAATGACCGTTGTGACAAACGATGCCAACGAGTTAATTCCAACTAGACTCGTGACCGGATGGAGAGTGTGCATTGAGTATCGTAAGTTGAATGATGCCACTCGAAAAGACCATTTTCCCTTTCCCTTCATGGACCAAATGTTGGAGCGTCTTGCGGGAAACGATTTCTATTGTTTTTAGATGGTTTTTCTGGTTACTTCCAAATTCCCACCGATCCTCGCGATCAAGAAAAAACTAAGTTTACGTGTCCATATGGAACGTTTGCCTATCGTAGAATGCCATTCGGACTTTGCAATGCACCGGGAACCTTTCAAAGGTGCATGATGGCTATTTTTCATGATATGATCGAGAAGACGATGGAAGTCTTTATGGATGACTTTTCCATGTTTGGTAACTCGTTCACTTCGTGTTTGTCGAATCTTGAGAGAATGATAAAACGTTGTGAGGAAACCAACCTTGTGCTTAATTGGGAAAAATGTCATTTTATGGTTAAAAGTGGAATCGTCTTAGGGCACAAGGTTTCGAAAGCGGGGATTGAGGTAGATCAAGCTAAGTTAGACGTCATCGCCAAATTACCTCATCCCAAAACCGTTAAGGGAGTTAGGAGTTTCCTAGGCCACGCGGGCTTTTATCGTCGATTCATCTAGGATTTTTCAAAGATTTCTCGACCTATTACACATCTCCTCAAAAAAGATGCCAGTTTTGTCTTTGACGAAGATTATGTACGAGCCTTTGAAATCCTTAAGAGGAAACTTACCGAAGCTCCCATTCTTGTTGCTCCCAATTGGAACCTCCCCTTTGAGCTCATGTGTGATGCTAGTGACTATGCTATTGGGGCCGTATTGGGGCAACTTCATGAAAACTTACCGAAGCTCCCATTCTTGTTGCTCCCAATTGGAACCTCCCCTTTGAGCTCATGTGTGATGCTAGTGACTATGCTATTGGGGCCGTATTGGGGCAACTTCATGAAAAACACTTCTTGCCTATTCACTATGCTAGCAAGACGATGACCGAGGCTCAACTAAAATACACTACAACGGAAAAGGAGTTCCTTGCCGTGGTGTATGCATTTGAGAAATTCCGACCTTATCTCGTCTTGACTAAATGCATAGTGTATACGGTCATTCGGCTATCAAGTATCTTATGGATAAACAAGATGCAAAGCCGAGACTACTTCGTTGGATTATACTCCTTCAAGAATTTGATCACAAAATCGTTGACAAAAAAGGAGCCGAGAATCTAGCGGCCGATCATCTTTCTCGTTTGGAAGATCCTCACCAAAGTGTTTACGAGCCCAAGGAAATCACCGAAACATTTCCGCTCGAGACACTTGGTGTAGTGAATTCTAAGCTTGATTCTTCTACCCCATGGTTTGCGGACATCGCAAATTACCATGCGGGGAACTTCATCATCAAGGGTATGACGACTCAAGAAAAACGAAAATTCCTTCGTGACGTCAAGTTCTATTTTTGGAACGACCCTTACTTGTTTCGAACTTGTGCGGATCAAATTATTCGAGGTTGTGTCTTTGGTACCGAAGCTTCTAACATCCTTAGAGCTTGTCACGAGGGACCCACGGGTGGTCAACACGGTGCTAATCTCACGGCTAAGAAGGTCTTTGATGTCGGTTTCTTTTGGCCTACTATTTACCGAGATGCACATGCACTTGTGAAGTTGTGTGACTCATGCCAACGACAAGAAAAAGCCTCACAAAACGATGAAATGCCACAAAATATCATCCAAGTGTGTGAGATCTTTGACGTTTGGGTCATTGACTTTATGGGGACGTTCCCATCATCTCGTGGTAATAAGTACATCCTTGTCGCCGTTGACTACCTATCTAATTGGGTGGAAGCTAAGGCTTTGCCCACCAACGATGCTCGTGTGGTAGTCAAGTTTTTGAAAACCTTGTTTTCTCGGTTTGGAACCCCTCGTGCGATCATAAGCAATCATGGAACCCATTTTTGTAACGACCAATTCGAAAGGGTCTTAAGAAAATATGGGGTTACACATCGTCTTTCTACGGCTTATCACCCACAAACGAGTGGGCAAGTCGAGGTTTTAAACCGAGCTTTGAAGAGGATCTTGCAGAGATCTATTGGGGAAAACCGACAATCTTGGTCGGATAAGTTGGACGATGCTTTATGGGCCTTTAGGACCGCTCATAAGATGCCCATCGGGTGCACTCCCTATAAGCTTGTGTATGGGAAGAATTGTCACTTGCCAATTGAACTTGAACACAAATCTTATTGGGCCCTTAAGCATTGTAATGATGATATGGAGACCGCGAGAAAACACCAAAAAATGCAATTGAATGAATTAGATGAACTAAGGGACATTGCTTATGAAAATTCATTGATTTATAAAGAAAAGACTAAAAAGTTTCATGATTCAAAAATTAAAAACCGGATTTTTAACATTGGAGTTCAAGTGTTGCTTTTTAACTCACGATTGAAAATCTTTTCCCGTAAGTTGAAATCCTGTTGGTCCGGTCCATTCACCGTGACTCAAGTTTTTCCTTATGGGACCATCGAGCTAGCTTAAAATGATGGCCCCAATTTCAAGGTGAATGAACATAGGTTGAAGCACTACTTTGGCGGGGAAGTTCCATCCTTGAACTACCTCGACCAAATCACCTTCCCCAATGATAATTAGTCTTGAGGGGATCGAGTCTAACTCATGACTCAGTAATCAAAAACGAGGTGCCTCGTGGGGGAGTCCCATGCTTATCCTATGTACATATTATCGCTTTCTAATGTAGTAACGTGTGGGGATTTGTGCCCTTCCAACCTTTGTTCTGTGGTTGTTTGTGAATTGTGGATTTTAGATGATCATTATCTTCACGACTGGAGCCTCTCGTGTTCGTTTTATGGGAGCACTTGATCGTTTGCTTTGAAGACTTTCTCAATATCCATGATATATCCTTTGATGTTCTAACCTTAGGTTTTTAGCACACTTCATAAACGGCTTTAAATTTAACGGTTACACCCTTTCCATGCTAGATTAAGCATTCAACTTCGTCTCTAGTATGGGGGTTTTCCAACCCTTAGACTCGAAACATTGAGGACAATGTTTAACTTTAGTATGGGGGTGAATAGATACTTGCCTTGCCAAACCTTCACGCTTTCCAAAGTTTATCTTTTTGTTTATCGTTTTGTTGCAAAATAAGGCTAAAAATGGCCAAATTTTAAAAATTCTCTCATGTTTTGTAAGTGTTTGAAGACACGAATGTAGATTTTCCGATGGCAAGAATAAGAGTAATTTTTTACTCGACCATGCTTTTTAAGCACTTAGCTTCGATTCCTTAACTTTATATTAGGCTCAGTCTCTTAAATGAGGACGAGAAATGATAAAGTTAATTATAAGTTATTATGCTAAACGTAGAGTACTCGTATTCTTTCAAAAACTCATGTGTTCTTGTTATTTGCTTATTCTCCCTTCGCTTGTATATATTTTTTGCTTAATAAATATTGCTTAGCGGTTTAGTCTTGATTGTTGGTTTCTAGTCTTTTCTAGTAGCTTCCATGTAATTAAATTGGGAAGACATTAAGGTATCGCCAGCGTCACGGTTTTGAAGTATGGCAACCCGAATAATCGAAAGCTTCACCCAATAATAAGATTTCAAGTGCTCACCTAAATCAAGCAAACAATTTGAAGCTCACAAGGCCGAAAAATCTATGCAAAATTGAAAGTGAGTCAAGCCTTAATCTTTGAAGCTTTAAAGATCCAAAATTCGCTTTAGCGTGAGGATATGCGTCTTTGGCCATAATAAAACCACCGATGAGGCGGATAATAAAAGGCAAGGCAAGACCGAAGTCATAATAAAAGCTTCATGGCGAAGTTGAATAAAATATGGAGGTAATAAGGCCCTTCCATTAGGGGACGTATAAAAGTCTTGGTAATAAGTCTCATGTTCAAAACCGTTATAAAACCGTGTTTATCGATCCTTCTTGTTGACTTAATTTTTTGACATCGTTGTCTATTCGGAGGGGTTATTAATTCGATGGTCTTGGTTACACCGTTATGACTCTATTTTTAGACCTAAATCTCTATTATCGCATAAGTCAAACAATGTATCCTCGTGAAACGTTCAAGACAAAAAAAATATAAGAGATACAACTTAGGAAAATGGGAGGATAAGTACGTGATTAGGGCATATTAGTAGTGTTAGCATTACTAACTTATAATGACAATGATCTCGTTGCACGCTTAGCATGGAATTGGGGTGAAAATCGAGGACGACGAAACTATTTCTAACGAAGCATTCACGTGTTCTTATTCTATGAACCTAAACGTCCCATTTTGCGGTGAAAATCATACATTATGTCTAAAACGAAAGTAGTAGTAATAGTAGTAGTGTATCTAGTTTATCATTCAATAAAAGTGAATAAAAATGAATTTTGGAGATGCTACGATACTTTATTCTAGCATTGCGTGAGGGTACGACAATGGTTTAGTATGGGGGAGTGATGAGACTATTTTTATACATAGTCTCATCGTCCAAATTGGGCTTAAAATGCTTAAAATATTATCAAAATACCCCAATATATGCTTGTGTTTGATACTTGTGTATTTTAGGTACGGATATTGAGAAAATGACAAGAGATCACAAGAATCATGCAAAAACGAACACGGGAAATGAAGCCGCACAATGAACCAAGCCCCAATGAAGATTTTCCAAGAAAAACCCTTGAATAATTGAATATTATGCAAGAATGGTCCTCCAATATTGAAGAATTGACACTTTAAACCCTTGTATATTCATAATTACAAGTTTGGTCCTTAAAGTTGTCAAATTTACAAAAAGGGTCCTCCACTTTGACGAATTGGCAAGAATGGTCCCTCAACAATCATGAATTGTCAATATTAGTCCTCCAAAAATACAATCATACAAGTCAAGGCCATTAACTATGAAGAAAATGCCAAACCAACCCTTCAAGAATCAACAAATGGCAAGAAATACCCCTGAAAATACTTTGGAAAAGTATTTGGGGTAAAAGTGTGAAAAAGAGAACTTGGCTAACAAAGGAAATCCGGATTTGGTTTATTTAACTTCAAATGAAAGAAGGAAGAAAAGAGAGGGACTGAATTGGTCAGACAACCTAAGTTACCTATACCACTCACATCCTGCCACGTGCCCTACTCACCCTATCCCACCAATCACCACCCACCAAACTGCCATGTCACACTCCACTTAAACCAGCCTTAATTAACTTAATTTATTAAGTTTAAAAGGGCGATTAACACAATTTTAAAACATAATCTGGATTAAACCAAGTACTATTTGTTGAATCCAAGATCTTTAGACTCAAACAGTCGAAACCGTTTTATCTAGGATAACCATTATTCATATGATGAATCATATCGGAATAGAACAATGATTAGAATAAGATGTTTAACAAGACGAATTCTTCCCAAAGGGTTTGTATTATTGATTAATACAAACCACTCTAGGTGTGTGTACATTGAATCCCACACCTAGAGATCAAAGCAACAGTAGGTTACATTGTAGTAGTGAATGATATGAATAAAACCTACGGTCTGGTGTTCCTTTTATAACTTAAGGAACCCAGGGATACATGGAAACTAAATAAGATAATAATGAGTAAATCAAAACAGAATTATTCATTCTTATCACTACTTGACCAAATCTCCATGTTTTTAGTACATGGCAGGGGAATCTTCATAGCAGTGGAAAGTATTGTAGCAGGGGAAACTTTCTTGTATTTTGTCCACCAGCTTGAAGTTTCTCCTAATGCCATATTTGGTCCTTCTTGTTTCCATAGTAATTTGACTCATCAACTTTTGACCCAACAATCTTCCCCTATTTGATGATGTCAAAACACTTCCCCTTAAGCATACAACACCAAAGATCAACAGGCTGAACATTCTTTGTAGACACTTCCCCTTTTTGACATGATCAAATAGGGGTCTTGTATGTAAACAACCTTGATCTCAACCACTACTAACCAATACCATACTTCTAACCCAAGCATTCCACCTTTCAAAATATCCTCCATGAAGCACATAGGGACCAGATCCTAATAAAAACTGATTTTGAGCAGTAGATACTTATATTAGTTATAGTAATATCAATGAGAAGTAGCATAAATCTTCACTTCAGTGTCATATGTGAATGACTAACACTTTAACAATTTAGCTTCCCCTTAAATTGTGCTAGTCATTTATGAGTCTTCAATTCTGTAGGATTTGAAAGTAATAATCATAAGCGAAGAAAATTCAGTATCACCTATTTAATGTAGTAGTAGAAAAACCTGAATCCATGTGTTATAATGTGCATTATCCATGTGACATCAAACGTATACCAATCATTGATGTATAGGGTTCTACATGCCCTTGACAAATACCTCATCTTCTTGGAGACACGACCACGGTGATAGCAAGTATGAGCTTAAAGCACCATAAGAAAAATCTCATACACTTGCCAGTATTTATTGTCAATTCTTCGTCATATAATAAAGCACGAATAAAACACGTACTCGAACCATTCTACTTCATCTTCAAATAGCTAATAGTCAATTATCTTCATGATCATGTAAATAATCAATATGAAAACCTTTTATACTTTTTCGACCATTTGCTGTGAATAACAAAACTCCAAAACACTGTTGTCCCAAAACTCATATCTGACAGCAGGGGGAACTTTCAAAAACAGTGGGAATCCATTAATGAAAGCAGGGGGAACTATTGAAGGCAGGGGGATCGTAGCAGGGGCTTCTTTTAATGAAAGCAGGGGGAACTTTTTAATGCCACTATTTTTTTTATTAACTGTGCCAAACCCACACAAAATGGGAATGAATTTATAACAGGGGGATAAATAACAAAAACAGAGTGAATTAAAAATTACCTTACTGTGAAGTTTTACCCGCTGTGTCTTCCTATTAGAGCCACGAAAAAACAATATTGATATAGTTCTCTGACTTTATAAAAACAATATTCGATTGTCTTTACTGTACTAGACCAACAGCAATCCATGTTACGTCTGGGACCACGAAATATTAAGCAAAACAAAGTAATCATAAACAGTAAACAATGAGCAGCTGCCCTTTTCCATGGAACAGAATTCTACGTCCTTGTTTGCTGCTCAAATTAGACCACTTATGATCCCTTTCTTTTACATTAAACAATCGTGGACCACGTGACTATTAATAAACAACATAATTGTCCCCACCTTGAATTTCGTTTCACAAATCATTAAAATCTGCTGTTGGACCAACCAAAACGTGAGAATATAAGCTTTTTGGACCATTATCACACTTCCCTACCAGCGTTGAATTACAATAGTTTAAAGGCCCACACGTGAATGATGGAATCCATGTCCCACCAAAATAATATTGTTGAATATTGACCAACCAAAACATATCAAATTCATACAGTAATAATTAATTACTATCGACGATTCCAATTCCATGGCTAATCAACACGGATATGTTGTGGGACCAGTAATATCATTCTTTGTTATCATCCTTTTCTTTTTTAAACGTATAACAACTTCGTTCTTTTTTTTTGGTTCAGTAACAAACGAATGTATCACAGCCTCAATAAATCACCAATATACTTAGGGCTTTGAGGAATTAACCCTCTCAATAAACCCTAAATATCACCATCATTACAGCAACAATTACTTAGGGTTTTAACATAAACCCTAGATCTTCACAGCAACAAAATTAAACATCTTGATTCTCCTAGATATCGAGCCACCCGCTCCGATACCACTTGTTGAATCCAAGATCTTTAGACTCAAACAGTCGAAACCGTTTTATCTAGGATAACCATTATTCATATGATGAATCATAGCGGAATAGAACAATGATTAGAATAAGATGTTTAACTAGACGAATTCTTCCCAAAGGGTTTGTATTATTGATTAATACAAACCACTCTAGGTGTGTGTACATTGAATCCCACACCTAGAGATCAAAGCAACAGTTGGTTACATTGTAGTAGTGAATGATATGAATAAAACCTACGGTCTGGTGTTCCTTTTATAACTTAAGGAACCCAGGGATACATGGAAACTAAATAAGATAATAATGACTAAATCAAAACAGAATTATTCATTCTTATCACTACTTGACCAAATCTCCATGTTTTTAGTACATGGCAGGGGAATCTTCACAACAGTGGAAAGTATTGTAGCAAGTGAAACTTTCTTGTATTTTGTCCACCAGCTTGAAGTTTCTCCTAATGCCATATTTGGTCCTTCTTGTTTCCATAGTGATTTGACTCATCAACTTTTGACCCAACACTATTCACTCAAGAACACGAATTGGGTTTTCCTAATTGCATTGTAATTAAACCTCCATCCTCTCCAGATTTATGATTAAGCATGTCATAATCATAACCCAACTCTAAAAAACCTTGCCACATCACTCAACAACCCCACACAAGATTCCCCTGCTAAACCTTGGAACAAACTGCCAAAACCTTGCCAGCCATCCAACGCCCAAGATTTCTGTTTTCATCCTAAGCTTATTTTTGGCATTTGATCAAAATTCTATCACTTGCCAGCTCTACAACCTGCCAAAGAAAGTCACATGATTCCAAGATATTCAAAATCCTCAAGGGCGCATTTGGAACTTTACACATTAGGGTTTATGTATTTTTCAGCTTTCATAGAACATTTTTAACCTATATAAAGGCATTAGGGTTTTACTTTAAGCCCTGCTCTTGAATTTTTCCTAGCTCACTTTTCTGTAAATCCTTGTTCATTGTTTAATGAAAGAGTTTGAATTTGTGAAGAAAAGTCAAGTGCCAATCTTTATATCTGCTTGTTCTTGTTTAATGGTAACTAATCTTGAATCTCAAAACGTGTTTTCAAACCTTGCGCAAGAATTTGTACAAGAGTTAAAAATCAGATATTTTGCTAAGTCTTGGTTTAAACCTTGGAATTCTTGGGCTATAAGTGGATCATAGCATCCTGATATTGTGTTATCAAGGTGTTGTGAGGCTTATATCTTTGGGATAATCAAGTGTGGGAACAAGGTTGCATTAATCAGATTTATTTTACCATTTTACCCTTTTTCTGTTTTGGATAATATTGCTTCTAACCTTGTTCAATCTTAGCAGCTTGTTTAAGGAAGCTTGTGCCTTGTTTTGCTAGGCACATCAGCTCAAAAATTCGTGAGTGTGGATGTACATTCATGAGGTTTGAGTTCTTGAACCCAAAAATCTGAAAAATACTTGATTTTTATGATTTTGTGTTCTGCTTGTGTTCTTGTTGTTTTATGATTTAATCTTGCTTGATACTACATAATACATCTGTTATTGTGTTTGATTGGGCTTGGGTAACATTGAAACACACTTATACTTGTTTAATCTTGATTTAAAAAAGATAAGGGTGTTTGGGTTAACCTGTTTAAGATCATAGTTTGTTATTGTGTTATTGGAAGTGGTTTTTTGAGTTTGTATCTGCAATATACTTGGTTGTATGCTATTTCCTGCAAGTTTTCAGCTTTGTAACCTCAAATTAAAGATTGTGCTATAACTCACTTGTTTTTACTGTTTTTGACCTAAGATTTTGGAAACACCTAGAGTGTATGCATGTTTAGGGATAAAAGGTGTTAAATCAAAGTTTGTGTAACCTTATTTGAAGATTTGAGTGTTTAAAATTGGCTTGGTGGTCAAGTATATCAGCAAAGTAAAAAGTCTGCTTGTTCTTGTTCATCAGTAACTATTTTGTGCTTGAAACTTGATCTAGACTTTGAATCAATGCATGAAACCTGTTAAAAATTGTTCATTTGAATTTATTATAGCTTGTTGATGTGTAGTAAATCGTACACGTTTTAGGAAAAACGTGTATGAGTGGCAAGTATTAAGTCTTACGCTTTAGGAAAAACGTAAAACCGAATAAATGCGGGTTCGTTCTCGAAGGAGGTGTGAGGATTAATGTGCCAATATATATGAAATCAAGTTTGGATTAGTGACGTTTTTGGATGAGAAAGAAGGAAAAATAAGAAGGATTACGCTAAAAATTACCCTACGACGCGAAAAACGCGAGATCGTAAAAATTGACAAAAGTAAAAAGTCCTCTAAAAATTGCCAAAAAATTAACTTAATTAAAGAAAAATATAAATAACACAAAATTGAAAACCAAATTATCTAAAACCTTTTTAATTATTTTAAATTAATTTTTAAAGTCAATAAAAAACTCCAAAATCAAATAAAATTAAAAATAAGTTAAAATGAAAATTTTATGGAATGTAAACCTAAAACTATTTATTTAAAACATAAAAACTATTTTTGAAAATTTTTAAACTAAATTATACTATTTTTAAACTAATTAATAAAAACCGGGTAATAAAATATTAATAAAAAATAATTAAATAACGTAAAAAAATAAAAAAGTTATACTAAAAAGTCCTAAGAGTAATGGAGAACGAGGGAAAAATCAAAAACACCAACTTAGCTTATACAATAAGCTGGAATCAGCTTATAATAACTCGAAATGGATTAAAAAAATTAACACAAAAATGCCTTAACTATCTAACCAATGCAACCTTGGTCAGTAAAAGACCCAAGGGCATGGCAGTGAGTGTGTTGGTGTGTGGTGTAAACGGCGCAGGTTCGAGTCCTGGCCAAGACTTTTTTTTTGAAAAACTTTTTTTTTTTTTAGACTTTAAATTGAATACAGTTATCCAACTACACAAAAAACACCAATATAACTTCTAATCAACACGATTTTAGCTCAGTTATAACAAAAAAAATGCTCACAGACATTACTCTTTTTCTTTCTTTTCTTCACACTTGCTTTTAACTTGTGGAGTTTTTTTTTTCTTTTTCTTTTTTTTCGGAGAGCTCGGTTGGGGAGCGTAGGTTTGCTGAGCTTGCAGACGGCACCCTCACTTGCTTTGGCAAGTGAGGAGTCAGGACACACGAACGAAAAACACCAATCAGGCACCAAATATCAAACCACAAAAAGTGGGACAAGCACACCAAACTACTACAGCAACAACCTTAGGCTACAATAGTAACTCTACTAGTATCAATCAGATAGTGACCACAGAGCTGCTTTAGATGGATATGATCAGCTATTAATGAGCCTAGAAGCTCAAAGTTACTACCAATGAAGCCTACACAAACCCAAGGCTAAGCAATGTACAAAATCTAAACTTCAGTGAACACGGGCTACCTACTCATTCAATCTGGCGTGTTACTGCAAAATCCAACAAGCAAGCACTTGTTTTTCTTTAAGCTGTTGGTCTGGGACTCACGGCTAACTTCAAACCTAAGCAAACCAATAACCCTGATGTAAAGACGGTGATTGGGGTCGGCGGGGTTTGGGTGCTCCACTTAGTTAAACAGTGGACTTATCGGGCAATTCTAACCAACCACAAATCTTCCAGCCTAAATATTTAGCTGATATAGTGGTGAATTTTCCTATGTTCCAACTACGTAACCAAATTATGAATTCCAATTCACAAAAACCGAGCCTAAGTTAACTTCTGATGTGACCGGCACATGGGATGTGCATTAGCTTGCGTAAACAGTAAAGTAATGAACTTCTACTTGAAGGGTAGCTGCTCAAAATTTCTCCAATCCCAAGTTTAATTTAAACAGTAAATTTATGATCCTAGAACTACTTGAATTCTGATTTTTACAACTTGGATCCTCAAATCAAATGACTACAGTCCGCTGCTGGGACAGTGGAGTTGTCATTGGGGAAACAGTGAGCTAAAAGGCACTACAAGCTATCTAAAAACCTCCTCAAACTATATGACCAGTTACTTCAACCCTACCACTACCCTACTCCAACCTATTTACCAAGTTTGAAACCATAAAACACCATTTCAAAACCTAAAAGACTTACTGCCTAACCAGTGCTACTTTAACCTAAAGCAAACTTGTTTTAACTGAGTAATCACCTCAAACCTAATCTAAATCAACAAAATCATACAACAGAAAAAATTAAATAAACATCAAGAACACATGCCAAGATAAACCTTCACACACATATACCGAATAAGCAGTTTAATGCGTAAATAGGGTTCAAGCCATACCAAAGGGCTGATGCCTTCTATTTTTAGCCAATCCACGCTTAAATGGGGATGTATGTAGAGAAATCTCGCTGAGGTTCTACTACAGAACCGAGATATGCAATATCTTCAAAAATGAAAATAGGAACTTGATGAAATGATCTTTTACACCTGCTAAGAGTAGCAAACTCACAAGGAGACTAAAACCTGTCAACCTCACAAGCTCAAGCTAGTTGTCAGCTAGCTTGAGGATTAGGAACTTGATGAAGCTGTTAAAACAAATATCTAGATAAATCCAAGATTTTGAACGAACATGGTAACTGACTTTTATAAGATTTATATATTTTTGAGAAAAATCTTAAAAAAACAGAAAAAGCTTATAGAACCACTTTAGAAACTTAAACCGAAATCAACAGAAACGCCACAAGTTCCTAAACTCTATGCTTAGTTTTGGTTGTCAATCAAACCTAGACACAAGTTTATGAACCTGGGTCTCAAATCACTTTTGATAAGAAAAAAAAATAGATGATCCTAAATTACTCTTGCAAGAAAATGTAAATATTAATCTAAGAAAACAGTAAAAAGGAACTCAGACTTGTATTTTAATTTAAGAAATACTGTAAATATTCATTTAATAAAGAAAAATTTTTACAAGCTGGAACAAAAGGAAACCAACAATCCTGGTCCTCCTTAAATACTAAACAAAAGACTATTCTAGAAAAAATTCAAATTACAAACCCTAATGCGCGAATTTCCAGTCCTGCCCTTGGTCTTTGACTCGAATCTTGGTCAATATGCTTCCTTGTGATCTCTGAGGTCTTCACATGGGATGACAGCTGCTAATTCTTTGATCTTGAACCCTTAAAAGGAAAGTAGGGACCAAGTATGGATGGTGAGCCGTTGGATGTGTCTCCTGCTTTGGTTTTGAGGGAAAGTGATGGGCAGGGGAGCCTTGGAGATGCCAGCTAGCCATGTGGGGGACCAAGTTTGGGGATGGGGTTAGGATGAGGGGACCATTAATTAAGGTTCTGGAGGTTTTGGGTGATAACCCCCTTGTTTTAAGCATGATTCGTTCTGGGTGAAGTTTAGGGTTTATGGGAGAGTTTTGGGGAGGTTTGATTAAAATGGGATTAATAAAACTTGTTTCCCCGGTTTTAGGATTAATTAAAAAGGGTTTTTTCAAAACTTTGTTTTAATAGAACATGGTGTTATGGGCTGGGTATTGGGTTGAATTTGGATCCGGGTTTGGTGAATTGGGTGGGTTTGGATCCGGGTTTGGTGAATTGGGTGGGTTTGGTGACGTGGCAAAATATTAGTGGAGGGTTAAGTTTATTTGTCTGCCCATTTCAGTCCCCCAACTTCCAAATTTTGTTCACTTTAAGTTTGGCAGCCAAAACTTGCATTTCCTTTTATAATAACTTTGATTGATTTGTCATTTTTGGCATAAACATTTCAAGGGCTTGTAATAAGGACTTATGATGTACTTTTGTCCAAACTCCAAGGATATTTCTTGACAAGTATTCATTCTTCAGGGATATCTCTTGTATAACTTGCTTCTTGGAGGACCAAAGTTGACAAATCTTCAATTTTGGAGGACTAAACTTGTCATCTCTTCAAACTTCAAGGGAAATTTTGGAAATTCATGATTCGGGTCCGGTTCTTTGTGCGGCTTCGTTTCCCGTGTTCGTTTTTGCTTGATTCCTTTGATCTTTTGGTGAATTCACGATATCCGTACCTGAAATACACAATGGACAAATACAAGCACATATTTGGGTATTTTGATGATATTTTAATCGTTTTAAGCCCGATTTGGACGATGAGACTATGTATAAATACAGTCTCATCACTCCCCCATACTAAACCATTGTCGTGTCCCCACGCAATGCTAGAATTAAGTATCATAACACTTCTAAAATTCATTTTATGATGACTTTTATTCAAGACATAAATTTAAATAAACTACTACACGCGTTTTAGACATAATGTATTGTTTTCATCATAATTAAGTGACTTTTGGGATCATAGAACAAGAACATGTGAATGCTTCGTTAGAAATAATTTCGTCGTCCTCGATTTTCACCCAATTCCATGCTAAGCGTGTAACGAGATCATTGTTATTATAAGTTAGCAACACGATCATATCTCATGAGTGTTAATTATACACCTAAACTCCCTTATTCCTACTTGGTATCTCTTATATTTTATTTTGTCTTTAATGATCACGAGGATACATCATTGACTTATGCGTGAATAGAGATTAAGTCTAAAAATAGAGACTTAACGGTGTAACCAAAATCATTAAATTAATAATTCACCCTAATAGACAACGATGTCAAAAAATTAAGTCAACAAGAAGGATCGATAAACACGGTTTTATAACGGTTTTGAACATGAGACTTATTACCAAGACTTTTATACGCCCCCTAACGGAAGGGCCTTATTATCTTTGGTTTACCTCCATCTTTTATTCAACTTCGCCATGAAGCTTTTATTATGACTTCGGTCTTGCCTTGCCTTTTATTATTCGCCTCATCGGTGGTTTTATTAGCCAAAGACGTATATCCTCACGCTAAAGCAAATTTTGGATCTTTAAAGCTTCGAAGATTAAGGCTTGATTCACTTTCAATTTGGGCATATATTTTTCGCCCTTGTGAGCTTCAAATTTTTGCTTAATTTAGGTGAGCACTTGAAATCTTATTATTAGGTGAAGCTTTCGATTATTCGGGTGCCAATACTTCAAAACCGTGACGCTGGCGATACCTTAATGTTTTCCCAATTTAATTACATGGAAGCTACTAAAACAAATTAGAAACCAACAATAGTGACTAAACCGCTAAATCAATATTTATTAACAATTTATTATCAAAAGCGTTGGGAGAATAAGCTAATATTTACTACACATAAGATCGTGACGATTACGAGACTTATAAATAACTCTATCATTTCTCGTCCTCATTTAAGAGACTTAGCCTAAAAAGTTAAGGAATCGAAGCTAAGTGCTCAACACGTACGGTCGAGTCAAAAATTACTCTCGTTCTCACCATCGGAAAACCTACATTCGTGTCTTAAACACTTATGAAAAACTAGAAAAAATTTAAAATTTGGCCATTTTTAGCCTTATTTGTAACAAAACGATAACAAAAAGATGAAACTTGGATTGCGTGTTGACGTAAGCAAGGTGAAGTATCTACTCACCCCCCCCCCCCCCCCATACTAAAACTAAACATTGTCCTCAATGTTTCGAGTCTAGGGGTGTAAACACCCCCATACTAGAGACGAAGTCAAATGCTTAATCTCGAGCATGGAAAGGGTAAAACGAATAACCTAAAAGCCGTTTATGAATTATGCTAATAAGATAAACGTTAGAACATAAAAGGATATCATCGGATATCGGAATCTCCAAAGGCAACGATCGAAGCTCGAGTGATCCGTGAAACGAACACGAGAGGCTTCAATGATGACGATGAACCTAATGAATCACAATCACAAACAACCACGAAACAAAGGTAGGAAGAGCACAAGTCCCCTCATTACGTTAACTAAGAAAGCAATAATATGTACAAGGATAAGCATGAGAATCCCCCACGAGGCACCTTGTTTTTGATAACCGAGTCAAAAGCTCGACTCGAATCCCCATAAATGTGATCATTTAGGGATAATCTTGGTTTGGTCATTTTTGGTGGGACTTACATGATAAACAAGGCCCAAAAGTACGTGGAGTACTTTAAAAACCCGATAAACGTATATCGGGGTCAAAGATAGCGTCCTCGTTTTCGGATGAAAGACGAAAAAACACCACTCCAACACAAACCCCAATGGGGTAGAAGAAAAGAGATAAGAAGTAGAAAGGTGGGGCAATGGGTAAGGCAAACTTATGAGCTACTCGAGGTAGACTCACACCAAGCAAACGAAAAAATTTTCCATTTATTGCATCGGTGGAAGACCGAGATTTCCCTTTACAAGCAATTCCGGGATCGTAAATCTCGTCCTCGGTGGAGAAATGGGAGGGAACATTTGGGGCTTCCCCCATACTAAAACCACACACACCATCGTCAAAAGGAGTAGAAGAGGTGGTAGCACTCATAAAACGATGTGATGACGGAGTTAAACATGTAGAAAAATCTTTTAAAACATTTTTAAAATCTTTTCCTTTTTCATCATTTTTAAACTCTTTACGAAAACCCGATTTAATGATGTCGAAAATATTTGGCGTGTCAAATTCAAAATTAGTCGCGCTAAAAATTCTCACATTTAAGTCTTTGGCGGGAGGGGGTGGCGGATTATATAAGTTCTCAAAACGTTTGTCAATAAAGAACACCGCCCCCTCGGGGTCAACATACTCGTCATCCTCATGAACGTCGATCTCATCGACTTCTTCATCAAAGATAGGCTTGTCAAACCAAGGTTTGTCATTCCCCTCCTTGAGTATCTTAGAAACTCTCTCGAAAAGATCACGATCAAGCACGAAACCATCATTCTTTTGTGGGGATCGTTGATAAGTTAGATCCTTACGAATGTGGTAAACGTCATTCTCATGAGGAGTGTTGATTAGGTAACTCCTCGAGAATTGGATTTTTAGTGGTCACATGAGCTGGTTCTTCATCGAAAATAAGACGTTCCAACTCATCAAGTTCATCCTCGATTTTGGAAAGGTCGACCTCACTTGTAGGTGGAAGTGAAGGCATAAGAGCTAGCTCTCGTTCAATGATTTCCTCAATCTCGGGATCAAACTCATAATCATCGTACTTCACATATTTCTTCTTAGGAGAATCATAAATTGCATGTGGATGTCGAAGTACGTGATCAATCTCGGCAAAATCGCCATCGTCATCGTCAAAGAAAGAGTCGATGTGAGCACTCACAACCATGGACTTACAAGTCAAATGACTATGCTTAGGTGACTTTTCTAAGACGAGAGGATCGATGTCGATAAACCCTTTAGCCTCAACGGGTGTTGGGCTAGGCAAAGGAGGCACTTCGATGGAGTTAGAAGTTGAAGCCTCAAAGATGTGGTCCTTCGAAGGAGGTGAAGACGAGCCCATTTTGGTCGTTGTTGTGATGGCACTAACGTCGCCCTTCGGAATTGGTGGTTCACTTGTTTCGCTAAAAACATCCCAAAGTGAGTTTTCATCCATAAACTTACACATACCCTTTTGGATTAGGTACACGTATTCTTTATCATTAAAATCATCATCTTTAAAACCGTTTTTCTTAATTCTTTCAAAACATGCATCAAGCTTCATTCTTTCCGCTAAAGTAAACATTTTGAAATCATTAGAATTTGAATCATTAGGTTTTGAAACCTCGGTTTTTTCATTCTCATTAAACCCTTGGGATTTTCTAGCGAAAAAGTCTATTTTCTCATCCCCATATCTCATAGTAAGTCTCCCCTCGTGAACGTCGATTACGGTTCGAGCCGTCGATAAGAATGGTCGGCCTAAAATAATGGGACATTTAGGGTCACACTCGTAATCGGATATAACGAAATCCGCGGGAAAAACAAACTTTCCAATCCTAACATAGACATCCTCGACTATTCCAATTGGTATAAGCGGTGTACAATTTGCAAGCTCGATAGTCATGTTCGTGGGGGTAAGTGAAGGCAATCTCATCAATTTCCAAAGAGAATGAGGCATGAGATTGATGCTAGCACCTAAATCGGCAAGGGCTAAACATCCCTCAATCTCGGAAAAATCACAAGGTAAAAGAAATTGGCCCGGATCCTTTTCCTTTCTCGGCATACGCCTTTTAGGTTTTTTAAGAAGGATCGAAGCACAAGTTTCTTCAAGGGTTACTTTGGTAAGGTCGACAAAGCTCTCTTTTTGAACCGTGGATGGAATGTGAGGTACACGAGGGTGTGCACTCTTTTCCTTGGTTGCCACGTTCACCCCATCGACTTTAGAACAAGAAGACGTCTTAGAAGTTGAGGGTTGAGAGGGATAAACAACACGGAATCCTTCAAGGTTACAGGTAATCACACGACCTTTCTCACGAGACGAGGCGGCTTTACATTGTTCTTTCGGATTAGCAACGGTGTCACTAGGTAACGAACTCGATGACGCACCCGAGGACTTGTTCATTATAGCCGAAAACATCTTTTTAATATCAATTTGCCCTTGCTCAATCTTCGTGTTTTGCAATTTCAATGTATTAGAAAAGTCATTTTTCAAAGTACCAATTTCTTCCTCTAATCGTCTCATATTAGCCTCATTCGTTTTCATGTAATTTTGAAAATCGTTTGACGAACTATTTTGATTTGAATTAAAGTTCCCTTGGTTTTGATTGTTTCTTTGAAAATTGTTTTGATTCCCACTTGAAAAATTGTTGCCTTGATTGTTGTTGTTGTTTGAAAAATTCGAGTTTTGGTTATTGTCTCGATTTTGCCAAGTTATATTACGACCTTGATTATAACCTCCTTGATTTTGATTCGAAAAATTTCCTTGTTGATTATTTCCTTGAAAATTGTTTCGATTTTGAAAATTGTTGCCTTGGTTATAATTGCCTTGTTGTGATGGACCCGCGTTATTTTGATTTTGAAAATTGTTGTTTCCATTTAACGCACTCACATTCGACGTTTGGCCATCCGTAGCCGCACACTCGTAATAATTATGAGGTCCACCACAAAACGTACACGAATCCTCAACCGCTTTCACCGTAGCGGGAGCGTCTTTCTTTTGCATTTCAATGAGATAAGACGTGAACACATTCGTCAACTTATCGACTTTCGCATCAACCCTCTCAATGTTGCGATTAGAACTACTAACATTGGCGACATTGGCAACACTCGGTGCGTTGCGGAGTTGGTAAACCTTGGATCGGTTTTCGATAATTATCAATTAATCTTTCGGAGTCTTACACAAAAAGTTGCCACCGGCGGCGGAATTCAACGAGTCTTGTTCGTGAAAATTAAGACCGTTGTAAAACGTATCGATTTGATGCAACTCGGAAAAACCATGGTGAGGACATTGCCTAAGCAATTCCTTAAAGCGATCCCACGCGTCTCTAAAAGATTCATTCGGTTTTTGCTCAAATTTCGTAATTTCATTTTTGAAAAACGTTGTCTTAGACGGTGGGAAAAAATAATTAACGAACTTGGAAACGAGATCCTTCCACGTAACTATCGAATTAGGTGGCTCTTTCTCGTACCAATCCTTGGCGGCACCATCGAGCGAGTACGGAAAAAGCATAAGCTTGACGACATCGGTGTCGACGTTCTTAAACTTGCTCGTGGCTAAAAGACGATCAAAATTCCGAATATGGTCGTGAGGATTATCGGCTTCACGGCCTCGAAACTTCGTAGCTTGGATCAACGAAAGCATTCCGCTCTTTATCTCAAAATTCTCCGCTTCGATAGCGGGAATTACGATCGCGTCTCCATAACCCTCGGTGGGCGCTTGGAGCAATTCCATCATCGAACGATTATCGGCCATCTCCTCTACGGTTTCTTCAACAACGATATTAGGAACGTCGGTTTCTAATTCTCGTCTACGTCGTCGATTCCTTCGATTACGATTGCGTCGATTCGAAGCTTCGCTAGAATTGGAATAATCCTTCGATCGAGTGCGCATGCACTAAGCGTAGAATGGGTGGTAGCAAAGAAGATTCTTTTTGCGGTTTTTCGATTTTTCAATTTTTTTGGTTTTTGATTGTTTTTTAATTTTTTTGGATTTTTGAATGTATTACGTAGACACAAATCTACAAATCTCCCCTCGAATCGACTTTCTCGATTAAAGGAGCCTCAAAGAATGAAAACGATCACGTGGTGTGAACGTTCTCGATGACTTTAGAACGTTGGTGGAACACCAAAACGTTCAAGAGGGTTTAATCTTGAAAACACAAGCAAATATAATATACGTAGATAATACTTGGGCGGCAAACCCTCGATTAGCCCTCTTTCTCAAAACACGCACAAGCAAGCGGAGGAAACGAGGCGGCGCGAAGCACTTAAGAGCCTTTTTCCTTTAGGTCGTGAAATACAACCGCCTTATACCCACCTTATAGTTTGTGTTAATTGAAATTAAGCCTCACGAAAGTATTTATCTATTTTGCCTTTAAACTTTTGCTTTGGATTCGAATACAATGATCGAGTGATGAAATCCCGAATCAAGGTTGCGTTTTCACGCTTTTGGAGTACTTGTATATTTATTGTTCTTACGTAGATACAATATAGTAATAATATATTCACAAGAAAAACGAAAACCAATATATCTATAATATAGTAAAAGATTGTTGTGTGTTTAATTTAGGAAAATTAAACACGATTTATTTCGATAATATAATATAGTAATGAAAAATAACAAAAATGAGTATGTACGATATTCACGCTTTCCAAAAATCGAAAAGCTAAAACGCACTACTCACACAAACACGATACTAATAATAATGGCACACTAAACACCTCCCCGGCAGCGGCGCCAAAAATTGATGTGTAGTAAATCGTACACGTTTTAGGAAAAACGCGTATGAGTGGCAAGTATTAAGTCTTACGCTTTAGGAAAAACGTAAAACCGAATAAATGCGGGTTCGTTCTCGAAGGAGGTGTGAGGATTAATGTGCCAATATATATGAAATCAAGTTTGGATTAGTGACGTTTTTGGATGAGAAAGAAGGAAAAATAAGACGGATTACGCTAAAAATTACCCTACGACGCGAAAAACGCGAGATCGTAAAAATTGACAAAAGTAAAAAGTCCTCTAAAAATTGCCAAAAAATTAACTTAATTAAATAAAAATATAAATAACACAAAATTGAAAACCAAATTATCTAAAACCTTTTTAATAATTTTAAATTAATTTTTAAAGTCAATAAAAAACTCCAAAATCAAATAAAATTAAAAATAAGTTAAAATGAAAATTTTATGGAATGTAAACCTAAAACTATTTATTTAAAACATAAAAACTATTTTTGAAAATTTTTAAACTAAATTATACTATTTTTAAACTAATTAATAAAAACCGGGTAATAAAATATTAATAAAAAATAATTAAATAACGTAAAAAAATAAAAAATTTATACTAAAAAGTCCTAAGAGTAATGGAGAACGAGGGAAAAATCAAAAACACCAACTTAGCTAATACAATAAGCTGGAATCAGCTTATAATAACTCGAAATGGATTAAAAAAATTAACACAAAAATGCCTTAACTATGTAACCAATGCAACCTTGGTCAGTAAAAGACCCAAGGGCATGGCGGTGAGTGTGTTGGTGTGTGGTGTAAACGGCACAGGTTCGAGTCCTGGCCAAGACTTTTTTTTGAAAAACTTTTTTTTTTTTTAGACTTTAACTTGAATACAGTTATCCAACTACACAAAAAACACCAATATAACTTCTAATCAACACGACTTTAGCTCAGTTATAACAAAAAAAATGCTCACAGACATTACTCTTTTTCTTTCTTTTCTTCACACTTGCTTTTAACTTGTGGAGTTTTTTTTTTCTTTTTCTTTTTTTTTGGAGAGCTCGGTTGGGGAGCGTAGGTTTGCTGAGCTTGCAGACGGCACCCTCACTTGCTTTGGCAAGTGAGGAGTCAGGACACACGAACGAAAAACACCAATCAGGCACCAAATATCAAACCACAAAAAGTGGGACAAGCACACCAAACTACTACAGCAACAACCTTAGGCTACAATAGTAACTCTACTAGTATCAATCAGATAGTGACCACGGAGCTGCTTTAGATGGATATGATCAGCTATTAATGAGCCTAGAAGCTCAAAGTTACTACCAATGAAGCCTACACAAACCCAAGGCTAAGCAATGTACAAAATCTAAACTTCAGTGAACACGGGCTACCTACTCATTCAATCTGGCGTGTTACTGCAAAATCCAACAAGCAAGCACTTGTTTTTCTTTAAGCTGTTGGTCTGGGACTCACGGCTAACTTCAAACCTAAGCAAACCAAAAACCCTGATGTAAAGACGGAGATTGGGGTCGGCGGGGTTTGGGTGCTCCAATTAGTTAAACAGTAGACTTATCGGGCAATTCTAACCAACCACAAATCTTCCAGCCTAAATATTTAGCTGATATAGTGGTGAATTTTCCTATGTTCCAACTACGTAACCAAATTATGAACTCCAATTCACAAAAACCGAGCCTAAGTTAACTTCTGATGTGACCGGCACATGGGATGTGCATTAGCTTGCGTAAACAGTAAAGTAATGAACTTCTACTTGAAGGGTAGCTGCTCAAAATTTCTCCAATCCAAGTTTAATTTAAACAGTAAATTTATGATCCTAGAACTACTTGAATTCTGATTTTTACAACTTGGATCCTCAAATCAAATGACTACAGTCCGCCGCTGGGACAGTGGAGTTGTCATTGGGGAAACAGTGAGCTAAAAGGCACTACAAGCACTTAATTAAAGAAAAATTTAAATAACACAAAATTGAAAACCAAATTATCTAAAACCTTTTTAATAATTTTAAATTAATTTTTAAAGTCAATAAAAAACTCCAAAATCAAATAAAATTAAAAATAAGTTAAAATGAAAATTTTATGGAATGTAAACCTAAAACTATTTATTTAAAACATAAAAACTATTTTTGAAAATTTTTAAACTAAATTATACTATTTTTAAACTAATTAATAAAAACCGGGTAATAAAATATTAATAAAAAATAATTAAATAACGTAAAAAAATAAAAAAGTTATACTAAAAAGTCCTAAGAGTAATGGAGAACGAGGGAAAAATCAAAAACACCAACTTAGCTAATACAATAAGCTGGAATCAGCTTATAATAACTCGAAATGGATTAAAAAAATTAACACAAAAATGCCTTAACTATCTAACCAATGCAACCTTGGTCAGTAAAAGACCCAAGGGCATGGCGGTGAGTGTGTTGGTGTGTGGTGTAAACGGCGCAGGTTCGAGTCCTGGCCAAGAATTGTTTTTTGAAAAACTTTTTTTTTTTTAGACTTTAACTTGAATACAGTTATCCAACTACACAAAAAACACCAATATAACTTCTAATCAACACGATTTTAGCTCAGTTATAACAAAAAAAATGCTCACAGACATTACTCTTTTTCTTTCTTTTCTTCACACTTGCTTTTAACTTGTGGAGTTTTTTTTTTTTCTTTTTTTTTTTTGGAGAGCTCGGTTGGGGAGCGTAGGTTTGCTGAGCTTGCAGACGGCACCCTCACTTGCTTTGGCAAGTGAGGAGTCAGGACACACGAACGAAAAACACCAATCAGGCACCAAATATCAAACCACAAAAAGTGGGACAAGCACACCAAACTACTACAGCAACAACCTTAGGCTACAATAGTAACTCTACTAGTATCAATCAGATAGTGACCACGGAGCTGCTTTAGATGGATATGATCAGCTATTAATGAGCCTAGAAGCTCAAAGTTACTACCAATGAAGCCTACACAAACCCAAGGCTAAGCAATGTACAAAATCTAAACTTCAGTGAACACGGGCTACCTACTCATTCAATCTGGCGTGTTACTGCAAAATCCAACAAGCAAGCACTTGTTTTTCTTTAAGCTGTTGGTCTGGGACTCACGGCTAACTTCAAACCTAAGCAAACCAATAACCCTGATGTAAAGACGGAGATTGGGGTCGGCGGGTTTTGGGTGCTCTAATTAGTTAAACAGTGGACTTATCGGGCAATTCTAACCAACCACAAATCTTCCAGCCTAAATATTTAGCTGATATAGTGGTGAATTTTCCTATGTTCCAACTACGTAACCGAATTATCAACTCCAATTCACAAAAACCGAGCCTAAGTTAACTTCTGATGTGACCGGCACATGGGATGTGCATTAGCTTGCGTAAACAGTAAAGTAATGAACTTCTACTTGAAGGGTAGCTACTCAAAATTTCTCCAATCCCAAGTTTAATTTAAACAGTAAATTTATGATCCTAGAACTACTTGAATTCTGATTTTTACAACTTGGATCCTCAAATCAAATGACTACAGTCCGCCGCTGGGACAGTGGAGTTGTCATTGGGGAAACGGTGAGCTAAAAGGCACTACAAGCTATCTAAAAACCTCCTCAAACTATATGACCAGTTACTTCAACCCTACCACTACCCTACTCCAACCTATTTACCAAGTTTGAAACCATAAAACACCATTTCAAAACCTAAAAGACTTACTGCCTAACCAGTGCTACTTTAACCTAAAGCAAACTTGTTTTAACTGAGTAATCACCTCAAACCTAATCTAAATCAACAAAATCATACAACAGAAAAAACTAAATAAACATCAAGAACACATGCCAAGATAAACCTTCACACACATATACCGAATAAGCAGTTTAATGCGTAAATAGGGTTCAAGCCATACTAAAGGGCTGATGCCTTCTATTTTTAGCCAATCCACGCTTAAATGGGGATGTATGTAGAGAAATCTCGCTGAGGTTCTACTATAGAACCGAGATATGCAATATCTTCAAAAATGAAAATAGGAACTTGATGAAATGATCTTTTACACCTGCTAAGAGTAGCAAACTCACAAGGAGACTAAAACCTGTCAACCTCACAAGCTCAAGCTAGTTGTCAGCTAGCTTGAGGATTAGGAACTTGATGAAGCTGTTAAAATAAATATCTAGATAAATCCAAGATTTTGAACGAACATGGTAACTGACTTTTATAAGATTTATATATTTTTGAGAAAAATCTTAAAAAAAACAGAAAAAGCTTATAGAACCACTTTAGAAACTTAAACAGAAATCAACAGAAACGTCACAAGTTCCTAAACTATATGCTTAGTTTTGGTTGTCAATCAAACCTAGACACAAGTTTATGAACCTGGGTCTCAAATCACTTTTGATAAGAAAAAAAAATAGATGATCCTAAATTACTCTTGCAAGAAAATGTAAATATTAATCTAAGAAAACAGTAAAAAGGAACTCAGACTTGTATTTTAATTTAAGAAATACTGTAAATATTCATTTAATAAAGAAAAATTTTACAAGCTGGAACAAAAGGAAACCAACAATCCTGGTCCTCCTTAAATACTAAACAAAAGACTATTCTAGAAAAAATTCAAATTACAAACCCTAATGCGCGAATTTCCAGTCCTGCCCTTGGTCTTTGACTCGAATCTTGGTCAATATGCTTCCTTGTGATCTCTGAGGTCTTCACATGGGATGACAGCTGCTAATTCTTTGATCTTGAACCCTTAAAAGAAAAGTAGGGACCAAGTATGGATGGTGAGCCGTTGGATGTGTCTCCTGCTTTGGTTTTGAGGGAAAGTGATGGGCAGGGGAGCCTTGGAGATGCCAGCTAGCCATGTGGGGGACCAAGTTTGGGGATGGGGTTAGGATGAGGGGACCATTAATTAAGGTTCTGGAGGTTTTGGGTGATAACCCCCTTGTTTTAAGCATGATTCGTTCTGGGTGAAGTTTAGGGTTTATGGGAGAGTTTTGGGGAGGTTTGATTAAAATGGGATTAATAAAACTTGTTTCCCAGTTTTAGGATTAATTAAAAAGGGTTTTTTCAAAACTTTGTTTTAATAGAACGTGGTGTTATGGGCTGGGTATTGGGTTGAATTTGGATCCGGGTTTGGTGAATTGGGTGGGTTTGGATCCGGGTTTGGTGAATTGGGTGGGTTTGGTGACGTGGCAAAATATTAGTGGAGGGTTAAGTTTATTTGTCTGCCCATTTCAGTCCCCCAACTTCCAAATTTTGTTCACTTTAAGTTTGGCAGCCAAAACTTGCATTTCCTTTTATAATAACTTTGATTGATTTGTCATTTTTGGCATAAACATTTCAAGGGCTTGTAATAAGGACTTATGATGTACTTTTGTCCAAACTCCAAGGATATTTCTTGACAAGTATTCATTCTTCAGGGATATCTCTTGTATAACTTGCTTCTTGGAGGACCAAAGTTGACAAATCTTCAATTTTGGAGGACTAAACTTGTCATTTCTTCAAACTTCAAGGGAAATTTTGGAAATTCATGACTCGGGTCCGGTTCTTTGTGCGGCTTCGTTTCCCGTGTTCGTTTTTGCTTGATTCCTTTGATCTTTTGGTGAATTCACGATATCCGTACCTGAAATACACAGTGGACAAATACAAGCACATATTTGGGTATTTTGATGATATTTTAATCGTTTTAAGCCCGATTTGGACGATGAGACTATGTATAAATACAGTCTCATCACTTGTGTATGCATTTGGTGAAGTTTGGCTGGCTGAATCTTGCTAAAATAGCTTATTGAGTTCAAAACTTCTTATTGTTCAAATCTGGGCTAGGTCTGTGGATCTTTTGAATTAACTACACTGATTGGCTGATTAGAAGTGTGATATTTTTGTTGTTCTTGACTCCTTGTGATTCACTGATCACAAGGGTGCCTTGTTTGTAACTTGAATCCAACAAAAAGTCATATAAGACAAAAAGTCAAAAAGGTCAAGCAGGGGGAAAAGTTCCCACTGCTCAACCTCCAAAACTAGCCCCTGCTAGTGTTAATCTTCAAACAGCTTATTCATAAGCCAATTTGGCTTATCCAGACTTGCAACAACTTATTTTTTGTAATAGATCTTCCTCATTTGACCAATTTATTTGATCTGGAGCTTATTAGACTTTGACTTTGACTTTTTACTAGAAAACTCATTAAGTTGACTTTACAACAAGTGCTTATCTGCTTATTCTGGCTTTGTGCTTATTTGAAGACTTTTTGATTATTTTGCTTAGTTAATTCATTTAAAAGCTTTTGTAAGTTGAATCAGCACTTGAGGTGGTCTAAAACTCAAAAACGACTATTTTGTCATTTTGTGAAGAGAGTCTTGGCTTATTTCAGGCTTATTTATTGTGCTTTTTCCAATTTTCTTTTTGCAGATCTCTTAAGTAACTCAAAAGAAGCTTGTGTGTCAAATTTTAGCTTATGGCATCAGCTTATAGCTTAACGGGCCTAAAAGCCCATTAACAATAAGCTGCTTTGAAATAAGCTAACTTAAACACATTTTCAGCTTTTGGGCCTTTAGAGTTTTGTTCTTAAAATCAAATTTTAAGTCAGATAGGAGCTTTTGGGCCTATTTGGATAATATTTTTCTTATTGGGCCAATTTGAGCCCATTAAGGGACTGTTTGGACTTTTAGCCCATTTTAAGGCCCAATAGGGGTATTTTTGTAATTTGAACTTCATTTCGGTGTTTATTAGGTTAAAATAAGTAGGTTTGCAACTTTTTAGAATTTTTTATAAATTTTGGATTTTTATTAATATTTTATTATTATTTTATTATTAAAAAATAAAATTTAGATTTTTCAAAGTTTTTCATTTCTTTTAGATCAAATACATTAAGTTAGAAATTTTACAATTTTTAAAATATTTTTATTGTCATTAGATTAATTTTTAGAATTATTTTAAGTTTTAATAGTTTTTAATTATTTTTTAATAGTTTTTATTAATTTTAAAATTTTCAAAAATAGTTTTAATTTTAGTTAACATATTTTAGAGGTTTACAAGTAAAAAATCTCATTTTGGGCTTTTTGTTAATTAAATTGATTTTTTGGGCTTTAATTAGCATTAAAAAAGTATCATTTAATTAAATAAAAGGTTTGAGTGATTGATTTTTTGTAAACTCTAATTACATTTTTTAGGATTTATTGCAATTTTCTAGGAATTTTTAGGGTAAATTTTTAATTTTGTCACTTTTTCCGGTTTTACGTGTACGACTATTCGTCTTAGTTTAATTCATAATCGTAACCGTCTTTATCTTCTAATCTCTTTTCTTCTTTTCATATCTCATCAATATAACACAAAGCATTAATCAATTCTTAACACAGCGCACTTGCCTCCTTGGGAAACGAACTTGAACTTCATTGGTCATTAGTGTTTGGTTTTCCTAAACCGACACTTAATACTTTCTACTTTTACGCTCTTTTCCTAAAGAGTGGTAAAAACACTACATCATGCCTCTGGTGTTATGGTTATGGTACCTCCATAACTAGGTGAAACTGGTCATGCATGTATATGGCTAAGGTAACTATTAAAACATAAGCATTTAATCTGTAACTACTAGGGAAAACAGTTGGCTGCATACGGTAAATCCTAATGAAAGAAGAGATTGTCATTACTGAAGGACGGGAAATCCATACCTTATGTCCAGTAGAAGCTAAGGAAAAATGATGAAGACTAATCCGCCTCGACGGATAACACTACATAAGAAATATGGACGTGTATGAGTTGTCTGAATTACATGTGTTTTACTGGTTCCGTGTGTTATTAGCTTGTTATATGTATTATGTCATGTTTTACAGTTTACTTTGTTAACTGTAGTTATTCTTATGTTCTGTTGTGTATTATTCATGTATTAGTGTATTATAATACTTGTATTGTAATACTAAGTAACTTTCTAAAAATAGCAGGTTTCCATAAATAGTAAGTTTCCAAAAATAGGAAGTTTCCAAAAATAGAAAGTTCCCAAAATAGAAAGTTCCCAAAAATAGTAAGTTTCAATAATTAGAATTAAGTTGAATTATAAATAATAAGTGAAGTTAAATTAGTACAATACAAGTCATGGTTATAGCTTAATAATTAAAGAGTAAAGTGCAAAAATCATCCATGTGGTTTGTCAAAAGTTTGAATTACATCCCTCGTTAATACTTCGCACAACATACATCATTGTGGTTGTAAAATAGTACACCATACATCCCTGAGGACGGATGGTGCAAATATTTTTCCATTAAGGGTTAAAAGTGTTTGTTATCTTAGGGGTATTTTAGTCCTTTTACAACCTAGGGATGATTTTTGCACCTAACTTTTCAAAAAAAAAAATTTCCAAAAAAAATTCAATTTTTTTTTAAAAAAGTTTCGAAAAATGTTTTCTTTTTTCGAAAAATGTTTTTTTTAATGTTTTTTTTTAAGTTTCGAAAATATATTTGAAAAAAGTTTTTTTCAAAAAAAATTCAATTTTTTTTTAAAAAGTTTTGAAAATTGTTTCTTTTAATGTTTCGAAAAATGTTTTATTTTTTAAATGTTTTCTTTTTTAAAATAAGTTTCAAAAAAAATTTGAAATTTTTTTTTTTTCGAAAAAATTCAAATTTTTTTTTTAAATTTTCGAAAAAAGTTTTTTTTTTCCAAAGTTTTTTTTAAAAAAAGTTTTTTAAAAAAAGCTTTTCTTAAAAAAAGATTTTTTTTTCGAAAAACATTTTAAAAAATAACTTTTGAAATTTTTTTTTTCGAAGATTAAAAAAAAATTTGAGTTTTTTTGAAAAATAAGTTTTTTAGAAAAGCTTTTTTTTTTAAAAGTTTTTTTTTTCGAAAAACATTTAAAAAAAAACTTTTGAAAAAAAAACTTTTTTCAAAATTTTAAAAAAAAAATTTGAATTTTTTCGAAAAAAAAAATTTCAAACTTTTTTTGAAACTTATTTTAAAAAAGAAAACATTTAAAAAATAAAACATTTTTCAAAACTTTTAAAAAAAATTGAATTTTTTTGGAAAAAAACTTTTTTCAAATATATTTTTGAAACTTAAAAAAAAAATAAAAAAAAAAACATTTTTCGAAACTTTTTTAAAAAAAATTTGAATTTTTTTTGGAAATTTTTTTTTTTGAAAAGTTAGGTGCAAAAATCATCCCTAGGTTGTAAAAGGACTAAAATACCCCTAAGATAACAAACACTTTTAACCCTTAACGGAAAAATATTTGCACCATCCGTCCTCAGGGATGTATGGTGTACTATTTTACAACCACAATGATGTATGTTGCACGAAGTATTAACGAGGGATGTAATTCAAACTTTTGACAAACCACAGGGATGATTTTTGCACTTTACTCATAATTAAATAACTAGTTAATTTAATTAAACTATACATTATATGATTTTAATTAAAATACATGTTTAATTAAATGACTAAGTATAAATACCTTAGGTTATACATGAATTAATTTAATAAATTAATTAACCTAAAGTTTAATATGACATGATTTATAAAAATAGTTTTCATGAAAATCTGAATCCCGAGCCCGTGTTCTAATATAAGCCGAACCATATAAGCTATATACAAGTCCCACCGAGACCTTGGAGGGGTCTCGGTTGACACTACTTAATCTAACAAACATGTAAACATACCCCGACTTGAAGTCGGGGTCCCTTTGGTCTCGGGTCCGAACAACAAAACCAACCGAGCCCCATGGGGGGGAGGTCTCGGTGGTGCCTTGGTGCACACAAACCGAAACACAAACACACCCAGACCTTCGGTAGGGGTTCCTTGCTGCGTCCGAGCCACAAACTAACCAAGCCGAGACCTTTAGGGTCTCGGTGGTGGTGAATAAAAACAAGCCGAGCACCCCTTTGGGGGTCTCGGTGTCTCGATCGAACCAACCACACACAAACCAAACCCGTCCCATGTATTTATTTAATCCATTACATATTTTTATTTGTGTTCTTGATGATTAATTAAATAATTAACATGAAATCAAAAGATTTAAAAAGAAAGAAAAAGGGTTTGATTATACCGAATGCGTGTAGAATGAAAAGATGATCACGAACAATTAAACTAGCAACCAAAATCGTCTGGTTTTGCCTCTTGTTGTGGTGTAGCCGGCGGCACAAGGGAGGACAAGGAGGAGACAAAAACTTTTCTATAAACCTAAAAATAGTGAAAAATGTTTCCTCCTGATGTTTTTATTAAAATTGGTTTAGGGCCAAAAGGCCCACTTGGCCTCCTTCTTTGTCTTGCCGCGGCATATGGGGCCCACTAAGGGTAACCCGTAACTTTTCGTATGTTAAATAATTAATGTGTGTGTTCGTGATTTATTATTCGTGATTTTGGTATTCGTGATCGTGTCACATTTATAATATTCATGATTGTTCATTATTTATTGTCGTGACACGTGTATTAATATTATAAATGGAAAGTTTAAATTTTACCGTCTTTTCGTAATTTACTGTTCACGTGTACTGTTTATAGGTTTTTAATGCGGGTTTTACAACTCTTCCCCTATAAAAGAACAATTCGTCCTCGAATTGGAGAAACGTAAACTAAAAGAAAAACATACCCGAATTAGAACTGGAAATGAGGGTAAGAAGTCCGTATAGACTCCTCCGTCTCCCAAGTGGCTTCCCGCTCAGGATGATCCCTCCAGAGGATTTTGACGAAAGGGATCGTCTTCCTCCGCATGACATAATCTTGCCGATCAAGAACTCTCTCGGGTTCTTCGACATATGAAAGATCCTCTCGAATCTGATCAAGTGGATACTGGACAACATGAACTGGATGATAGTTATATCCCCTGAGTAAGGACACATGGAACACGTTGTGAACGTGTGATAGCTGAGGCGGTAACGCTAAACGGTATGATACTTCACCAACGCGTTCTATGATGTCGAACGGTCCGATGAAGCGAGGAATGAGCTTCCCTCTGATTCCAAAATGTCTAACTCCTCGTGCAGGTGATACCTTGAGGAAAACGTGATCACCTACATTGAAAGACACATCTCTATGACGTTTATCAGCATAGCTCTTCTGACAAGCACGAGCTTCCTGAAGCTTTGCCTTGGCGACAGCGACCTTCTCATTGGTCACATCAATCATCTCTAGACCTTCAAGCATTCGTTCGCCCACCTGATCCCAGCAGATTGGGGCGCGACACTTTCTGCCATACAACATCTCAAAGGGAGCACACTTGATGCTAGCGTGCCAGCTGTTGTTGTATGTGAATTCTACTAGGAATATATAATCATCCCAGCTTCCTGACCATTCTAGAGCACACGATCGCAGCATGTCCTCCAATGTCTGAATGGTACGCTCCGACTATCCGTCGGTCTGAGGATGAAAGGCAGTATTGAGCTTAAGTCTAGTGCCCCAAGATTTCTGTAGACTCTGCCAGAAACGTGATGTGAAATGGGGATCTCTGTCAGAGATGATTTCTAATGGAGTACCATGCAGTCTCATGATCTCC
The DNA here is from genome assembly GCA_025667525.1 of Glebionis coronaria. Lineage (NCBI taxonomy): Eukaryota > Viridiplantae > Streptophyta > Magnoliopsida > Asterales > Asteraceae > Glebionis > Glebionis coronaria. The sequence continues at coordinate 284,426,963 of CM046879.1, forward strand.
CTCTGGAATGTGTCTGCTAATTTGCTGACCAGATGCTCCTTGCGAATCGGCAGAAAATGAGCAGATTTAGTCAACCTATCCACAATAACCCAGATAGCATCGTTCTTCTTCTGAGTAACCGGAAGACCAGTAACAAAGTACATGGAGATTTTGTCCCACTTCCACGCTGGAATATCTAATGGTTGTAGTAAACCACTAGCTCGCTGATGTTCAATCTTCACCTGCTGGCAGATCATACACTTTGAAACGAAGGTGGCAACATCCTGCTTCATACCACTCCACCAAAAGTGTTGCTTGATGTCGTGGTACATCTTGGTAGAACCAGGATGTATGGTAAATGGAGAACTGTGAGCCTCAGTCAACACAGCTTCCCTAAGAGTAGAGTCATCAGGAAAAACTAGTCTAGTGCCCTGCCATAAGATACCATCGTCATCAACACGAAACTCCGTCTGCTGATCAAGGTTTTGAATGATAGCCCAAATCTCACCATCGTCCTTCTGAGCTTCCTTGATCCTAGAATGTAAGTCTGGTTCCACTCTAAGATTATCCCACTAACCGTGTTGTCCTTGTACACAAAACTCAATATTAGTCATCTCTAGGTCAAGAATGATCTCCTTTGCAATCCAAATGCCAGCAATCATACCCAAACTTCTGCTTAGAGCATCTGCCACTACATTCTCCTTACCAGGATGATACTGGATGTTGGTGTCGTAATCCTTCAATAGCTCTAACCATCTTCTCTGTCTCATGTTCAGTTCCTTCTGGGTGAAGATGTACTTGAGACTCTTGTGGTCGGTGAATATGTCACATGATTCACCATACAAATAATGTCTCCAGATCTTCAATGTGAAAACAACTGCTGCAAGCTCCAAATCGTGAGTATGATAGTTTTCTTAATAAGGTTTCAGCCGTCGTGATGCGTATGCAATAACCTTCCCATGTTGCATGAGAACGCAGCCTAAACCCTTTCCTGAAGCATCACTATATATCTGAAATCCACCTGAGCCAGATGGGAGAGTAAGAATAGGTGCAGTCACTAACTTCTGCTTCAAATCTTCAAAGCTCTTCTCTCGCTCTTCCGTCCAGACGAATTTATCTCCTTTCCTCATCAGCTTAGTCAAAGGTAAGGCTAACCGTGAAAAGTTCTCTACAAACCTGCGGTAGTAGCCAGCTAAACCCAGAAAACTTCTAGCTTCTGTTGCAGATGTAGGTCTCGGTCATTTAATGATAGCTTCAACCTTGGTAGGATCCATGGTGATCCCCTCTGCAGATACAATATGGCCCAAAAATGCCACCTTGGTTAACCAGACCTCACACTTAGAGAACTTGGCGTACAGCTGCTTCTGACGAAGAATCCGTAAGACTGTACGAAGGTGTTCCTCATGTTCCTCCTTGGATTTGGAGAATATCATGATGTCATCAATGAACACAATAACGAACTTGTCCAGAAACTCATGGAAGACACGGTTCATCAAATCCATGAAGAAAGCTGGAGCATTAGTGAGTCCGAATGGCATGACTACGAACTCGTAGTGCCCATAACGTGTACGGAAAACAGTCTTAGAGATATCCTTCTCTTTAACCCGTAACTGATGGTAGTCGGACCTCAGATCGATCTTGGAGAAATGCATGGCGCCGTGAAGTTGATCAAATATGTCATCAATTCGCGGCAAAGGATAACGATTCCTGATCGTGATCTTGCTCAGCTCACGATAGTCTATACATAAACGCATGATGCCGTCTTTCTTCTTCACGAACAGTACCGGTGCACCCCATGGTGACGCACTGGGACGGATGAAACCTCGTTCCAGAAGTTCCTGTAGCTGATCTTTTAGTTCCTTAAGCTCTATAGGAGCCATACGGTAAGGAGCTTTGGAAATCGGCTCTGCACCTGGTATGAGCTCGATTCCAAACTCAACTTCACGAACAGGTGGTATGCCCGGAAGTTCATCTAGAAATAAGTCAAGAAATTCTAACACAATAGGCTGATCTTGGATTGATGGAGACTCGGCAGTAATGTCATGAATATTGGCTATGAAGCCCTGACAGCTGTGTGATAGCAATGCACGCGCCTCCATGGATGAAATAATCTGTACTGACCTCCCTGGAAGAAAACTATGGTGTATGTACTCTGGAGATTTAACATCACCGAAGATAACCCGATAAGTGTGGCAGTCAATCGTGGCCTGGTGTTTGGATAACAAGTCCATGTCCAAAATCAAGTCAAAATCGCACATGTCCAAAGGAAGTGCGTCAACTCTACGGATCTTGTCATAAAATTCTAGGGGAAGATCTATGTACACCTGAGTGATTCGTACAGAGTCCCTAAGTGGCGTGGAAATGCATAAGGCATTAACTAATGGCATCGGGGAAATCCTAACACGTACAACAAAAGTTATGGACACGACTGAATGCGTCGCTCCAGTATCAAATAGAACACATGCTGCCAAACCATTCATAAAGAGATTTTCGGTAATGGTAGCTGAAGTCTTATTCGCCTGATCTCTAGTAGTAGTGAACACGTGACCAGAAGTAGGAGGTGGCTTAGTGTCAGCGTGTCCAGAGATGCCTTCTATCTCACCCTGGCGACAGTCCTTCTGCTGATGGCCTTGTGCGCCACACTTGAAGCAACCACCAGTACCTCGGCGACAAATACCAGAGTGTTTGCGCGAACAAGTAGGACATACAGGATGCGTGAATCCTCCAACAGGCGTCCTAGTTAGCTGAGAGCCTGTTTAAGGATTACATGCATGAGACATGATCGTGGAACATAAACATGATTACATAGAAGGTGTAAAAGTTACCAGATGAGGTAGAACGGTTAGCCTGTGAACCCATGCGGTCCTGATCCTTGTCGTTACCATTGTTCCTGATTTAACAACTGTTGGAGTGTCAGAATATCATAACATAAAATAGTTGAATCATAAAGGAAGATTAATGTAGGTGTAGAAACTAGAAGGGGGGGGTTGCATAGTTTCTAGTTCATTTTCAAAACATTTCGTTTATTCCACTGGTCGTGGTTCCTTAAATATCACTGCGGTTCCTTATCAATAAAGAATTGCGGGCTCAATAAAGAACCGCCTACAGTGGATGCCAAATATTGATACTTTGTAAACCTTGACAATCGTTTGTATCAAATTCTCGATTAAGCTTGACTAGATATGATATGTGTTTGTAATAGATAACAACTATAAGTAAGGAAACACACAAACACATCAAATTAAGTGTACATCAAGCAATAGTCTAAACACTAAGCACACACGTACTAAGCCTTAGCTTTTCCGCAACTAAGATGTTTAGGCTAAAGGATGCACACTTGACCATAATCTAAACATGAGGCACACACGTACTAAGCCTTAGCTTTTCTGCAACTTAGATGTTTAGATTATGATATGCACACAACACACAACATATAAATACATCTATAATAGTAAAGACATAAATGTAAAGGAAAGTACCGACACGATGATTTATAGTGGTTCGGTCACGAAGCTCCTCTTCGCCCTACTCTACTCCTCGAGTACACCTTACTCGAGAGTTACTTCACTAGTCAACAAAACTCCTTTCAAGGCGGAGAAAACCATACACGTCGCTTACACAATTTTCGACAGTAAGCTAGATGTCGAGTCCTAATCTTAGGTAGGACCAATCGACACAACATTTCCCACTTCCCCATTTAACGACACAAGGCTAGATGTCGAGTTCTAATCGAAAGGTAGAACCAATCTTCACAACGTTGCCTACTTCACCATTTTAGACACAAGGCTAGATGTCGAGTTCTAATCGAAGGGTAGAACCAATCTTCACGACTCTTCACTTTGAAGCTAAGTGAGAACTTCACTAGACACAACTACATCACTTTATAGTTTAGTGAGAACTCACAAGACACAACCACATCACTTTATAGTTTAGTGAGAACTCACAACTCTTACCTATTACAACTCAATAAAACACATATCCAAGTGTACACGTGTAACTTGGATCTACACAACATTAATCCAAGTATACACATATACAATGGATTTACACAAGACTTAATCCAAGTATTCACAAATACAATGGATTAACACAACTAATCCAAGTATATACAAATACATTGGATCTACACAATACTGATCCAAGTATACCCATATACATTGGATCTATACAAGATTGATCCAAGTATACACATATACATTGGATCTACACAAGACACAAATAAAAATGATGAACATGATGATCTTCATCAAGACTTCATCCTTAATCACATCACAAAAGTGTGAGTGATCTTCTCTTTGCACTTAAGAGGATGAGGAGATTGAAGGAGAGAATCACATCTTAAACAAGATTAGTCTAAACTAACTAATCAAAGTTTTAAAGATGTTTTTGAAGAAACTGTGCAAAAAGGGTTGAAAGAAAATCTGGAACTGATCCACTATTTATAGGGCAACATTGCAACGGTAAAAAACACCCGTGGTTCCTTATCTCTACCCACGATTCCTTATCAATAAGGAACCGCGGGTTCCTTTAAGAAACCTCCGCGTTGGAGTCCGTGCAAATTTGGCCTTTAGTGGGGATATGCCATCTGGGGTAGTTTATACCCTTAAAGGATATTCTTTTGGCATATGGAATATGCCAAATTCAAATTTCCATCTTCTTTTTAATAAAATATTTTCTTAAAAATAAAGTTAATTAAAATCTTTTGTCACATTTGATTAAATGTGAGTTTTAAGAAAATATTAATCCTTGATCACTTAGTTAGGTTAATGAAATGTTTGTACATACCTTGAGTGATTCATGCCGAATGCGATCTTGGAGGTGTCGAGAGAAGTATACAAATTTATTCTTGAGTGATTACGAGTACCTTAACATTTTACATAATGTATTGCGAATTATACGTTTGTCATCAACAAAACATAAAGAGATTATATCGACAAAGCATCGTAATGTTTGCACTAACAATCTCCCCCTTTTTGATGATGACAAACAAGTAAACCGCAACACATATTAAAATGCATAAGTTACTCGTTTACACTTACTTCTCCCCCTTTTGTCGAATCAAAAAGGTAGTCAACGTCTAGAAGAAGAGAAGAAGCAATGTCGAGAGAGAACACGTCTAAAGAGGTAGTCATCGAAAGCACGTCATTTGAAGAAGAAAATAATTGACGTCACACGAGCTTGCATCCGAAAGGTAGTCTTCATTAGTAGAAGAGGAGGATCGACTTCGAGAGAACATGCATCCAAAAATCTAATCATCCATTGTGGTTGTCGTTTGAGAGGCGAGAATCCAAACCATAAACCTATCATACAAAAATATTGAGCTTGCGTCATCCTAGTGAAGTCTTCAATCACCATAGGTTAACCAACTCCAAGCATAATAATATGCTTATCTACGAGTGTCCAAAATGTATTACTTGGAATATGTTCGATGAATGCAATTTGAGTGAGTCAACGATCACAAATGTAATGACTTGAACTCTTGAAAACGCTCCCCCTTGATATGAGCTCCCCCCTGCTTGAGGCACCAACAAAGCAAGAATAGTGACGAGCTAAAAATTAGGTTAGAAGTGTCCTACAAAACAAAGTTAATGGACAAGAGCATATGCATAATGAGATGTCACCCAAACGGAGTTGGCTTTAAACAACTCGAGTAAAAAAAGAGGGACTCGAGAGAAAGCTAAAACAATCTTAACTTTTAGAAGTGTCAAAATATGACAAGTTAAGAAAAATAAGAGGGCTATTAGAAAGAAAATAGAATCCAACTTATTTTGGTGACACCAAAAAAATATATAAAGAGGACTAAGAGAGAAAAGAGATGTCCAATTTAAGATAAAAATATTGTCGAGAGAACATACTCCACTTTTAATATTTTGGCAAGAAATACCAAATCAAAGAGAGTATGACAATGACAAAAAAATAAGATTCCATATAGTCGAAAAGAGAGGAAGAATGACTATGATGGAAAAAGAAAACGAGGATGATAAACAAGTCGTTTGCACAAACAATGACAAGCATTGGAGAAATAAGTGTGCACGCGATGCTATCAATCCAAAAAAAACAAAGGAGAGGATCTTGACAAGATCAATTCACAATTCTTGGAATAGAGATAGAAAAGAAACATCCATACCAATTGTAATATGTCCAAGGGTAAAAAGCTTAGAATTTTTGGAATCACCCAAGAAAATTCAAGATTTAACCATCAACTCTCAAAAAAACAAGGAGAGGATTGTGAGGAAATCAATTCAAAATTGTTGGAATAGAGGTAGAAAGGAAACATCCAAGAATTTGAAGATATCATCTCAAGGGGTTAAAAACTTAGAATTGATGGAATCACCCATACTAATTGTAAATTTTAACCGCAATCAACTCTCAACAAAGAAGAACAAAAACATCTCAACCTAGAGACATTTTTGAACAAAAAAAAAAGAAAACCAAAAGCGGATAAATCGACGCTTTAAAAAAATATTCTGGATATAAGACATTATAGGCAAGGATGCTTATGAATGTCGACACCAAATGGTGTTTAGCATACGATAAACTACATGCTCAAAGTTTCATAGCTCTTCTCAATCATTATGAATGTTCAAAGAACAATTACATGATGAGGAAAGGGTGAGGCTCGACTCAACTTAGTTTAGAAAGAATAGAAGAAACTGACTCGACATAGAAGAGCATGATTAAAATGAATTGAGAGAGACTCGACAAAGAAGTTAAGGATAACTTCACGAAACAAGAGAAGAAACTCAAAAGAGAAGAAAAGAGGGAATCTTCAAGAAAACTCGTCCAAAGAGAAAAAGACCAAAACGAACAAGGGACTCAATGGTCGCGGTTCGTTAAATAGGTCCGTGGTTCATTATCAATAATGAGACCCAAGGTTATTTGAGGAACCGTGGACATTGTGTGACAATCCGTCAATTTATGATTGATATTTTATTCTCAATATTTATTTGAAAACATTATTTTAATATTACATTATGAACTCACTTATTTTTGGGAAGAAATTTGGATTTACGTCTTGAAGTAGCATCGACTACGTCTAAACCGGAGGATTCAACGTTACGTGCTTACGTTTACATACACCGTTTTGGTGACAGTCCGACATTTCAGAAAATAAATTTATCCGTGAATATTATTTTGGAGTTTTAAATTTGTGTTAGTTCATAAACTCACAAATTTACGAGAAGAGACTAGGACTTACGATTTTATTTTAACGTCCTTTACGACTAAACCGGAAACCTTAGGATTACGTATTTACGTTTTCGAACTCCGTTTTTGATGAGACAATTTTTATTAGATTCGTTTTGTGCCGTTGATTCACAATTTATAAAAACGTTTTTCGTAAAACGACCCGAGGGCACGCAAATCGAGGAAACTAGAATCGAGGAGTACCCGTAAATAAATAGGGATGAGACAAGTGGGACACTTGACCCACCCCCACTATAACCATCCCACACAACACCACCACACCATATTTGGTGTCAAGTTGTAAGCTAAGCTTACACTTGTCATTCTAGCTTACAAAGTAAGCCATTCTTCCATCAAAACTAGCTACCAAAAACTACTACCTTCATTACATACATGAAAATCAACCAAAACTCTCTCTTCCTCTCTCTATAATTTCGTCCCATATCATCACCACAACACCCCATTCATACAAAATTTAACCACAAACATTTGTTATACTTAAGATATGTTAATCTCCATTCAAAGAGATGAAGATTGGTGCAAGTTTTAACATCCAAGGAGAAGTTTTCAAGGGATTCAAGGGCTGATTTTCCACAAGGTGTTCATGAAGATAGGTGATCTTGAAGATGGTCTTGCTTATTCATAAGTTTCTCCATCAAAATCCATGTCCAAATCACAACCTACATCAACTTGGTGGTATAAAGATTGTCCTCCTCATCTTCTTGTTATTTTGATTATGTAATCATGTATTTTATTTCCTATTGTATATGTATATGATGATTATATGATGATAAAAGTATTGTGTGGGGATTTGGTGTTAATAATCATGGATAAAAAGATGAAAAACTATAAGTAAAAATGGGTTAATCTTGCTTAAATTAGTAGGCTGTATAAAACAGTAAAGAATCATATGATGAACTGATAAAATGGCATAGATTAATTGATATACAGTAAGCTATGAGTCTTGTACACGTGTGATAGTTGGCCATGCAATGGAATCATTGTAATGAATGATATATGATCAAAACAAGTTTAAAGTACAAATCTGAGTTTACTGTTTTGGACGATTTTTAAAAAATACTTAGAAGATTATTCAACAGTAGCTATAGAAGAGTTAAATGGAGCACATGTCATGTAGTTTATGTCATAAAAATTTGAGCTTCTATCTCCATATATAACTCTAGATATGGCAGTTTTGGTGAAGATGAAAATAAAAATCAGATTTTGGAAATTAAAGTATAATAGTATTATATAAGCACTCAAATAAAAATAGTATAAAATGTAAATAAAAACCCACTAACTCATATAATACATTTATATAAATATGTACAATGGTAAATAAGTGGACATTTTATAAAAATGGTAACTTGTTAAGTTTTATAAGTTATAAAACTATAAACTTGATTTTTACGACTTTTTCGGCTATTACCGTAAAATTAACGTTTTTCGCCAAATAAAACTTAGACGACCAAACCCGTCTAATGTAAAGCTTATAAAAGTCATATACTAATATATAAGTATCTAATACAAGTAAAAACCGATAAAACCCGAACTATAAGAAATACGGACATTTATGAGCTAATTAAGCATACTGGACTAATAATTGGACTAAATAAGATAAAAACTTGTAAAAAGAACTTATTGGGCTTAACCCATTTAGGCCCAACTTGTAAGGTGTAGATACTGATAATATAAGTATAACATGGATTAATATAAGTTAAGAACTTATAATAGGCTTATTGGACCTAAAACACGTAAATAGGTAAAACTAGTAAACTAGTATAAACGTTACCGACACATAACACTAAAATGAGCAAACGAGAATATGTAAACCCACTTGATCATCATATATATAATCATCATATGTATACATAATTTTTATTTTTATAAAGTCATTGGACATGAGTCTAAGACGAGTATTATTTGTCTAGGTTTCCGTGATTGAAGCACGTACCGTACGACCGAATTGCCGATAACCCGCCTTCCCACATCAACGTGAGTTCATAGCCTCGCACTCTTTTAAATGTTTTTATGAAATGTTTTATAAACCCGCGAGGGAGATAACATGTTAGTTTTTATAAAATAGGACACCATTTGTCCCGATTGTTTGTTTATTGATTTGGACCCGTATGATTGAATGACCCGATTGTATGACCCGATAAATGATTAAAGGACCCGATATATGAAATCAAATGGATTATTAAAGTTAGGTTATGTCACTAAAAGTCCCATTAGCATGAATTGTGAACTACCAGGATTTGGTAGACGCTTATGCATTTAATAGTACTATTTGGGGACGATCACCCCAGTTCGCGCCTTGACGGTTGATTCCCGTCGTGCCACATTGATTGGTAAGCGAATTTATGTATGAGAAGATTTCCATAGCGTGACCTTTGTGACGACACGCTACTTTAGATGGGAAAATTGAGTATCGGGTTAGCTACCCGTTGTTGGTTTAGTAAGGTAACAATGTCATGCGGCTTATAATAATCCAAACTAACGAAATACTACTAGACGCACCGAATTACGATGTATTGCCTGACTAGCAATACAGGGTCATACTATTGATATTATGTCCGTGTTTTGGTTTTCATAACCATATTCATATAACGGTTTTTATTTTCATACAACGTCATAAGACGTATTGTATGATGTTTTTACGACATTGGCTCGTATAATGATTTCTAAGGCAAACGCCTATATTATGATTTTGATGAAGATTTGTATAAAATGACTTTGGCTATTTTATTGCCTATTAAAATGATTTGTACAAAATGATTTTCAGTAATAATTTTATACTGATATTATATTGATGGATTTTATTAAACTCTATAAATTCATTCGGCGTTATCGCTGACCTTTTCTTTTAACATGTTTTATCTCAGGTACTTGAAGGTAATTCTCGGGAAGACAACAAGAATTCATGGCCCGCACTTAAACAACAAGTTCCATTCAAATACTTTGTAAAACTTTGTATGAAATAATATGACTTGGGACTGATGTAACTTTGATATTTATGAATGGAAATGCTTTATTAATAAGCGACGCGATTTTAAGCGTTGTCTATGATGTGAGTAATGTGCTATCCCGTAACACCAACGAGTCTTCCGCTGTATTGAGTTGTATAAATTTGAGGGTGTTACAGTTTGGTACCAGAGCTCTCGTTATAGAGAACGAAAGATTTTTAAAACCAAGGTTTTGAATAAAACATTTCAAAATCTTTTAACTATAAACATTTTTCTAAAAATGTCTAAAAATCTTTTGACTATAACGGTGCCGAAGAATTCCCGAGTTACCGACAAGGCCAGACTGAGAAGTGTTATTTTATATATATATAACTTGGATTATATATATATGATGTAATTTTATTACATGATTGTTTGATGATTATTTCTATATTTATACGAGGTATTTATACGACGTAGATTGTCACAAGTAACCCTAACTCCCCTAGCAAATCAATCGAAGCTATTCTCGTAGGAATTCTAGCTATCCTAGATCTAAACCAAGTTGTGGATATTTATGATCCCAACAAATGGTTGATATTCGTAGAAATGTAGATATTAGTTGATTGTGAAATTGAAAGAAGAATTGGCGAGATTAAATCTGATATCGATGTCATGACGATCTTTCCTTATAGAGTGGAGTTTGACAAAACGTTATCACCTAGAAAGATGTCATCTGATTCGTTGTCATCCAATTCTTAAATTGAAATCGAAAGGGTGAATGTTGCACTTGAGGCTGTCATTGGAACCATTACCCAAAAGCTTCATGCCACTATTACCTTTCCGAGAAATCTAATTGAATGTGTGAGTCATCTCATGCTAGTGACTCATTTGATAATTATTGATAAAGGAGTTATAGGATTAGAAATTAAGTATTGATCATATCGAGCTTTTATTGCCCTTTTAAGGTGTAAGAATAAGGATGAAAGTATTGGGAAATGAGGTAGGATATCGAATTGAGTAAAAGTTGATTAAAACTTGAATGAAGTAAAAATTTAACTTGTATGAAATATGAGATTGTTAAGAAGAAGTCGTTAAGTTCTGTGATTAAATCATAAGTTTTTAAATGATTGTTGATTCGTGTTAAGGGTTGTTCCTAGGCCATTGTCCGCTAACGAGGATGCCTAGTGTCCAAGAAATAAATTGAAGAAATCTTCTTCTGAATTGGGACCGATGGATCTTCCGGGACATGTGGAACACCTAATGACTCTTGTAGATTAGTATTCATTGTGGTATCTTTTAAAAATCCCTAACTTAACTGAGATATCAGTTGGTAAGATGAGTTCTGAGAATTGTATGACATAGTGACACGTAATGTGTTACGGTACAATTTTGACTTGTTTGTAATTAATGAAAAGACTACCTTTGATTGCTAAATTCTACATGTATCGATGATATCTATCTTTTCTTGCTTCATCCTGATGTTCGCATTAGTGATGCAACCGTTGAACAAGTACTCATCTTGAATTGAGTTACGCTGTGAATTATTCTTCGTGAGTGCCATCGAGGTCATAAACCTCATGATTATTTGGCTAAAGCTCATTTCCTATCATATTGTAGTTAAGTTCTTGGTGAACAACTATTCATCACTCTTTTGCAGATCACTCATTCTTTTTATAAGATAAAACCGTGTGCCTTGAGAAAAAAATTGAATTTTCATCACTATAAGGATTATTCATAGTGAGATTTATAAGTGATTGTTATTGAAATGAAGTTGTTTATAAAACACTTTGGAAAACCTAATTGTTTTCATAATAAAGAAAATCTTTGTAAATTTATTCTTGATTCTTATTTAAGAATTAAGCATGAAAATGTTTTTATTATAAACATGATGGTAAAATTTTGACGAATTGAGTATTGCATCGTTAGTCTTGAAATTGTATATAGTTGCGCGCCTACATACAATTTGGAAGGGACCATGCAAGGCTGATTAGTAGTCACCATAAAATTGTTAATAAACATTATATTTTCTTTGAAGATTGTGAAAAATTAAATTCAAATTTATTTTGAACATTTTATATAATTGGTCGAACTAAGGAATTTAAAATTTTTACGTTTACGTTTCATAAAAATTAACTAATTATTATTTAATTACTTGTAGTAATTATCGACGCTTTAGACATCGGATTGAGTAAAACAGATAAAGATAATAGTAAAGAAGAAACTAAAACAAAGAAAATGTGAAGAAAAAACTTTGAATAAATACGGACATGATATTTATATCATCAGGAGAAGTGAATATAGATACTGACACATAATATAGAAAGGATAAAGAACCAATTGGGATGTGTTCCTTAGTAATGATGGTACAAAATAAATTGCCGAACGTTTTAAAAATAAATGATGTTTGTAAGAAGGATAATATAAACAAAAAAAAGGGGTTCGCGGATAATGTGAACCATTAGAATTGAGAAGCCGATGGCGTTAGATATATAAAAGACCACTTGTGATTGTCTAAAATTGGAGAATTGTGAAATTTAGTTATGTTGGAATTTGTAAGTATAAGTATTCTATTTATGTCATTCATGACTAAAAGTATCTTTGTCTGAAGAAGTTATACTGATGGCAATTATGAAGGCAGACATCGCCTCATACATTAGTAAATGTCTAGCTATTGCAAAGGTCATCATCTGAATTTGATTCGATTTGGGTCATCGTCGACAGACTGACCAAATCTGCTAATATCATTCCTGTTAATGATAAATGCAAAAGAGTTATGTAAACATAGTGTGCCTGTATCGAACATCTATATCAAGATCCTCGCTTCGCATCGAATTTCTAGAGATTTGCTCAGAAATCATTGAGAACGAACCTTGATGAGAGTACTATGTACCACCCCAATCGAAGGGACGAGGTAAGGTAACGATACAAAGTAATATAAGTGCTATTTTATGTCTGAATGAATGACCTTTGGTAATAAATCGTATAATCGTTTTCCTTTGGAGAGATTATCATTGATAATCATCATACTAGGATTGAGATCGAATCTTGTTAGGATCTAAATATTAGAGCATCTGTAAGCAAGAGTTGAGATGAAGACATCCGACATACACCCATTGTGAGTTGGACATGTCTTTCAGGTTTAAGGTTTCCTATGATGGCGAACCTAACCTTACAAAATACCTGACCCGCGAGATCTGAAATGATTGTTGAAATTAGGATCTGATTATTGACTGTCGGTAGTGGGCAAGAGGTTATGTGAATATGAAATGTAGATCTTGAAGTGCCAAATGGGTAGCGAAGTTATGCCACAATTTTTAACCTTGGAAAAATGAATTCATGATCTGACAAATCATGGGATATAAGTCCTCGTTGTATGGGACCATTGAGATGATGTAAAAGTTGGGATTGAAAGGCATATAAGCTGGATCTACCCTAGGACTTCAAAAGACTGCGTGAATTATGTTTCGTATATCGAACTTGATGGAATATCTATCAAGTGAGAATCTGATTATTCTTAGTAGAGCTTAGATCGGCGAAAAGTTGCATTCATCAAAAACCCGTGAACATCATGGATAGAGAAAGTAAGTCAACATTTAGCCTGATCTTATTCCCGTAGTTATGTTTGATTAAACTCGCGTATTATAATGGATTACACTTGTGAGAAAAGACCGACTGTGGAGGAAATAACCACATGGCTTTAACTCTATAAGAAGCGAGTGGTAAGGTAAGATGATCTTTGAGAACAAAGATCCTGTTTAGGGGTAAATGCTGTGACAATCCGTCAATTTATGATTGATATTTTATTCTCAATATTTATTTGAAAACATTATTTTAATGTTACATTATGAACTCACTTATTTTTGGGAAGAAATTTGGATTTACGTCTTGAAGTAGCATCGACTACGTCTAAACCGGAGGATTCAACGTTACGTGCTTACGTTTACATACACCGTTTTGGTGACAGTCCGACATTTCAGAAAATAAATTTATCCGTGAATATTATTTTGGAGTTTTAAATTTGTGTTAGTTCATAAACTCACAAATTTACGAGAAGAGATTAGGACTTACGATTTTATTTTAACGTCCTTTACGACTAAACCGGAAACCTTAGGATTACGTATTTACGTTTTCGAACTCCGTTTTTGATGAGACAATTTTTATTAGATTCGTTTTGTGCCGTTGATTCACAATTTATAAAAATGTTTTTCGTAAAACGACCCGAGGGCACGCAAATCGAGGAAACTAGAATCAAGGAGTACCCGTAAATAAATAGGGATGAGACAAGTGGGACACTTGCCCCACCCCCACTATAACCATCCCACACAACACCACCACACCACATTTGGTGTCAAGTTGTAAGCTAAGCTTACACTTGTCATTCTAGCTTACAAAGTAAGCCATTCTTCCATCAAAACTAGCTACCAAAAACTACTACCTTCATTACATACATGAAAATCAACCAAAACTCTCTCTTCCTCTCTCTATAATTTCGTCCCATATCATCACCACAACACCCCATTCATACAAAATTTAACCACAAACATTTGTTATACTTAAGATATGTTAATCTCCATTCAAAGAGATGAAGATTGGTGCAAGTTTTAACATCCAAGGAGAAGTTTTCAAGGGATTCAAGGGCTGATTTTCCACAAGGTGTTCATGAAGATAGGTGATCTTGAAGATGGTCTTGCTTATTAATAAGTTTCTCCATCAAAATCCATGTCCAAATCACAACCTACATCAACTTGGTGGTATAAAGATTGTCCTCCTCATCTTCTTGTTATTTTGATTATGTAATCATGTATTTTATTTCCTATTGTATATGTATATGATGATTATATGATGATAAAAGTATTGTGTGGAGATTTGGTGTTAATAATCATGGATAAAAAGATGAAAAACTATAAGTAAAAATGGGTTAATCTTGCTTAAATTAGTAGGCTGTATAAAACAGTAAAGAATCATATGATGAACTGATAAAATGGCATAGATTAATTGATATACAGTAAGCTATGAGTCTTGTACACATGTGAGAGTTGGCCATGCAATGGAATCATTGTAATGAGTGAGATATGATCAAAACAAGTTTAAAGTACAAATCTGAGTTCACTGTTTTGGACGATTTTTAGAAAATACTTAGAAGATGATTCAACAGTAGCTATAGAAGAGTTAAATGGAGCACATATCATGTAGTTTATGTCATAAAAATTTGAGCTTCTATCTCCATATAGAACTCTAGATATGGCAGTTTTGGTGAAGATGAAAATAAAAATCAGATTTTGGAAATTAAAGTATAATAGTATTATATAAGCACTCAAATAAAAGTAGTATAAAATGTAAATAAAAACCCACTAACTCATATAATACATTTATATAAATATGTACAATGGTAAATAAGTGGACATTTTATAAAAATGGTAACTTGTTAAGTTTTATAAGTTATAAAACTATAAACTTGATTTTTACGACTTTTTCGGCTATTACCGTAAAATTAACGTTTCTCGCCAAATAAAACTTAGACGACCAAACCCGTCTAATGTAAAGCTTATAAAAGTCATATACTGATATATAAGTATCTAATACAAGTAAAAACCGATAAAACCCGAACTATAAGAAATACGGACATTTACGAGCTAATTAAGCATATTGGACTAATAACTGGACTAAATAAGATAAAAACTTGTAAAAAGAACTTATTGGGCTTAACCCATTTAGGCCCAACTTGTAAGGTGTAGATACTGATAATATAAGTATAACATGGATTAATATAAGTTAAGAACTTATAATAGGCTTATTGGACCTAAAACACGTAAATAGGTAAAACTAGTAAACTAGTATAAACGTTACCGACACATAACACTAAAATGAGCAAACGAGAATATGTAAACCCACTTGATCATCATATATATAATCATCATATGTATACATAATTTTTATTTTTATAAAGTCATTGGACATGAGTCTAAGACGAGTATTATTTGTCTAGGTTTCCGTGATTGAAGCACGTACCGTACGACCGAATTGCCGATAACCCGCCTTCCCACATCAACGTGAGTTCATAGCCTCGCACTCTTTTAAATGTTTTTATGAAATGTTTTATAAACCCGCGAGGGAGATAACATGTTAGCTTTTATAAAATAGGACACCATTTGTCCCGATTGTTTGTTTATTGATTTGGACCCGTATGATTGAATGACCCGATTGTATGACCCGATAAATGATTAAAGGACCCGATATATGAAATCAAATGGATTATTAAAGTTAGGTTATGTCACTAAAAGTCCCATTAGCATGAATTGTGAACTACCAGGATTTGGTAGACGCTTATGCATTTAATAGTACTATTTGGGGACGATCACCCCAGTTCGCGCCTTGACGGTTGATTCCCGTCGTGCCACATTGATTGGTAAGCGAATTTATGTATGAGAAGATTTCCATAGCGTGACCTTTGTGACGACACGCTACTTTAGATGGGCAAATTGAGTATCGGGTTAGCTACCCGTTGTTGGTTTAGTAAGGTAACAATGTCATGCGGCTTATAATAATCCAAACTAACGAAATACTACTAGACGAACCGAATTACGATGTATTGCCTGACTAGCAATACAGGGTCATACTATTGATATTATGTCCGTGTTTTGGTTTTCATAACCATATTCATATAACGGTTTTTATTTTCATACAACGTCATAAGACGTATTGTATGATGTTTTTATGACATTGGCTCGTATAATGATTTTAAGGCAAACGCCTATATTATGATTTTGATGAAGATTTGTATAAAATGACTTTGGCTATTTTATTGCCTATTAAAATGATTTGTACAAAATGATTTTCAGTAATAATTTTATACTGATATTATATTGATGGATTTTATTAAACTCTATAAATTCATTCGGCGTTATCGCTGACCTTTTCTTTTAACATGTTTTATCTCAGGTACTTGAAGGTAATTCTCGGGAAGACAACAAGAATTCATGGCCCGCACTTAAACAACAAGTTCCATTCAAATACTTTGTAAAACTTTGCATGAAATAATATGACTTGGGACCGATGTAACTTTGATATTTATGAATGGAAATGCTTTATTAATAAGCTACGCGATTTTAAGCGTTGTCTATGATGTGAGTAATGTGCTATCCCGTAACACCAACGAGTCTTCCGCTGTATTGAGTTGTATAAATTTGAGGGTGTTACACATTGGGTGTCCAAAACCGATTATCGACTCAAAGGAAAATCACTTGGTCAAACAATTTAACATAAGATGCTAAATGGATTGAAAGTCAATGCTTCGGATATGACTTTTAACAATTGCAATTGCAAGTTAAAATTGCTTGAATATTTCAAAAGAAATATTTTAAGTTGTCAATCTTACTAGGAGACGAATTAGATATAAATCTAACCTTCCTTGACAACCGAGTGAGAAAATAAAGAAGAAAAGAAAGATCACGAGAATAACGAGATCCAAGACCCAAAGACAAATCATGTTGAAAAACATGAAAGGAAATACAGGAGAGTAAAGATCATACAAAAATGTACGAAACACAAGCCTAAAACTTAAGCATAATTTTAATCCTAGTTACACTAGAAATCTAAGATTTGCTTAAATTGTGTGTCTTATTAATAAGCAATGCACATGCTTAATTATAAGACAAGGTGATGGGTGATGGGTGATGTGGGTGGTGGAGGATGTGGTATGTTCTCCAAAGGTGAGATGGGTGAAGTGGGTGAATTTGGTGGGGTAAAAGGTGAAGTCACCAAGGGTTCAACAAAGTCATTCTCAAAGGGAATGCTTTGGATAGGTTGAGGTTGAGTAGTCACATCCAAGAGAGTACTAGGAGTGAAGGGTGAGATTAACTCATTCATTCTAGATTGAAATGAAGAGGAGGTAGAACCATGTGAATGGTTGGTACCATGGTTTGAGGTAGTCTTGCATGGTGCAAGAGGTGGCAAGGGTGATGAAGAGATGAGAATGGGCACAATCTCATTCTTAGGTGTGGCAAAAGGTGAAGAGTTAAGTTTAGGCAACTTAATCTTGATTTTGAGGTTCCTCTTTGAAGAGGAGGTTTTGGGTGATTTTGAGGTTCTTGTAGAAACCATGGTTGTAATGAAGGGTAAATATGAGTGGTTTGAAGTGTGAAGAAAATGGTTAACAAGGAGGGTTTAAAAGGATGAGGGGGTCATAAAAGTTTTGAAACAAAGATTCCAAAGGGTGTTGGAACAATTGGGAAGTTTCAGAAAACCCGAATTTGAGAGCTTCTGCCCGCGGTTCTTTATCTCCACCGGCGGTTCCATATTGATATGGAGCCGCGGTCTATTTAAAGAACCGCCTACAGAGGCTTGGTTTAGGTGGTGAATAGAGGATTTTCCAATTCAGCAAATCCTAATGTTCTAGTCTAACTTATCATAAAGTCATGCTTAAGAGCAATAAAAAGTAGAACAAACACAAAGGAAAAACACATAGGTTCAGTTAGCACGTAGGAAGAAAGTTAAGAAAAACCTAATGGCTACAAAAGAAAAAGACTCCTAATGACATACAAAGTTCATCAAAGTAAACTATCATTAGTCAAATATAGGAAGAGCCATTTAGCCAATTTAGAGAATGAGTATGAGACTATCACTAGAGGTGCTCAATTAAGGCTAAACACGACCATTTTTACGAGTTATATACCAACTCAACTTCCCACATGGAAGTAATCCAACAGTTAGGTCAAATTAAGATCCTAGTGCATAAATTCTCTAGTAGTCATTCTCAAGTTAGACAAAATGTAATTCCAACATTTGCCTAATAAAGTTTAGCAAGGATGAAACTTGCATGGCGACACAATGCATGACCTAATTAGGGTTAAGAATGCACCATTGCATATCTTGTCAAACAAGTCTAGTTAAGGTTATATACCTTAATAGATCTTGAGGCCAATAACATTGAATTGTACAAACCAAGTTTACATAATTTGTTAGAACACTCTTGATTGGTCTTTCGGAAATGACATATTTACCAATTGCATTGCAATGTAAATTACTTGAGTATTTCGGATGAAACATCCAAGTTGTCAAACCGAATCCATTGTGCATTATAAGCAATTATTAAACAAAATATGTCTAATAATTTGAACAAGTAGATTCAATATACCATCGTCAATACAGGTGTGAGTTATGATCCGATGTATATTATTAATAGCCCACATTCATGTCTATACTAAAAATATGTCAATTAGATTCGATAATGATATTAATCATAATTTGAATAATAAATTGATATATATTTGAAATCTTTCTTGATTCTCACTAACACTCCTTTAAGAGAACATAGCTAAGATTTTCAAAGGGTGTTTCATGTTTTATAGTGAGACATTAATCTACTTGAACTAATAAGACAATGATTGAGTAAGACGACCCATATCAAAAGATTTGACAAGCTCCCAAAGCTTTCAAACCTAAAAGTGTTAAAGAACATGTCAAGGTGTACAAAATGTTTATGTAACATTTGTAAACCAAGAGATGTTAATCCTATATGCAATGCACACATAATGTTGCAACTAAAATGCAAGAAATCTAGCATACATCCTAATTAGGAAAAACTAGATACTAACAAATACCAAGCAAGGCACAAGAGACTAGACATATAAGCAATACTACTACAAATAGCAAGGAACACTTAATAATGTCTACACATAATAATAACACACAAGGAAACACACACAAACAATTAGCTTAACACATAAAAGCATTCGTCCATGTTTTGAGTGTTAGATACAACAAAGTATTCATAGCTTGGTTTTATTTGAAAATAGTCTTTGACCCATTTAAAATTTAATTAAGTTTAACACTTTTTAAATATATCAATTTTCAAAGATATATCACCAAGAGATGTCCAACTTAATAGAAAAGAGTAAAACACAAGTTTTACGACAAACCGACGCTCAATACCTTGGACAAAGTATGGAACTTAGAAACCATCCAAATTTAAAAGTTTGAATAAAGGTTTGGAAGCATTTTTAATTTAAATAAAGTTCAATTACGTTCAAAATGACGGGTGGCACGACTTCTAAGGAATTACGGTTGATTTTATATGATTTTTCAAAGTTTTTAAAAATCTGTGTCGGACTGACCGTGGTTCCTTATTGATAAGGAACCGTGGGGAATAGATAAAGAACCACGTCCAGAGGACAAAACTGGGGTTTTTGGCCAAATCATTTGGTAACTTTTTGGAAGGACTTAGGACTCTAAAAATCATTTTAGACACATAGCTCGTATTTTAGAGTTAATTATGACACAAAAGATTTTTATACTTCCAAACATGAAAATATTTAATTCAAGCTATTATACAAAGTTTATTTAACACCAAAACCTGTACGAATGAAACAACAAAACATATTTCATAAGTAATCACTCTTCATGAACAATTTGATAAAAAGATCGTCTCTATTTTTAAAAACCGTTTTCATTTTAAAAACCATTTGTTTTGAAAAAGAGAGCAAAGATCGATCCAAGCTTTAGAGTACAATATACTTCAAAGATCTTGAATAACCTCGCTCTGATACCTGATAGGTGTGTAAACACCCATCCTTTTACCACTTAATTCGGGCTAAAACTAGACCAAAACACGTATTTAATATCATTTGTTTGGAATTATGCGTGGTTTTTGTGTTTATTGTGTTTTCAGAGCCAACCGGATGAATATTGAAGAAAACATGGGATTGCACGGGTTTTACTGAAGAAAAGGACTCAAGATAAAGTCTATTGTCCAAGAGATGCAAAAGATTTGAAGTCACTGGGCCTATTTGACGATTTATCGAAGAAAAGGACCAAAGATGGAAGATTTACTTAAGTCGAAGAAACTCAAGTCTATTAAACGAAGAAATTAAAAGACGAGTTGAATTTAATCGGCAACAAATCCCGAATCAGAATCGAAAACGGAAACTTTTCTGAAAAGACGAAAAGACAAGAAGAACGGGAGAAAGCCCACTCACCAACCAAAAGAAACACCTATAAATAGGCAACCCCTCACACACATAGTTAGTTAGTCTGGAGTTTTCTCTCCTCCCCTTTTTTCTCCTTTCTTGTTCGTTCCATCACCATCACCACTAGGGTGATTGGTGATTTTAATCTTTGTTCTTCCAATCTTGTAATTTTAATCTTTGATTTATCTTGTCAAAACATTAATCATTCAATACAAAGTTCTTGTTTAATCTTTCCATTTTATCTTGTTCATCATCATCTTTATCTTCAAGTTTTTAAGCTTTTATTTTCTTGATTTGATCTTCAAAAGTTGTTGGGATTTGTGTTTTTATTGATGGGATTAGTAGTTTATGGTTAGTAGATGCTTTGGGTTTAGTTTTATTTAAGATTTGGTGAAAAACTTGGTGATTTTTGGATCAAAATCGTTTTCCCTTGTTCTTCGGGTATTCTTACTGTTCTGGGTTTTCCCAGACTTCCGAACGAAGCAGAAAGTTCCGAACCAAGCTAAGAGTTCCGAACCAACCCATAACTTCCGAACGAAGCAGGAAGTTCCGAACCAAGCTAAGAGTTCTGAACCAACCCATAACTTCCGAACGAAGCAGAAAGTTCCGAACCAAGCTAAGAGTTCCGAACCAACCCATAAGTTCCGAACCAATCCATAAGTACCGAACCGATTTTTATCTTCCGAACCAAGGCATAAGTTCCGAACCGATTTTTTACCAAAAGTTCCGAATCGGAACAAAGAGAACTTCCGAATCAGTAAGTTCCGGATGAGTCCAAAAGTTCCGAACCAAGCACAAAGTTCCGAATGAAGCTCAACTTCCGAATGAACAGTAACTTCTGAATCAGTTATCTTTTGGGTATTTTAAAGTTTTACTGTTTCTTTACTATTTCTTTACTGTTTCCTTAATTTAATTTTATTTTAATCTTAATTCTAATTTAAATTCAAGTTTTTATTAATCATCATTAAATTAACTGTCTTTGATTTAAATTGTCATTTACACTTTTTAGTAGATCAGAAAACCAAACCCCTTTTATTTAGTAACCAAGAACAATCATTCCACTTAAGACCAAGATCAATTCGAGAAGATTCCGAGAAATTAGAACCCACGTGAAAAGCTTGTATCAAATGGCGCCGCTGCCGGCTCTTCTCGTTAAGATCAAAAGTTTTTTTTTGTGAGAACTTGGATTTTGGGATCCGTTCCCCGTGAACGTTACTTTTTCAAGTAAATTTTCAAAAACAACTAAAAATATAAAAATTTTCAAAAATACAAAAAAATTAAAAAACAATAAAAACCAAAAATATTTGTGCTTTGCTTTTCTTTGTTCGTTCTTTTGCAGGTGTATGCGCACTCGATCCACGTCATATCAAGAGCCCGAGCCTCTCGATCAATTAGACATGGCCGGTGTACCACCTCCAAACAATAATAACAACAACAACATGAACAATAACAAGAACAATGAGCCCCTTCCGGATAATCGCCCAATGATTGAATTGCTGCAAGCTCATGTCGATGGCAACACGGATCCAATTGTTATACCACCAATTGCCGCCAACAATTTCGAGCTAAAATCAGGCTTTATCCAGATGGTCTCCGCTCAACCATTCTTGGGACGAACCATTGATGATCCACACGACCATATCAAGAGATTCTTGCAACTCACCAACACGGTCAAGTTCAATGGTGTTCCACAAGAGGTTATAAGGTTACAACTTTTTCCCTTTTCTTTAGAGGGACAAGCCCGGCATTGGCTTGCTAAGGAACCGCCACAGAGTATTCTCTCGTGGACGGATTTGGAAACAAAGTTTATCAACTACTTTTTTCCACCCTCTCGTACTACCGCGTTGCGGAATGAGATCATAAATTTTGAACAAAAGTACGATGAGTCATTCAGTGAATCTTGGGATCGCTTTAAAGATCTTTTAAGAAAATGCCCACAACATGGTTTTACCAAAGTACATCAAATTAATACTTTTTACAATGGTTTAAGCATGAGTGATCAAGATTCACTGAACAGTGCCTCGGGGGGTAATCTATTGGCTAAGACTTCCAATGCTGCTTGGGATATCATTGAGAACAAATCTCGTGTGCAAACCAAGAGTGTTCGGACCAATGTCGCTAGTGCTAGCACTAATGACAGCGACAAGCGACTTGACAAAATCACTACGCTTCTTGAATCGCTTGTCACCCACACCGTCAGCAACAACAACAGCAACAACGCCAAAAACGCTCAAGTGAACGCTGTCAGCCAACCTTGTGAGATATGCGGTGGTCCTCACTCTTACACAACTTGTACCGCCACCCAAGATTACCCTGCTGAGAATGTGAATGCGGCATATGGCACCTATCCTCAACCTGCTTATCAAGCTAGACCTCAAGGTGATCGTAACTTGCTTAGCTATCGATCAAACAACTATCTTTCACCACCTGGCTTTCCTCCTACCAACCCAAACCAACAACAAAACCTTAACCGCCCTCCTCAACACCAACAACAACCTCGACAACCATACATCCCTCCTCACAAGCAGCAACAACCACCTCAACGTAACAATCAAGTCTACCAACAACCTGCTTACCAACCACCTGCATACAATGCTCCTCCCAACCAAACCACCACTGCATTGCACCAAGAGGTTGCAACCTACATGAGAACCAATGATGTGATAGTGGGAAATCTCCAAGAAGAAGTGCGCAATTTGAAAGCAGACTTGGTCAAGCAAGGAAATGATTTGAGAGCCGACATGCGAAATATGTTGGATACCCAAACTAATGATCTGAGGAACATGATGGCTAGTTTCTTCAATGGTAATCAACCCTCTTCTTCGGGTACTCTTCCGAGTAACACCGTTGCGAACCCAAGAGGGGAGATGAAAGCAATCACTACTCGAAGTGGTAAAGGTACCAAGGAACCCGAGCTTCCTATACCTCCACCGGTGGTTGTGACTAAGGAGAACGAGTCACCTGCTCCTATTCCTCACCCTTCTCCTTCCCCAATTTCTCCACCTCTTCTTTCTACCCCTCCTCCACCCGTGCTTGTGAGTGATCCTATTCCCCTAAAGCCTTCCTCTTCTTCCAATATACCTTATCCACCTAGGTTGAGGAAAGAGAAGCAAACGAGCAAGGATGATATCCAAGTTTCGAACTTCCTAAAAATGTTCAAAAAACTGAATTTCAATATCTCCTTCGCTGAGGCTCTCGCTCACATGCCCAAGTATGCAAAAATGTTTAAAGATCTTCTGAGCGACAAGGAAAAGCTCCTCGATATTGCCAACACCCAACTTAATGAGAACTGCTCTGTAGTGCTCTTAAGGAAATTGCCAACCAAGCTTGGTGATCCGGGTCGTTTTCTTATCCCTTGCAATTTCCCGGGAGTAGAGAATTGCATGGCCCTAGCCGATCTAGGTGCCAGTATTAATCTCATGCCTCTAAGTGTTTGGAAGCAATTATCTCTCCCAGAGCTAGTCCCCACCAAAATGACTTTGGAATTAGCTAACCGTACAGTTGCTTATCCAGTGGGGATAGCCGAAGACGTCATTGTAGGAGTCGACAAATTCACCTTCCCTGCTGATTTTGTTGTCGTCGACTACGAGATGGACCCCCGTGTGCCACTCATTGTTGGTCGTCCATTCTTGAGGACCGGTCGCACTCTCATCGATGTTGAAGCTGGTGAGCTTATCATGAGAGTGGGTGACGATAAAGTAGTCTTCAACATGGGAAAGCTTTCTAAACAGCCTTATTCTTACGAGAGTGTTAATTGTATTGACATTCTTGATGAGGCTTGTGAAGAACATTTCAAAGATGCTTGTAAAAATATTCCTACCTCTCTTCCCCATGTTGAGACCGTTTCCTCTATCGACTCATCACTATCTCTATTTGGAGAAAGTGATTTCCTTTGGAAAGATTTGGAAGCCACCCTGGGAGATGTGAATTTAGACAATGACGATTCTACTGCCAATTGGGATAAAGATCTCAGTTTCATTGCTAACCTCCTCAAAGAAGACAATCCTTCCCCTCCATCTCCCACTGTCATTGCTATCGATACTCTGACTTCGAATACGCCTCCCGTCGAAAATCCTCCGGATTTAGAACTTAAGGAGTTGCCGCCCCATCTTGAGTATGTATTCCTCGAAGAAGAGAAGAAGTCGCCAGTCATCATTGCTAAGGATTTGAAGGATGAAGAGAAAGCCCGACTTGTCGCCGTGTTGAAAGATCATAAGAAGGCTATTGCTTGGAAGATTTCGGATATTCGTGGAATTGATCCTCACTTCTGCACCCACAAAATTCTCATGGAGGACGACTTCAAGCCCACTATTCAAAGCCAACGAAGGGTGAATCCAAAAATACATGAAGTCATCAAAACAGAGGTTATCAAACTTCTTGATGCGGGTATGATTTACCCTATTTCGGATTCACCATGGGTTAGTCCAATCCATTGTGTGCCCAAGAAGGGCGGAATAACCGTTGTTCCCAATGAACACAACGAGTTGATTCCTACTCGTCTCGTTACTGGGTGGAGAGTTTGTATAGACTACCGCAAACTCAATGATGCCACGAGAAAGGATCATTTCCCTCTACCTTTTATGGACCAAATGCTTGAACGCTTAGCAGGTAATGAATATTACTGCTTTCTTGATGGTTTCTCGGGTTATTTCCAAATACCCATCGATCCCCAAGATCAAGAGAAGACGACATTCACTTGTCCCTATGGCACATTTGCTTACAAAAGAATGCCTTTTGGCTTATGTAATGCGCCCGGGACTTTCCAAAGGTGCATGTTAGCTATCTTCCATGACATGGTTGAACAAACCATGGAAGTCTTCATGGATGATTTCTCGGTCTTCGGGGATTCCTTCTCTTCTTGCCTTGCCAATTTAGAACGTATGCTAAAGCGGTGAGAAGACACTCGCCTTGTTCTGAATTGGGAAAAATGTCATTTATTGGTAAAAGAAGGCGTCGTGCTTGGACATAAGATCTCGAAAGCCGGTCTTGAAGTAGACCGTGCTAAAGTCGATGTTATCGCAAAGTTGCCTCCACCTTCAACCGTGAAGGGTGTGAGAAGTTTTCTGGGTCATGCGGGCTTCTACCGTCGATTCATCAAAGATTTTTCGCAAATCGCTCGCCCGATGACCCACCTCTTAGAAAAAGATACTCCTTTTATCTTCTCCAAAGAGTGTCTTTAAGCCTTCAACTCGCTTAAGGATAAGCTCACTAAGGCACCTGTCTTGGTTACCCCTAATTGGGAGCTGCCTTTTGAGTTGATGTGCGATGCTAGTGATTTTGCTATTGGAGCGGTTCTTGGACAAAGAGTGAACAAACACTTCCAACCGATCCATTACGCTAGCAAGACAATGACTGGGGCACAATTGCATTATACGACAACCGAAAAAGAGCTTTTAGCTGTTGTCTATGCTTTTGAAAAATTCCGCCCCTATCTTGTCCTTTCTACCACCATTGTGTACACCGATCATTCCGCGCTGAAGTACTTGTTGACAAAGCAAGATTCCAAACCAAGACTTCTTCGCTGGGTTTTGCTGCTCCAGGAATTTAAAATCGAAATTCGCGATAAAAAAGGAGCTGAAAACCTAGCCGCGGACCATCTCAGCAGACTTGAGGATCCTTACCAAGGGGATCATCCGACCAAAGAAATCAATGATTCTTTTCCCTTGGAGACCTTAATGTCTATAAACTCGAAGCCGAATGAAACCCCGTGGTTTGCGGACTTTGCAAACTACTTGGCGGGTGGAATTCTCAAGGAAGGGTTGACGTCCCAACAAAAGAAGAAGTTCTTCACCGACATCAAGACTTACTTTTGGGACGACCCTTACCTATTCAAACAATGTGCCGACCTGATTATTCGCCGATGTGTTGATGGACCGACAGCGTCTGAAATCCTTAATGCTTGCCACAAAGGACCCACCGGTGGTCACTTTGGTCCCAACTACACCGCTAAAAAAGTGTTTGATTCCGGATTTTATTGGCCCTCCATATACCGTGACGCTCACGATATGGTCAAACGATGTGATATTTGCCAAAAGCAAGGCAAAATCACACATAAAGACGAGATGCCTCAGAATTTCATTCAAGTGTGTGAAATTTTTGATGTTTGGGGTATCGACTTTATGGGGCCATTCCCTTCTTCTAAAGGAAACAAATATATCCTTGTAGCCGTTGACTACGTCTCCAAATGGGTTGAAGCCAAAGCTTTACCTACTAATGACGCAAGGGTGGTTTGTAACTTTTTGAAGGCTCTATTCGCTAGATTCGGTGTGCCTCGCGCCATTATTAGTGATTGTGGGACTCATTTCTGCAATGACCAATTTGCTAGAGTCATGGCTAAGTACGGTGTAAATCATCGTCTTTCCACAGCCTACCACCCACAAACTAATGGCCAGGCTAAAATATCCAACCGAGGACTTAAGCGAATTCTTGAAAGGACCGTGGGAGAGCATCGTGCCTCATGGGCTGATAAACTTGATGATGCTTTGTGGGCTTTCCGTACTGCTTACAAGACCCCGATCGGCTGTACGCCTTATCGTCTTGTGTACGGGAAAGCGTGCCACCTCCCCATTGAGTTGGAGCACAAGGCTTATTGGGCCTTGAAGTGGGCTAATTTTTATATAAACAAAGCCAGTGACCTACGCAAGCTCCAACTCACTGAGCTCAATGAACTCCGTAATGAGGCTTATGAAAATTCTTTGATCTATAAGGAAAGAACTAAGCTCATTCACGACTCCAAGATCAAAAACCGAGAGTTCCATGTTGGAGACAAAGTCTTACTTTTTAACTCTCGGCTGAAAATCTTCTCGGGAAAGCTCAAATCTCGTTGGTCCGGCCCATTCACCATTGCCCAAATTTTTCAATATGGTACTCTCGAGCTCGCTCAACCTGATGGACCAAATTTTAAGGTGAATGGCCAACGAGTGAAGTTGTACTTTGGTGAGGACACCTCTCAGGAGGTGATTCCATCCCTCACCACGTTCCCCATGAACTAATTTTGGGTCGAGTCAGGCTCGTGACTCGGTTATCAAAAACAAGCGCTCCTCGGGAGGCAGCCCGAGTATCTATCCTTTTATGTTTTAATCCCCTAAGTGTAGGGGGACTTCTATATGTGTTTGTCTTTGTGTGGTGTGATTACAGGGATAAGTGCACTCTTGGAATTTTTGAAGAACCGTGCTCCCGTGTTATCCAAAATCCGGTTCTATCTCTCAACTATCGTGATTCAATTTTCTTCATACTCACATTTGAAATTGATCACTTTAGTCGTCTCTTCCTTAACTTGAGTTAACCAACATGCACAATGTCATAAGTGTAGGGGCAACTTTTCCCACATGCTTAAACATTGAGGACAATGTTTATCTTAAGTGTAGGGGGGACTTCTATCGAA
Organism: Glebionis coronaria; assembly: GCA_025667525.1. NCBI lineage: Eukaryota > Viridiplantae > Streptophyta > Magnoliopsida > Asterales > Asteraceae > Glebionis > Glebionis coronaria. The sequence continues at coordinate 284,455,423 of CM046879.1, forward strand.
GTTTTAAGTGGACTTTTCCATGAAAATGCCTTCAATTAACCGGAAAATCATATTTTTCAACATTTTTCAAATTTTTTATTAACTTTGGCCATTTAGTTGTAATTTTTAAATTTTTATCGTTGCTTTCATATGTATATATCCCGCAATAAAGTCAAAAATATTAATAAAGTGGTGTAGCTAGTTTAGAAGTCTTTGACATATTAGGCCCGTTGCGTTTATTTTCACTCAACCCGAATAAACTTATCCAAGTTTATTCTAGCTAGTATCCTTAACCATGTAGACCTTAATTGGTTTATTAGGCTAAGTATCCACGAGTCTCATTACTTGAGATTTTAAATTGTGGAGGACGAGAAATGATAGAGTCAATTATAAGTCGGTATTCTTGCACAAGCTCACTTGGTGTAATTATTTGCCTATTCTCCCATCACTTGCTAATAATTTATCTGCAATAAGTAAGGTCGTACGATTTGAAAAGTTACTTAGCTTCTAGCCCAAGATCGTTTAAAAGTTGCTCGGTAATGACGAGAGTTCATAGCCAAGGCATAACTTATGAAGCGGGGCGCGAAGATTGGCGAGTCCGAAAAGGCCCTAACAAGGCATGAGGATTCCATTTTATTGCTGAAGATCCAAAGTGATGTGAAAAGCATTATTCCTAAAGTCAATATGAAGGATCAAGACTCACGACGAAAAGCAATCAACTCCCATAAAGATCATGGAGAAGTCTATCCGAAAAGACCCTAACAAGGTATGAGGATAAATAGATCCAAGTCCGAAAAGGAGGCGGATCGTTGTATCTCAAAATCCCAATTAGAGATTGAAGAAATAATCATGAAGTCGTGGTCAACAAAGTTGGAGTACCCCTCAAAAGTCTCCAAGTGAAGAAACTCTATTATGATGAGAAGACCATTATCTCAAGAACGTCTCTCGAAGATATGAAGTATGAAGTACATGCCAAATATCGGCCCGAGAAAGGTCTCAAATCGTGAACCAAGTTATGCCAAGATATGAACTTTTTGATATCCCGAGAAGCAGTTTTAAGAGATTTTGTCCTTTAGCTAACTATTGATCAAATCGTCCTACTTTGCTTTCAGCCCTAATAAACTATCGAAATAAGTCCAAAAATGCATCTTCATGATCATTCTAAGACAAAAATAAAATATAAGAGATACACCTAGGGATAAGGGAGTTTAAGCATTTAATTAAGCCATGTGTGTAAGTGTTTGAATTGCTAACTTATAATAACAATGATCTCGTTTTTAAGCTTAGTTTGGGGAACGTGAAACTTGAGGGTGATAAATCTTCGCAGCACCAAAGCCCTAATGTAAGTCATCGATTTCTTTGCAAGTTATTTCCGTGTAGCTATTTTCAAGTGAAAATGGTTTTCTATCCCTTTGCTACCTTTGAAGTTTTATTTCTTTAATTTTTGTTTAGTAAAGGCCAAGGTTGATTAATTATGAGAAAAGTGTAAGCTTGCTTTATCACTAAGCATTGCATGAGGGCATGGCAATGGTTAAGTGTAGGGGATTTGATAGGTGTGTAAACACCCATCCTTTTACCACTTAATTCGGGCTAAAACTAGACCAAAACACGTATTTAATATCATTTGTTTGGAATTATGCGTGGTTTTTGTGTTTATTGTGTTTTCAGAGCCAACCGGATGAATATTGAAGAAAACATGGGATTGCACGGGTTTTACTGAAGAAAAGGACTCAAGATAAAGTCTATTGTCCAAGAGATGCAAAAGATTTGAAGTCACTGGGCCTATTTGACGATTTATCGAAGAAAAGGACCAAAGATGGAAGATTTACTTAAGTCGAAGAAACTCAAGTCTATTAAACGAAGAAATTAAAAGACGAGTTGAATTTAATCGGCAACAAATCCCGAATCAGAATCGAAAACGGAAACTTTTCTGAAAAGACGAAAAGACAAGAAGAACGGGAGAAAGCCCACTCACCAACCAAAAGAAACACCTATAAATAGGCAACCCCTCACACACATAGTTAGTTAGTCTGGAGTTTTCTCTCCTCCCCTTTTTTCTCCTTTCTTGTTCGTTCCATCACCATCACCACTAGGGTGATTGGTGATTTTAATCTTTGTTCTTCCAATCTTGTAATTTTAATCTTTGATTTATCTTGTCAAAACATTAATCATTCAATACAAAGTTCTTGTTTAATCTTTCCATTTTATCTTGTTCATCATCATCTTTATCTTCAAGTTTTTAAGCTTTTATTTTCTTGATTTGATCTTCAAAAGTTGTTGGGATTTGTGTTTTTATTGATGGGATTAGTAGTTTATGGTTAGTAGATGCTTTGGGTTTAGTTTTATTTAAGATTTGGTGAAAAACTTGGTGATTTTTGGATCAAAATCGTTTTTCCTTGTTCTTCGGGTATTCTTACTGTTCTGGGTTTTCCCAGACTTCCGAACGAAGCAGAAAGTTCTGAACCAAGCTAAGAGTTCCGAACCAACCCATAACTTCCGAACGAAGCAGGAAGTTCCGAACCAAGCTAAGAGTTCCGAACCAACCCATAACTTCCGAACGAAGCAGAAAGTTCCGAACCAAGCTAAGAGTTCCGAACCAACCCATAAGTTCCGAACCAATCCATAAGTTCCGAAACGATTTTTATCTTCCGAACCAAGGCATAAGTTCCGAACCGATTTTTTACCAAAAGTTCCGAATCGGAACAAAGAGAACTTCCGAATCAGTAAGTTCCGGATGAGTCCAAAAGTTCCGAACCAAGCACAAAGTTCCGAATGAAGCTCAACTTCCGAATGAACAGTAACTTCCGAATCAGTTATCTTTTGGGTATTTTAAAGTTTTACTGTTTCTTTACTATTTCTTTACTGTTTCCTTAATTTAATTTTATTTTAATCTTAATTCTAATTTAAATTCAAGTTTTTATTAATCATCATTAAATTAACTGTCTTTGATTTAAATTGTCATTTACACTTTTTAGTAGATCAGAAAACCAAACCCCTTTTATTTAGTAACCAAGAACAATCATTCCACTTAAGACCAAGATCAATTCGAGAAGATTCCGAGAAATTAGAACCCACGTGAAAAGCTTGTATCAATACCAATTGTAGAAACTAGAAGGGGGGGTTAAATAGTTTCTAGTTCATTTTCAAAACATTTCGTTTATTCCACTGGCCGCGGTTCCTTAAATATCACCGCGGTTCCTTATCAATAAAGAACCGCGGGCTCAATAAAGAACCGCCTACAGTGGATGCCAAATATTGATACGTTGTAAACCTTGACAATCGTTTGTATCAAATTCTCGATTAAGCTTGACTAGATATGAGATGTGTTTGTAATAGATAATAACTATAAGTAAGGAAACACACAAACACATCAAATCAAGTGTACATCAAGCAATAGTCTAAACACTAAGCACACACGTACTAATCCTTAGATTTTCCGCAACTAAGATGTTTAGACTAAAGGATGCACACTTGACCATAATCTAAACACGAGGCACACACGTACTAAGCCTTAGCTAGTCCGCAACTTAGATGTTTAGATTATGAGATGCACACAACACACAACATATAAATACATCTATAATAGTAAAGACGTAAATGTAAAGGAAAGTACCGACACGGTGGTTTATAGTGGTTCGGTCACGAAGCTCCCCTACTCCACTCCTCGAGTACACCTTACTCGAGAGTTACTTCACTAGTCAACAAAACTCCTTTCAAGGCGGAGAAAACCATACACGTCGCTTACACAATTTCCGACACTAAGCTAGATGTCGAGTCCTAATCTTAGGTAGGACCAATCTACATGACGTTGCCCACTTCACCATTTAACGACACAAGGCTAGATGTCGAGTTCTAATAGAAAGGTAGAACCAATCTTCACAACGTTGCCTACTTCACCATTTTGCCACACAAGGCTAGATGTCGAGTTCTAATCGAAAGGTGGAACCAATCTTCACGACTCTTCACTTTGAAGCTAAGTGAGAACTTCACTAGACACAACTATATCACTTTATAGTTTAGTGAGAACTCACAAAACACAACCACATCACTTTATAGTTTAGTGAGAACTCACAACTCTTACCTATTACAACTCAATAAAACATATATTCAAGTGTACACATGTAACTTGGATCTACACAACATAAATCCAAGTATACACATATACAATGGATTTACACAAGACTTAATCCAAGTATTCACAAATACAATGGATTAACACAACTAATCCAAGTATTCACAAATACATTGGATCTACACAGTATTGATCCAAGTATACCCATATACATTGGATCTACACAAGATTGATCCAAGTATATACATATACATTGGATCTACACAAGACACAAATAAAAATGATGAACATGATGATCTTCATCAAGACTTCATCTTTAATCACATCACAGATGTGTGAGTGATCTTCTCTTTGCAATTAAGAGGATGAGGAGATTGAAGAAGAGAATCACATCTTAAACAAGATTAATCTAAACTAACTAATCAAGGTTTTAAAGATGTTTTTAAAGAAACTGTGCAAAAAGGGTTGAAAGAAAATCTGGAAATGATCCACTATTTATAGGGCAACATTGCAATGGTTAAAAACACCTGCGGTTCCTTATCTCTACCCGCGGTTCCTTATCAATAAGGAACCGTGGGTTCCTTTAAGGAACCTCCGTGTTGGAGTCTGTGCAAATTTGTCCTTTAGTGGGGATATGCCATCTGGGATAGTTTATACCCTCAAAGGATATTCCTTTGGCATATGGAATATGCCAAATTCAAATTTCCATTTTCTTTTTAATAAAACATTTTCTTAAAAATAAAGTTAATTAAAATCTTTTGTCACATTTGATTAAATGTAAGTTTTAAGAAAATATTAATCCTTGATCACTTAGTTAGGTTAATGACATGTGTGTACATACCTTGAGTGATTCATACCGAATGTGATCTTGGAGGTGTCGAGAGAAGTATACAAATGTATTCTTGAGTGATTACGAGTACCTTAATATTTTACATAATGTATTGCGAATTATACGTTTGTCATCAACAAAACATAAAGAGATTATATCGACAAAGCATCGTAATGTTTGCACTAACAGTAGGGACTTGCTGTTGTTCGAGTTATTAGCGTTGTTACGGTAACTGTCACACCCCACCATGGCGGAATATAGGGCGCGACGTATGGATATCATCATAACATGGCGTGTCTATAGAGATAACTATATGAAATAAGAAAGGTCATAAAATGGAGACACAAAGTCATGACAATATCTCATCAAACTCAGGAGTCTAGGTAAGTCGGTAACAGTCCTACCTCTTACCCAAGACAAACAAATAACATAACCAAACCTATATATGTGTGCCACAATATCACTTATTAAATGAACAAATAAAAACTAAGAAGGAAACGGGGATATCCTTCTATATGCATTCCTACGCTCTCCCAATCCTAGCCACTTAAGTTCTCACGCCTACCCAAAGCATCACCTGAAAGAGACACTAAAACACGTCAACATAAAGTTGGTGAGAGTAATAGGTTTAGACTTAAATGCTAAAATCAGTTACAATCTGTGAATAACAACCATCAACGCAATAACATATGGACAATGCGCTACAATTATGTATTAACAGTAGCATTCAAGTTCAATCAATCATCACAATTCCAAGGCATCACCCCTTACCAACAACCACAATTACCAAGGCATCACGCCTTACCAACAACCATAATTTCCAAGGCATCACGCCTTACCAACAACCATGGTACCATAGGTGCCCATACACCTATGTACCTTTCCCATCTAAATCATACACGAACAAGAATCACATAGCAGTTAATCACATAATGTACACACAAGTCCATCTCAAACCTTAAAAACATTCACAGCATCAATTTATAAACAACATAACACAGTGTCTCTTCCATCCCATCTGGAATTCAAAAATCAATAGTAAACATGGGACTATGAAACTAACTTGATTGCTTCTTCACAAGTCCTCGCACTAGCAAAAAGCTAATCAACCAAAAACACATAATCAAAACATGAACCAAACACTAAAATGGCTCATCAACCTATGATGGACATCTAGCCTATTCCCATATAAATACCTCATTGATAAGCTCTAATCTCCCCATTACCCTTCCTTAACAAGTCCTTAACTTGGTTAAGTTTAATAACTATCCCGTTCATATTTTACACAAAATAGTCCGAGTTTTTAGGTCTCAAAACTTTAAGTGAAACGTCTACTTAAACATACCCATGGTTTCTGTAAAAGGAATATTCATACCCTTACATATGTTGGCTAACACCTCCCACTTGCCCTAACCTTAAAGCTACTGCTAAGGCCCGATATATATATATATATATATATACTTTTGTCGTTCCAGATTTCCTGATTTTAAACATACTAAAAATTTATTACAATTAAGGGGTCTTACCCTAAACCACAACTTTAGCCCAAGTGCAGATACTTACTACAATATATAAACCATCTCTCATATTCGTGAGAAGATCCCAATGCAACCTAAGTACCCCAAACAACCCAAAACTTAAAAAGAAAACAGGCTGATTACAAAACTGTTTTGACCTCCGACTGTTGTAACCTATTTTTGACCCACTTCCCGACCTCCAATTTAGTTCTGGTTTCTTGCATTGGAAAGCCACTTCAATTACCTTTTCAGGGATACTTGGATCGCAAAATAAGAGTTTGTAGAACTCCTAATATGATCAAAACAATTGACTTAAAATTCTGCCCACTTTTTAAAAACGGGTTTAACAAAATTAACCTCATTAATTAACCCTAATCCCACTAATTACAAGCTCTAATTTTTGTAATCGTTATAACACCATTAATATAACATTAATTTACTGTTTTTAAATTAAACCCTAACCTAAATCCATCATAAGATGATTAAGAAATCATTAAAACCATTAAATTGAAAAGGGTTATGAAGATTTACCTCTAATTTATGAAAACCCCCAAAATTATGAAGAAACCCTAATTTTTCTATTAAGTCCGACTCAAAACCTCCAGGAGAAAGAAAAATTTCGTTTGTTATGATGTGTTGTGTTCTTTATATAGTATAAAAATCCTAGCCCAAGTATAATTGCCCACTTTCCTTTTTTTCCCTTTTTCCCTTTTTCCCTTTCTTTCTTGCGTCCAAACCGACTAACCCCCCCTCTAATTTCGTTTTTTTTTCTTTTTTATTATTAATATATGTATTGATAATATTACCTTAACTTTCCTTAATTTATTTCAGCTCCTAAAGCTTCCAAAACCTCAAAACCGTAAAACTAGTCAACTTTACGCGTTTTACCGTAAAAGTCGTAAAATATACACTTTTAAAAAAAATCTCAAATTTCGAAATAAACTTTATAACTAAGTCCTAAATGATTTAAAACCATCCCGAAAAATATCCATATGACTAATTACCTCATACGAGACCTCTAAACGCTAAACCCTAAATCGTAAAAATACGATTTTCTATAATACATATACGTATACTTAAAACCACCAAATAACACTATCTCACTTCATAGTCACTACCATGTGAACTCATGAACATGAAATCATCACACATCGTTTCATTCACAAGGTACCCCGTACCGTAAACGATATCCAAACCACAATCTATACACACCAATAAGCACATAAACACGTAAAGACACGCAACCAGCACAAAATAAAACTAAGTGACGAACCTCAAAACCAGGGTTGTCACATCACTCCCTCCTAATAGAAATCTCGTCCCGAGATTTACTCCTTAGGATCAAACGTACCATAAGCAAACAACTGATGATACTTGTTCTAAACGAACTCCTCTCATTTCCACGTGAACTTTAGTTCAAGTTTCAAAATACCACATTGATTGTGGTAAAATTTAGATAACTTGCTTTAGGAAAAACAAGCAACTAAATATGAGCGGTAAGTATTAAGTACGACGGTTTAGGAAAACCGTGCACAAATGACCCACAATCAAATAAAATGAGAGAAGAGATTCGTTTCCCAAGGAGGTATGGTGTTGTGAATTAACTTGTATTTATTTGAGATTAATATTAAGAGAATGGGGATGAGAAGATGAAAGACGGTTACGTGAAAATTAAACTACGACGAAAACGTAAGACCGTAGAAAAACCACAAAAATTAAAAATTATCTAAAACCAAAAACAAAATTAATAATTAAAAAGACTAAAAAGAAGTCTAAAATAATATAAATAAAGATAAAAATCTAACAAAGATATTTTAAAACCTTTTATTAATTAAATAATTAATTTTAAATGCTAATTAAAGCCCTAAAATTAAATTTAACTAATTCAAATGTCTAAAATATGATTTTATTGAATAATCACTTAACTTATATTATTAGAAGACTAAAAAGTAGTTTTCTAAAAATTAAAACCTATTAAAACTATTTTTAAAACTCTAAAAATGATTAAAAATGATTAAAACCTTATTAAACTTAAAATAATTATAAAAATAAATCTAAAAGTTATAAAAATATTCTAAAAATGGAAATAGTCCTAATTAATGACAAAGAACCTAGGAAAAATGAAAAAGAAAGAAAAATAAAATTTTGAAAAATTAATATTAAAATAATATTAAAATAATACTAAAAATAAAAAGTTTCTAAAATTTGAAATAAAAAATTTCTAAAAATCCTAATTAATATAACTAAGAGAAAAACACTAATTAGAGCTTCTAAACCTTTTTTAATAATTTTATAAAAATCCTTAAAGTTTATAAAAAACCTTAAAATATTATAAAATTAAAAATTAAAGTTTATAAAACCAAAATAAGATGTAAACCTCAAGTTATTATTTTAAAACCTAAAAATTATTTTTCCTAAAAATTTAAAATCTTTTTGGTATTTTTTAATGATTTATTAAAAAACGGGTATAAAATAAATCCTAGAAATTATTTAAATAAACGGAAAAATATAAAAGATGGCTAGAAAAATCTAATAGGCTAATCTAATCCTAAGAAAAATAAAAGAAGACGAAATTGCTTATTTAATAAGCTGAAAAGCTCACAAAAAGCTACGGCTTATTATAAATAGATAAAGAGAAAAAATGGTTAAGTGTATAACCAATCCACCCTTGGTCAGTAAAAGACCCAAGGGCAGGATGGTTATGTTGTTGGAGTGTTGAACGGCACGTCAAGGGTTCGAGGCGCGTAACCCTTCTTTTTGCTCTTTTTTTATTTTTTATTTTTTTTAACTTTCCAACCAATCCAGTGTCACTTAACCAAGCTAGAAACTCAATTCACTTTTTATGCAAAGTTTAGCCAAGATCTACCAACAAAAACGTGACAGGTACAATATTTGATACAAGCAGGTTGAGCTTATGATTTGCTTTCCTTCACAGATTATCAAAGCCAAAGGAGTTGGCCTTGTGGCTTATTTTGGTGTTAGATTTTGGACAATTTGGGCACCCTTGAGCTAATTGAAGCTCAAGGAGTCAGGGATAACAAGTATCAATCAATAGCACACCAAATTCACCAAATAAAAGCACACACAGCCTATGTTCAGTTTCTGTGACAGTTTCAACAGGTCAGAGGGCTTATTTGCTTCTAGCTTGCAACCTAATGATCTTCAAACTACCAAATTAAGCACACAACTCCTCCAACTAACAATCAAGCAATAACAGAACTCATTAACCCTAAAGCTAACAAGATTTTAAGAATTAAGCACCAAAATTTGTGAAAAATGAGCAGATTATGACTATTGCAGATTTTGAGCTAACCTTTTTCACTTATAGCACACCAACTAGCTTACAACTTCTTCCAAACTTGCTACAAACTATCTAATAACCTACCTTAATCTTTATCAATACTTTTAACACCCTTTTAAAGCACTAATTAAGATCTACACCCTGCTAATACCTAATGCCAAACACCCTTTAATAATTTTGAAAAACGTTTTTCTCAAATCAAAAGACTCTAAATCCTATGCAAACCTATCAAATTAACATCTAACATGCACTAACACACATAAGAACACTAAATCCAACAGCTTAACACCTTATACCACTAAATCAAACAAGATCAATCAAATAGCTATTTTCTAAAATTTTTAAAGGTAAAAGGGAAGTTACCTTAGGACCCTTACATCCAAGGGTCCTAGTGGTTGCTTAACCACCTCCCTACCAGCTGGGGCTGGTGCAGAAACAATATCAACAAGCCTTAACCTGTTTAAGACAAAGAAAAGAAAACAAGAACAAAATACAATATAATATACTTTTTCTGATTTCTTTTCTTTCTAAAACTTTTCAAAACCTTTTCAAACCTTCCAAATACGTTTTCTAAATCACCTTAACACCAATTACAATGAATTCTTAACACAAGAATCCTTGGACAGATTCTACCAAAATCTTCCAAATTCTCAAGACCTTAACTATTTTGAAATTCAAAATTAGTTAACCAATATAACAAGGGAACTCAGAATCTAGCAATAACTTAACACCAACTTTCTAAAATAAAAAAGGAATTAAATTTCTTTAATGGAAAATACCAACTTTTTATAAATAAAAAAGGAATTACAAAAGTATGCTAGAAACTGGAACAAGGGACTCCAACAGGCTTGGGTCTCCTTTTATACTAGTCTAAGAACCTACTAGAAAGCTAAAAACATGAACCCTAATACAAGAAAATCCCTAATCTACCCTTGTACGTTTTTGGTGTGAATTGTCCAAATTTGATCTCCACCCTTCAATTATGCGTTGTGAGGAAGCATTAGATCTTGGCCATTCATTGTGGACACGTCACAAGCCTTGGGGACAAAGGAATGATGTGATTGGTGGACGGGGTATTTGGGGGTGGGGACCACACGCGTGGGATGAAGGTTTTTAGGTGTGGGTTTGGTTGTGGTGCGTGTGAATTACTTGTGTGCAAGATTAATTGAGAATTTACCCAGGATAAGTGGTGGTAAGTTCTGGGAGTGAAAAGGGATGAATAGTTACCCCTTTGATCCGAAATTAGGGGAAAACTTTGTGTTAGGCGCCTTTTCTGTTTAAATGTTTCATTTGTGACACATTTGGTCCTTGGCTTTTGATTTTTTTGGCATAACACGTTTTCCAGCCCTAAAACTCATTTCCTTTGTTAAAATCTTTCACCATTTGACACTTTTGGCACCAACTTTTGGCAAAAAGGTTTCAAGGACCATTTTTGACATTCTTGAATATTTCAAGGGCTGTTTTTGGACAATGATGATCTTCAAAGGTCTTCAATATGTCTTTCACTTTATGAGGGACCATAATTGGCAATTTGAATTTGTTGAGGGACTAATCTTGCCATTTCTTCAAAGTTAAAGGACCTTTTTGCAATTTTGACAAACTTAAGGGACCAAACTTGTAATTATTAATATACAAGGGTTTTAAGTGTCATTTCTTCATTCTTGGAGGATCAATCTTGCTTGTCTTCAAGTCTTCAAGGGTATTTGTTGATGATTTCATGATTAGGGCCCGGTTCAATGTGCGTCTTCGTTTCTCGTGTTCGTTTTTCCTTGTATCTTGTGATCTTTTGTCTTTTTCACGATATCCATACCTAAAACACACATAAACACAAAAGCAAGCATATATATGGTATTTTATGACATTTTAATGCATTAAAAGCCCGAAAAGAACGATGAGATCATGTATAAATGTCATCTCATCACTCCCCCATACTAAGCCATTGCCGTGCCCTCACGCAATGCTAGAATAAAGTATCTAAGCATCACCAAAGTTCAATTTAATTAACCTTTATTGAAGAGTAAAAGACTTGCAACATACTACGATGATGTGTAAAGACATAATGTATGATTTTCATCACCAAAATGTGACTTTTAGGGTCTAAGAATAGAAACAAGTTAATGTCCTTTAGAGTAAATTTCGTCATCCTTGATTGTCATACATTCCATGCTAAGTGCAAAAACAAGATCATTGTTGGTACAAGTCACAATGCTAACACTACTCATACGTTCAAATTGTGTAATACTTTTTCTCCCCGCAATCCTAGTTATTATAAAAGGAAATGGGTTACTAGCATTTTTTATCTATTTGTCATGGATCACAAGTGATTCATATTGACTTATTTGAGTAGTTATTAGTCCAAAAGCAAAGTAGCACGATTTGATCAATAGTTAGCCGAAGGACAAAATCTTTTAAAACGGCTTCTCGTGTATCTCCTTAAGTTCATATCTTGGCATAACTCGTTTCACGATTTGAGACCTTTCTCGGACCGATATTTGGCATGTACTTCATACTTCAAATCTTGGGAAGACGTTCTCGAAATTATGGTCTTCTCTTCATATATTTGGAATTTCTTCACTTGACGTTTTTGAGAGATTCTTCATATAGGACCACGACTTCATCATTTTTCTTCAATCTTTACTTTGGATTTTGATATACAACGATCCGCCTCCTTTTCGGACTTGGATATATTTATCCTCATACCTTGTTAGGGTCTTTTTGGATAGACTTTCTCCATTCTTTAGGGGAGTAATAGCTTCTCGTCGTGTGTCTCGATCCTTCATATTGATTTTGGAATAATGATACTTCACATCATCTTTGGATCTTTAGCAAAAATAGAGCTCCTCATGCCTTGTTAGGGCCTTTTTGGATGATCGCCAATCTTCGCGTCCCGCTTCAATAAGTTATGCCTTGGCTATGAACTCTATTCAACCCCGAGCAACTTTTAAACGATCTTGCGCTAGAGGCTAAGTAACCTTTCAAATCGTACGACCTTACTTATTGCAATTATGATTTATTCCTAATGCATTGATCTTATGGGAAGAAAAAGCCACAATTAAAAAACATATGAGTTTTTGAAAGAACATTTTCATGTTCTACGTTTAGCATGATCACTTGTCTAACTCTATCATTTCTCGTTCTTCACTATTTAAAGACCTCTAATTAAAGAGACTCGTGAATACTTAGCCATGCAAGTCAAAATTAAGCCAAATTTGGATTAGCTTTCATTAAGACTATATCAAATCAAAGTTTTGGGTTTTCAAGCCACCTATAGGATCTTGCACTTTCTTGGACTTTTTCAAGTTTAGAGAATGCGTTTTAAAGTTCCCTTGATAAGTGACTTTCTAGAATCAATTATAGGAACTTGCGAAAAGTTCTTGTTCTTAACCCGAATGAATTAAGACTTTCGCGTTTTAAAGCTCCCTATATAAAAGTCTAGCAAAACTTGAATTGAGCGGGTTAAGGAATGTAAATGGCTCCAAATGCCCATCAAGTCAAAAATTAACTCTTATTCTACCCATCGGAAAATATACATTCGTGTCTTAAAAACAGTTATGAAAACTAAGAAAAATTTTAAAATTTGGCCATTTTAAGCCTTATTAGCAAAACAAAACATTGAAAGTTGGAAAACGTGAGGGCGTAGCAAAGCAAGTACCTATTCACCCCCCCATACTAAAAGTAAACATTGTCCTCAATGTTTCGAGTCTAAAGGTGGAGCACCCCCATACTAGAGACGAAGAGTCGAATGCTTAGGATCTAGCATGGAAAGGGTGATCAACAATATATCTAAAGCCGTTTATTAATTATGCTAAAAGATAATTGTTAGAACAATAAAGGATATGTCATGGATTCGTGAAAAATTTCTTCAAACGAACGATGGAGGCTCACGTAAACGAACACGAGAGTCTTCAATCGTAGATGATGATGATGATCTAGATAACACAATCACAAACAACCACGAGACAACGAGTTGAAAGGGTACAAGTCCCCTTATTAGTGAATAGTGAGCATAAAGATAAGCATGGGATCTCCCCCACGAGGCACCTCGTTTTTGATTACCGAGTCATGAGCTCGACTCGATCCCCTCAATGCTAATTATCATTGGGGAAGGTGACTTGGTCGATGGCAACCGTTGAAGGAATTTCCCCACCAAAGTAGTGCTTAAGCCTATGTCCATTCACCTTGAAATTAGGACCATCATCTTGAGCTAGCTCAATGGTCCCATATGGAAACACTTGTGTAATGGTGAACGGACCTGGCCAACGAGATTTCAATTTCCCGGAAAATATCTTAAGACGAGAGTTAAAAAGCAACACTTGATCACCAACGTTAAAAACCCGGTTTTTAATCTTTGAATCATGAAACTTTTTAGTCTTTTCTTTAAAAATTAATGAATAAGCATTATCCCTTAATTCATCCAATTCATTCAATTGTATTTTTCGGTGATCTCCCGCGGTCTTCAAGTCAAAGTTTGCATGCTTAAGGGCCCAATATGCCTTATGCTCCAACTCAATGGGCAAATGACAATTCTTCCCATAGACTAACTTATAAGGAGTGCAACCGATAGGTGTCTTATAAGCGGTCCTAAAGGCCCATAAAGCGTCATCGAGTTTGTCGGACCATGAAGCATGGTTTTCTCCAATTGACCTCTCTAAAATCCTCTTCAAAGCTCGGTTCGAAACCTCGACTTGCCCACTCGTTTGCGGGTGATAAGTCGTAGAAAGACGATGAGTAACTCCATATTTCTTTAGAACCTTTTCGAATTGGTCATTACAAAAATGGGTTCCACGATCGCTTATAATAGCACGAGGGGTTCCGAACCGAGAGAATAGTTGCTTCAAAAACTTCACTACCACACGAGCATCATTAGTAGGCAAAGCCTTAGCTTCCACCCACTTAGAAAGGTAGTCCACCGCGACGAGGATATATTTGTTGCCATGAGACGATGGGAACGGTCCCATAAAGTCTATTCCCCATATGCCGAAAATCTCACATACTTGAATTATGTTTTGCGGCATTTCATCATGTTGAAACGATTTTCCTTGACGTTGGCACGAATCACACGACTTTACAAGTGCGTGTGCATCACGATAGATAGAAGGCCAAAAGAAACCGGCATCGAACACTTTCTTAGCCGTGAGATTAGCACCGTGGTGACCACCCGTGGGTCCCTCGTGACAAGCTCTAAGGATATTAGAAGCTTCGGCACCAAACACACAACGTCGAACGAGTTGATCCGCACAAATCCGAAAGAGATAAGGGTCGTCCCAAAAATAGAACTTGACGTCACGAAAGAATTTTCGTTTTTGTTGTGTCGTCATACCCTTGATTATGAAATTGCCCGCATGATAATTTGCAATGTCGGCAAACCATGGGGTGGTGTCTTTAGAATTCACTACACCGAGAGTCTCAAGAGGAAATGTTTCGGTAATTTCCTTGTTCTCGAAAACATCTTTGTGAGGATCTTCTAGACGAGAGAGATGATCGGCCGCTAGATTCTCGGCTCCTTTTTTGTCAAGCACGGTGACATCAAATTCTTGGAGGAGGAGCATCCAACGAAGCAATTTCGGCTTAGCATCTTGCTTAGCTAAGAGATACTTGATAGCCGAATGGTCGGTATACACGATGCTTTTAGTCAAGACGAGATAAGGTCGGAAATTCTCAAAAGCATAGGCCACGGCAAGGAATTCCTTTTCCGTTGTGGTGTACTTTAATTGAGCCTCGGTCATCGTCTTACTAGCATAGTGGATAGGACGAAAATGCTTGTCATAACGTTGCCCTAAGACGGCCCCTATAGCATAATCACTTGCATCGCACATGATTTCAAAGGGTAATTCCCAATTAGGAGCAACAAGAATGGGAGCTTCGGTAAGTTTCCTTTTGAGAGTTTCGAAAGCCTTAACACAATCCTCATTGAAGTTAAAAGGAGCATCCTTCTCGAGAAGGTGTGTCATAGGACGAGATATTTTCGAAAAGTCCTTGATGAAACGACGATAAAAGCCCGCGTGGCCTAGGAAACTCCTAACTCCCTTAACGGTTTTGGGATGAGGTAACTTGGCGATGACGTCTACCTTAGCTTTATCGACCTCAATCCCCGCCTTCGACACCTTATGTCCTAAGACGATTCCTTGTTTACACATAAAATGACATTTTTCCCAATTAAGCACAAGATTGGTTTCTTCACAACGTTTTAACATTTGCTCGAGATTAGATAAACATGACGTGAACGAATTACCAAACACCGAGAAGTCATCCATAAACACTTCCATCGACTTCTCGATCATATCGTGAAAAATCGCCATCATACACCGTTGAAACGTACCGGGTGCATTACAAAGTCCAAAAGGCATCCTACGATAAGCGAACGCTCCATAAGGACACGTAAACGTAGTCTTCTCTTGATCACGAGGGTCGATAGGGATTTGAAAGTAACCGGAAAAACCATCTAAAAAGCAATAGAATTCATTCCCCGCAAGTCGCTCCAACATTTGATCCATGAAGGGCAAAGGAAAGTGGTCTTTACGAGTGGCGTCATTTAACTTTCGGTAGTCAATACACACCCTCCAACCGGTCACAACACGAGTGGGAATTAACTCGTTGTTTTCATTAGGCACAACGGTCATTCCTCCCTTTTTAGGGACACAATGGATTGGGCTCACCCATGGGCTATCGGATATAGGATAAATCATTCCCGCGTCAAGGAGTTTAAGGACCTCCTTTTTAATGACATCGTGAATTTTGGGATTCACCCTTCTTTGACTTTGAATTGCGGGTTTGTAGTCCTCCTCCATTAAAATCTTGTGAGTACAAAATTTTGGGTCAATACCCTTAATGTCGGATATTTTCCACGCAATTGCCCCTTTATGAGCCTTAAGAACTTTCAAGAGCTCGGTTTTTTCATAATTGGCAAGACCTTTTGCAATAATAACCGGCAACTTGTCATCACCTTCCAAGAATGCGTATTCAAGGTGAGAAGGAAGATCTTTCAATTCAAGGATAGGTGGTTCCTCGATTGAAGATTTTGGTTCAACACTCATAACTTCCATCGGCGAAAGAAATGGTGGAATAGAAGTATCATCACTAATCAACACCTCATCTTCACTGTCGATTTCATTTGAAGTGAAATCGCCTCCTTGGAATGGAGTGAGATTTGGTGTGGAATTAGCAAGAATCGGATCCAAAATAGTGGGATTGCCACTTGACGAGCTATCGGAAAAACCTAACACTTCTTGTGAAAACTCATCGCAAACCACATCAACGATGTCAATGTGATTGATGGTAGCGATTGCATAAACATGAGAAGGTTTCGAGTTTTGAGTAGCGTTTATAACAAGTTCCTCTTCGTTGAATCTCAAAGTGATAGTTCTCGCATGAACATCGATAAGCGATCTCGAAGTGTCTAAAAATGAACGACCTAGAATTAGAGGAACTTGAGGATCCGCGGGGATGTCAACTACTATAAAATCAACGGGATAGTAGAACTTCCCCACTTTCACGAAAACATCTTCGACAACTCCACATGCCATAATCGTAGAATGATCGGCCATCTCGATGGACATGTTCGAAGGAATGAGAGCCGGAAGCGAAAGCGATTTCCAAATGGAAAATGGCATCAAATTAATGCTCGCACCAAGATCGGCCAAGGCGAGGCATTCTTTCATATCTTGTATGTCACAAGGAATGAGAAACTTTCCGGGATCACCAACTTTTTCCGGTATGCGGTTAAGATAAACCGAAGAACAATTAGCAAGCTTTGAAAGCTTTTCCTTATCGCTCATCATACTTTTAAAAGTGGAAGCGAAACGAGGCATATATAACAACGCGTCGGCTAAACTCACATCAAAATGCACTTGTTGAAACATTTTTATAAAAAGCTCGATTTGTTGTTTGTTACGTTCTTGCATTTTCTCTTTGTTTCGTCTCGAAGGGTAGGGTAAAGGTGGTGTGGGTTGGGCATTAGGCAACGGCCTTGGAAACTCGGGTTCCACAATTGGTATTGGTTCAACCGTAGGTGTGGTATGAGCGGTACTTCGTGGGATTGTAATATGCTCCTTTTCGACCATCACCTCGGGCTCTTTCTCGATTTCCTTCTCCGTAGAAGTACTTGGACGAGAGATTGGTTCCTTGAAAGTTTTACCACTTCGTGTAGTAATAACCTTCATTTCTCCCTTCGGGTTTGCAATGGTATCACTAGGAAGACCACCCGAGGAAGAGGGTTTACACATGATTGCTTCAAACATCTTAGCCATTCGGTCCTCAAATTTTGATTGCCTAGCATTCGCTTTTAATAACTCTTGCTTAATCTCATGTTGTCCTAATTCCATCTTTTGTTGATTTTGTTGAAGACGTTGGACATTTCCTTCCATTTTGTTTGCATGAGTTTTAAGTTCATTAGCAAGTTCATTTTTTAGCTCGTTTTTCAACTCGGACCTTAAGCTAATCATCTCACGTTGCATGTTATCAAATTTAGCATCATTTGCTTTTGCATAATCCAAAAATTCTCCTTGCAAATTTTTAGTGTGAGCATTTTGAAAACCTTGTGTAGTGTTTTGAAAATCACGGTTTTGGTTTTGATTAGAAATTTTCCCATTCCCACTTTGATAATTCCCTTTGTTGTAATTGCGTGAATTGCCTTGGTAATTACCTTGGTTGTTGTTTCGATAATTGTTAACATTTTGATTTGGTGGAGCTTGATTTTGGCGGGAACCTTGGCCGTTTTGGTTGTAAGTTCCCGTTGCTACATAAGCACTCAAAGTGTTACCATCCGCGATAATGCACTCGGAAAGATCATGAGCTCCCCCACAAGATAAACAACTCTTAGCAACCGCTTTAACCGAAGCGGAATTGGAAGCTTCTTGAGCCTTCCAATGGGACATTAGATTAGCAAATCTATCAAAAAACCGATTTTCCTCATTAGCTTCATCATGTAAGGCGTTAATGCTACGAGATGATTGTGACGAAGATGACGAACCCATATTGGCAACACTCGGTGTGTTACGAGGGTTATAAACCTTAGATCTATTTTCAATGATTTGTAAAGCCTCATTTGTCGTCTTGCACAAAAAATTACCACCCACGGCGGCATTCAAATAATCTCGTTCATGATCACTAAGCCCATTATAAAAAGTATCCACTTGATGCAATTCCGTAAAATCATGGTGTGGACATTCATGTAACATTTCTTTAAATCGTTCCCATGCCATTGAAAAACTTTCATTATTTCTTTGCACAAATCGTGAAATCTCATTTTTCAAATGTGTTGTTTTAGATGGTGGAAAAAACTTGTTCACAAACTTAGAAACGAGATCGGCCCATGTCAAAATCGAATTTGGCGGTTCTTTCTCGAGCCAAATTTTTGCGGGTCCATCCAACGAGTATGGAAACAACATCATCTTAATGGCGTCATGTGGAACATCCTTAAATTTGCTAGTGGCGGTGAGACGGTTAAAATTCCTAATATGGTAATGCGGGTTGTCTTTCTCGTGACCTCTAAACTTATTTGCTTGTAACATCGACATTAAACCCGTCTTAATCTCGAAATTCTCCGGAAGGATAGCGGGAATCACAATAGCCTCTCCAAAAACCTCGGTGGGTGCTTGTAGCAACTCCATCATAGTACGATTAGCCATGACGACTTCTTGTTCTACAATAGGTTCAACAATTGGAGGTTCTTCAATCAACAACTCTTGATTGGCTTGCTTTTAAAGACGTTTACGAGCTCGTTTTGCTTGATTACGAGTGATCATAAACTTCACGAAGAATGGGAGGTGAGCAAAGAAGATTCTTTTTGGGTGTTTTGTGAATTTTCAATTTTTTTGTGTTTTTGATGATATTTAATTTTTTTGGATTTTGGTGTATCTTCGTAGACAACAATCTACAAAATCTCTCCTCGAATCAAACTCTTGATTAAAGAAGCCTCAAAGGAATGAAAACGATCACGTGGAGTGAACGTCTTCCAATGACTTTAGAACTTTGGTGAAAACCAAATTGTTCAAGAGGTTTTAATCACAAAGAAAACCAAGCAAATATAGTATACGTAATAATACTTTGGGCGGCAAAACCCTCGATTAGCCTTCAATCTCAAAATACTTACAGCAAGCGGGGAAACGAGGCGGCGCGAAGCACTTAAGAGCCTTTTTCCTTAGGGTATATTTTATAATACCCGCCTTATACCCACCTTATAGTTTGTATCTTTCAAAATCGAGCTTCACGAAAGTATTTATCTATTTTTGCCTTTTTCTTTTTGTTTGAGATTCGAATACAATAATTGAGTGATGAAATCCCAATTAAGGTTGTGTTTTCACACTTTTGGAGGTATTGTATATTGATTGTGATACTTAATACAATATAGTAATAGTATTTGTACAAGAAAAACCAAGAAAACCGATAATACGTATTAGTAGAGTTCTACTAATACAAATACTATTTGGTTAATATTAAAAACAACAATGCAAATTAATCACGACACACCTCCCCGGCAGCGGCGCCAAAATGATTTGGTATGATTTGTATACCCTTTTAGGAAAAAGAGCAACAAAATAGTGGAAAGTATCAAACAAATGACTTTAGGGAAAATCAAGTGTTAATGACCCTAGATGGATTTCAAGTTCGTTTCCCAAGGAGGTATATGTGTGTGAGAAATTTGTCAAATGTTTGTGATTAATGATTGGTTTAGAAGGGGGATGAGAAAAGAAAATGACGAAGACGTAAAAATAAAAGTTAACAAACAATCACTACTAGAAAGTTAAAACGTAGAACCTTAAAAACCACAAAAATAAAAATAAATTCTAAAAATTACCAAAAATTCACCAAAAATTAAGAATAATAAACTAAGAGTTTACCAATGATCAAAACTTTTTTAAACCTTTTAAATAATTAAATATTCAATTTTTAAATGCTAATTAAAGCCCTAAAAATCAAATAAATTATCAAAAAGCCCAAATAAAGATTTTTCAATTGATAAACCTCTAAAATGACCTAAAAAGATTAAAAACTATTTTTATAAATTTTTTAAACTAGTAAAAACTATTTAAAATGATTTAAAAACTATTAAAATTTAAAATAATTATAAAAATTAATCTATAAGTGATAAAATTATTCTAAAAGTTGCTAAATTCCTATTTTAATGTATTAACCCTAAGAAAAATATAAAAAGTTGGAAAATGTGAAATTTTAAAAATAATAATAAAATAATAATAAAATAATATTAAAAATCTAAAAATTATAAAAAATTCTAAAAACTTGCAAACTAGTTTATTTTAACCTAAATAATAAGAAAATCAAAGTGAAATTACCAAAATACCCCTAATGGGCCCTCAAATGGGCCAAATCCAAAAACAGTCAACCTAAATGGGCTTTTGGGCCCAAAAAGTCAAACTTGGCCCAATTGACTTGGAAAAGCCCTATCTGACTTAAAATTCAATTCTAAGAACAAAACTCTAAAGGCCCAAAAGCTGAATATGAGCTTATCACAGCTTATTGAACACAAAGCTTATTCTTATTGGGCTTTTCAGCCCATTAAGCCATAAGCTAATGCCATAAGCTCTAATTTGACACACAACCCTCTTTTAGGATGCTTAAGAGATCTGTCAAAAGAAATTTCCAATAAGCACACTCAATAAGCCAGAAAATAGAAAAGCAAAAATCCACAAAACGACAAAATAGTCGTTTTTGAGAAATAATGCACCTCAGGACTTGATTCAACTTGCAAAAGCTTTCAAATGGACTCAATAAGCAAAATAAATCAACAAAAATTCAATAAGCACAACCAATAAGCCAGAATAAGCACAAATGAACTTATGTAAAAGTCAAAGGAGTTGGTTTTCTAGTCAAACCTAAAAGTCAACCACCCAAATGCTCTAGTATGAACAAATGGGTCAAAATATGAGCACCTATTACAAAAACAAAGTTGTTGCAGGTTGGAATAAGCTATTATAGCTTATTGATAAGCTGACACCAAATTTTACACTAGCAGTGGTAACTAGCAGGGGAAAGGAGTTCCCACTGCTTGATATGCAGTAAAGTTTTGGCTTGATTTCAAGCCTTGCTTGTTGCTGTTTGATGGAACAAAAGGCACCTCAATAAGCTTTGGCTTATTGAGAGTCAATATAAACACAATAAACAACAAGTTGCACACAAGAATCAAGCAAAAATCACCAAAAACAGTCACTGATATGAATAAGAACAATATGTAGAAAGTTGCTGATCTAATTGACCACAGATCCAAATTCAAGCACTCAAATCTCTTTCCCTGGTGTAATTAACCTAGATTTAACACTTGTTAACCCTAGTCTATGATTAGATCTAGGTGTCCTCTAAATTTCAACCAATTTCACCAAGTAACAAAGATTTTAAAGCCCTTTTATGGATTTGAGGTGTTTCAAACCTCAAAACCTGCAAACAGATGAGCAATAGCACCAAATAAGCAGATACCAGCAATAAACAACACAATACCAACACTTAACAAACCACAAATCCAAATTATGCAGTTGACCCAAACACCCCTTAAAAACCTATTTTCACAAATTTTCAAAGGATTATCCAGTTCTAACCCACAAATCAGATCAATAACATCTCAATAACATCAATCCAAGCCAAATCAACAATAATCAACCACAATAACACAGATTCAACCATAAACATGCAAATTCACCAAAAATTCAGAAAATAAAAGAGAAATTGAAAAAGGAGAAGGGTGCAAACCTCCAAGACCTACATCCAGGCCCTGGATTGTTTGAGCTGAGGTACTAGCAGAACAAGTACCAGCTTCCAATGCTGCTAAGATGAACAAAGAATAAGGTGAGATCAAATAAACAAGCACTTTCTGATTTTTGAAACCCAAGCTTTATCAACTAAAACCTTGCCTCAAAAACCTTCAAACATATAAATGGAACTCAGAATTAGGCTATTCTAACACCAACTTTTAATAAACAAGAACAAGATTTCTCAAAATTCAGAAAATCAAATTTTATTACTTAAAAAGGAATTACAAAGATTGATAGCCTAAAACTGGAACAAAGGGACTCTCACATGTTGAGGTCTCCTTTTATAGGCAAATGCCTGGCTAAACACTATTCACAAACCCTAGAACTGAATTCCCTATTATGCCCTTGAGTCTTCTAGACGAATTCTTGGTGTGAGCTGTCCAAAGTGATCTTGGTTGTTCATTTTAGCTTTGGAATGAAGCAAGGACTCTTAGCTGTTGATTTTGCCATGTCAGATAACTTGGAGGCCAAGTTGTCATGTGATTGGTCAAACGGGAATTGGGGGTGGGGTCCATAGTGAGTGGGATTAAGGGTTTTAAGGTTGGGATAGGTTTCTGCATGTGTGAATCACACATGTGCAAAGGGAATTGATTTTTACCCTAAGTTTAAGTGGAGTAAAAACTGGGGGTGAAGAAGGGTAAACAGTAGTTCTTTTGATCCGATTTTGGGGGAAAGTTGTGTGTTTGGCGCATTTTTGATTTAAATGTTTCAAGTGCACAGCTTTAGCCCTTGTTCTTTGGTATTTTTGGTAAACAAAGTATTTCAGCCCTAAAACGTATTCCCCTTTGTAAATAAGTTTCACACATTGGCAGTTTTGGCACAAAACTTTGGAAAAAGGATTTCAAGGGTTATTTTTGCCATTTTGAGATATTTCAAGGGCTGATCTTGGACATTCTTGATCTTCAAAGGTCTTCATTGTATCTTTGACTTCATGAGGGACCATTATTGGCAATTTTGATTTGTTGAGGGACTAATCTTGCCATTTCTTCAAAGTTGAAGGACCTTTTGTGTAATTTTGACAAACTTAAGGGACCAAACTTGTAATTATCAATATACAAGGGTTTTAAGTGTCATTTCTTCAATAAATGAGGATCAATCTTGTTTGTCTTCAAGTCTTCAAGGGTATTTGTTGAGAATTCCATGATTAGGGCCCGGTTCTTTGTACGGCTTCGTTTCTCGTGTCCGTTTTTCCTTGTAACTTGTGATATTTTGTCTTTTTCACGATATCCATACCTAAAATACACAAGTAAACAACCACAAGCATATATATGGTATTTTTATGACATTTTATGCATTTAAAGCCCGAAAAGAACGATGAGATCATGTATAAATGCCATCTCATCATACACCGCAACGCCACTGTCTTCGAATGCAGCAACATAATAAGACACGAATAAAATAGATTTGACATTTTATTCTAATTCGGTAGCATTTTACCTCCGGTCGGTGAAGACCGTTGGACGATAATAAATATAGTACTTGTGACAGGTAGCTCTAATTAAAGATCTCCTTGACAAGATTTCTCGGGTAAACCCGTTCTCTTTATTCGACCGTCCAAAGCTGATTGCGAACATAAAGAGTAAATCATTTGGATTAAATATCCTTATGATAGAAGCCGTCAATTCATGAAACCTGGAACAAGTGAATTTCAATTAAGATTTTCACCATCGTTGCTTTCAAGTTGTCACGAGCTTGATTCAAATAGAATCTTGCTTGTCACCTACCAAGTGTTGTTTGATGTTAACACTAGAAGGATTTCCACTCGTCACTGTGAACACTAAGTAGTATCACTCTGAGTGTTCTAGCAAGATCATACGATAATGCGTAGAGGCCTGGAACGAGTTTAGGTTCATTTAAGAATTAAACTACTGTTTCTTTCCAGTTTTAACAA
The DNA here is from genome assembly GCA_025667525.1 of Glebionis coronaria. Lineage (NCBI taxonomy): Eukaryota > Viridiplantae > Streptophyta > Magnoliopsida > Asterales > Asteraceae > Glebionis > Glebionis coronaria. Next base: position 284,479,773 of record CM046879.1, read on the forward strand.
GATTGGTTCTTAAAGACCGCACGTGTCACCTACCATGAGCTTGTTTGATGTTGGCTCAAGCAGGATTTCCATCTTCATTGTAGTACTTGCGTATTACTCGGATGTTCTGGCAATATTACAAGAATACTGCGTAGGACTCATAAAGATCTCTTACTTTTCACAGTGTGTGAAGAACCAAGGAATAAATGGAAAGTTTCCTAATGAGACTTTTGATGATCTCGTGGCTATGAACTCGATAGTCCGTTTTAATTTAGTGAGCGATGGCGGGAGAGTATTGCCACCTATTCAATATCAGTCTATTCGGAGTGAATAAACCAATAGATAACGTGTTGAACTCCGTGTGATTAAAACAAACATCTTTTGAGAGATATTTTAGTTAGCTGGGATGGGTTGTGCATTGCATCACTGGGTCCATGATGTCTATCTTCAATGTCGAGAATCATTGAAAAAATGATCTCAATAGCATATGTATTGACCCGGTTTCTGCCTAAGGTTGTAAGGAGGGCTTCTTTCTTTACACCCTTTATCTTTACAATTCTTTTTCATTCTTCAACCCCTTCAATCCTTGCCAATACGTCATAACTAGCATCTTGTTGTGATTGTTCCAGTGCTAACTAAAGTACTTGGTCGGGGCATTCAGCTACGTTCACAATCTTTCTCCATCTTTCCTAAGGACTACTAATTCTATCTAGGGAATTCTCCTTGGGAAGATTCCATCGGTTCTGATGAATCATTGGACTAATACCTAATCCTACCACCCTTTTGTCACCACATCCGTCGTGAATTAAGTGTGTTTTGGGTAAGTATTGTCACCATGAAAAAATCCTTGAAAAATCACTTAAAGCACTTGTGATATTATAATCAAAGTTTTTGTGCCTTAATTGTTTTGTTCATCAAAAACGCTCCCCCTTAACATGTGAATTACACATATTAAGTTGGTTTATCTTTTAAGCCTTTTTTATTATTTAGCCAAGTATCATTAAGTCTCCTTAATCCCATTTTCTCCCCTTTTTCCAAAATGTTAACCATCAATATTTTGGATATTAATGGATTAACCGATCTTTGGGTAATAAAATAAAATTAGATGCTGGCCAAAGAACATATTAATGCTCCCCCTCAAATTAATGAGGGTTAGTTGTAGTACTCCTGTACGATATGTTTGAAAGATTGAGAATCTCGAGAGAAATTCTTGAAAAATATCATACTTTTACACTACAACATGCCACAAAAGCTGATTATACATAAATTAACATATTCACAGTAATAGACATATGGAGTTGACCTGTTATAAGACGATCCATAACTAAATAGATCGTTCCGTGAACCTATGGTGATCTCCATATGGTCTTCCACCTACGAATCATTCCACACTTCATAGCAGCCGGCGCTTCCTTAAGAGTTCCTCAATCTTTTTAATCGCGTACTTAGATCCCTTTTTACACTGGCTCGTCCAGGTGTACTTGACTGCTGGAAGCGGTAGGTTGGCATTGAGAACCGTCAGATCATCTCGAACATGCTTGAGCGTACCATCGCTGAATTTGTGCAGTTCGGAGAATCGCATAAACTGCATGACGCCAGTCTCATTCGGATAAAATATCCCTGCTTCCAGTGTCGTGGTCCCCGTGTAAGGCATCTTGTTCTTGTGAAAATTACTGAGCGGAGTTGTATGGGGACGTTGCAAGTTTAGCTGCTTTTGATAGCTCTCCACTCCAAGTTGAAAATCTTCCACCCGGTTTTGAATGACGATTTTTCTTACATATTGTCGAAGGTTGGAACTCAACGCAATGACAATCTCAGATAGTAAATGGTCGACTTTTTCCTGAGCCAATAACAATAGAAGATCTTCGATGTCTTCAAGGCGAAGGTACTGGAGATCAATTTCGTCAATTCTGTATTCTTTCTCATCCGTACGTTTAAACACGATTACATTCAAGTAATCATAACCGAATACAGTCTGAGTGGTTGCTCCTTGAATGCTTTTAATTCTGTGAGCGGAAACAATAGAAGAACCTCTCTTTGGACGATGGAAGTGATTGTAAGCTAATCTTTTCTTAGCATTCCAGTGAGAGATGCCAAGTGATGCAAAAGTATCATAAAACTTGAGCAATTTCCTTCTCCATAACGCATCGGGTACTTTATCTTTGATCGATGGTACGTTCTCTAGATTGATATCCTTGAGAATAGTAAGTGATGTGGCATATTTCTTCGCGCCTTTTTCAAGATACTCGAGATCCTGAGATACGAAGTGCTCTATTGGGATCATTGCAGAACCGGCGATGACTGTGGGTGTAAGAGGTCGTAACACTGGAGTCTAAATTCCCGTAGTCGTCGCTCTCATTGCCTTTGTAAGCTCATTTAAGTGATATTCTGCCTCATTATGGCTGATCTTCAAGGTATCAAAGAAGTCCACATCTGCGGTTGCCATTTTGATAAGATCCGAAGTCAGTGTCGGTTTCCCATGATGATACCTTAGAAAGGCCGAGAAATCGATAGGATTGTTTAGGTATTGAGTGAGCTCCATTTCAGTTGTTGTGGCGAAGGGATGTTGTGGTGCTGCATTTGTAAGCCAGAGTTGCTCCTGTACCGTGTCATCGATGATAAGAGATTCAGCAAACGTTGGTTCTGGCACATTTAAGTCTTCAACTTCCATATCAGATTTGTGTTGATCTTCAGATGGTGTTGAAGGTTGTTCTTGTGTCACCGGTATATCATTAGGCATAGAGACTGGAATTTCGTCTTCTAGCATTGACCCTGTGGGTTCTTCTTCATGCGTAGACACATGAATTTCGTCTTCTTGCATATGTTCTACAGATTCATTGTGAGAAGCAGTAGTAGAAACTGGTTCAGTAGATATACCTATGTCAATATGCTGAGATTCTGGTACAGTAGAGTCCACCGTCTTTTTTGCGGTTTCAGCAACGCTTTCTTCAGCTTCCTCAATACCTTTCTTAGTTGCCTTATCACCTTCATCCTTATTTGACTCGTCGGCATTCGTACCCGTTTTGTCATTCTTATCACCCTCTTTGGTTCCATTCCCGTCGTCATTATCATCATCATCATTGTCATCCTCATCTGTATCCTCGTCCTTATCGTCATCTTTATCCTTATCCTTATCCTTTTCTTCCTCATCCTCTTCTTCCTCATCATCTTCTTCCTTATCCTCTTCCTCATTTTGATCATTATCACCATCATCCTCATCACCGTTACCCTCGTTATCTGCCTCCTCGAGCTCTTCTTCATCCTCAGACTCATAGTCTTCAGTGTCTGCAGGTGTATCTTCAATGATTGCTTTGTTGAGATATTACAGAACTTTGCTTTTATATTTCGATTTACTAGTCCTCATATCTTTCAGTCGTGTCTGCAACAATTCATTAGTTAAAGGGTAGATAAACCAGTACCGAAAAGAGTTGGTAGCTCCTGATCAACATATGACTTTACTTCTCTTCGAATGATGTTGGTCATCTTCTCATTAATTGACCCAAGAAAGGCAGCATTCTCTTTGTCACGAGTTTTCTTCTCTCCAAGAAATGTTTTGTGTTGTTCTTTAAGTTTAGACACGCTGTCGGATATTTTCTTAAGTGTAGGCTCATCAGGTTGCGGTTCCTTGAGAGTTTGTGTGTCAGGAGTGGTGAAGCTTTCAGTCAGTGTAGCTATTTGTTTAGCTTGAGCCTCTAGCTGTTGTTGAAGAGACTGAATCAGTGGATCACTGACTGTGAGGAATGGGTTGGAGGTGGATGATACTTGTTATATTGATGGTGGAGGTGTAACCATGAGTGTTAAAGTGGTGGTGGATGATACGGGTTGTTCAAGGATAGGTGATGGTGTAGATTCAGTGATTGGGGCGGTAGTTGATACAGGTTGTTCAACTATTGATGACGGTGTAGATTTAGTCGTTGGGGTGGTAGTTGATACCGGTTGTTCAACAGGTACTGGTGTGATAGCTGGTGTTACGACATCAGTGATGACCGGGGTGGATAGTGGTGGAATGGTAGTTGATGTAACAGAAGTTATAGGAACATCCACCATGTTTTCATTTGTAGATGGATCAGTATTGTAACCTCGACACCCTCCCCTTCAAAATTAAGATATTTCATAACATCATCAGAGCCGGAATTAGACTTACTTTGAAGTGGAGTTCCTGGAATGAGAGTTGCGTGAGCATCGTCGTTAATCACAGTGTTAGTTGGTTATGATAAAGATGTGGTGATATTGACATCATGATACAACAAATTTGTATCTGTGTTTTCACTGCTAGCACCCTCTTCACTCTGCTCACGACTTTCAAAATGGAAGTTATCAGCATCTTCATCGTTAGGATCTTCATAAAAGGCCATATCGGCATCAGGATTACCAAATTCCTCTAAGTCCTCAAACAGTCTAGAGCCTGATCCTATGGATGTTGCAAAAGCCTCCTCCTTGCTTTGTTGAAGATTAATACGCAGTCGTTTGGCTTCAGACATAGTTTGTTGAGCTGGTTAATCTGAAGCAACAATTGCTTCTTTACCTTTAGTTTGCTTTGCTTTCTTTGGCCTTCTAAGTGGTACTTCTTCCTGTTCCTCCTCAGTATGGATCATCTCATCTTCATCATCATCTTCATCAACTATTTGCATTTTCCGTGTGCCTTTATCTTTGGAGGAAGCAGACGATTGTCGCTTTGAAACTCTTTTCTTTCGTTTACCTTTTTGCTTCTCTAAGGGAAGTGAATTTGCTCGTCGAAACTTTGTGTCAATATCGTGGAGCCTATCTTGATATTTATCACTTCCCTTGATTCCTTCATTGATCATTGTGTCAGGTACTAGAGCTGGACGTAATGAATACTTTGTGGATTGAGTATCCGCATTCATTTGTAGGATCACATAGTCATCATCTTTTGTGTGGTAGAAGATATTCCCACGAGTATCAATGTTTGCGTCACTCTTCATAAAGTGATTGATGATGAGCTTGGTGAATCTTGGGAATGGAAGATGCACGGATTTCTTCTTGGTTCCAGTAAACTGATAACAAAATTCTTGCCAGATAAGGAGTGCATAGTCTACTTTAGATGCCGTGTAAAGTCCCCAAAATATGTGAGCCTGAGGTGGTCTCATTACGTCGGAGCCCCGAGTCTTTGGAGTAAGACATTTGACAATGATGGTGATAAGTGCTTTCCAGGGTTTCCTTATGTGTGATGTATTGAACTGGGATAGGTTGTGGATTTCACCTTCATAATTCAGAGCACGAATGACCCGAAACAATTCATCGTTGTTTGGGTTAGCCATAAAGTGTTCACCTTTTGCTAACTTAGGAAAGTTAAACAGTTGCCTAAAGATGCTTAAGTTAAGTACCATTGGCGTTTTGTTTAGTTGGAATGAGACAGTCTTTTGAGACAGTTGATTCTGTGAAAGTGTTGCAGTGGTCCAGAACTCGTGCATGTAGACTTCGGGAACAGATGCAGTAAGTCTGAATACATCTTTGATAGGTGAAATGTCAAGGATATCTGTGGCGATTCTGAAAGCTGCTAAAGAAGGATCAAAATCCTCTTGCAAACGAGAGTTGTTCTCAGCATATGGTAGCCTGTTGCTGAGTGAAACAAGTTCGAGATCACGTTGTCGCTTTTGTTCTTCTATGATCGACATCTTCCTGTTTAGATGACATAAACACAAATTATATACACAAACATATATATCTTAAATCCATGTCAAGCTGTAGCATTAGCAGTAACACACGACAAGCATTAGCGCATTACATTAATTGAACAACTATAACTTGATCACGACATATGTCTATAGGTGCCACCTATCGTAATACTAGCATGACAATCCTATTACTCATCACAATCTTATAGTGTTAACATAATACTATAATCTATCACAATGTTTACCAAGACTACTCATCGCAATCTTTCAAGTCATCAGAATTATAAGTTCATCACAATCCTAAATCCATCGCAATCTAACAAACCATCGTAATCCTACAACCATCGCAATGTTTAATCATCGCAATCCTATCGCAATCCTGTCCTATCGCAATCTCACAATCATCGCATTATCTAAGTTTCCATCGCAATAAGTGCGTTTCCATCGCAATGTTGAAAATTTATCGCAATATGTCCCCATCGCAATACCATTACAATGCCATCGCAATGATGCCTCAGAGTGTACCATCGCAATATGCCATCACAATGTGTCATCGTAATGACCCATCGCAATGAGCCATCACAATGAGCCATCGGAATGACCCATCGCAATAACCCATCGCAATGAGCCATCAGAATGACTCATCGCAATGACCATGCATCGTAATGTTTTGTCGCAATGATCATCGCAATCCGAGACTGGGATTAAATTTTTGAGTTAGACTTTACGATTACGGGATATTGGCAATGTTTTAAGCAAAACTGGGCAAGACCTATGTGCATCTAGGTAATCTTAACATATCCCACTAATCAAATTACAGCTTCCACACAAAACATTCGAAACCCTAATTATGATTAAATCTTGATTTCGGGTTGTTTGTGATGTTAAGATGGGAAGCATAATAAACATATAAACAATTAGGATACCTAGTATTGGATGGACGGAGTAGCAATCAAAAATCAAGGATCGAAGATGTGCAAGGTTTATCAATGGCGGTTGTGTTTGTGTGTTGTGTGTTTTTTACGATGAACACAAACAGGGAAGGGGGTGTAATATGGTTGACTTTGGTCAACTTGATGCCAAAATGACATATTTGACCCTCTTTTTGCAAATATTGCAAATTCACTCCCCCAGTTAGTAAGATTTGATAAGAACATTAGGATTAACCAAATGACTTAACGAAGAACTAACCCGCACACAAGCACGAACACTTACACTTAAAGCCTAATTTCAAACAACCTATTCCTCAAGGTATATTCCACATAAAGCACACAAAGCATATAATGATGAAAATGATTGGTTTATATTTTCTGAAAACCCTTTTTGAAGATCAATTTTAACTCCAAAGCATTTAATATTTGCTCCCCTATAAACACTGACCCGTTTTCTATTTAGAGAGCTGTGGTCAATGATTTTAAAGAAGCAAATATCCATGAAGACATTTTTCGTTTTAGTGATTGTTTGGAACGATTCTGGTGGCAATAAGATTTCTCTTATTTTGACAAAATAAATGCACTGAAGCGTATACTTATTTGTGTTAGACCAAGTTATAAAGTAAATTTGGTCCCTTACAAGGTTTTAAAATAAACCTTGCCCAAGAAAATTAATTCCCGTTGTGAGCCAACGTTTTCATAAGAAATACGTGACTTTAATGCGAAAAGCGGGTTGCAGTCTGAAATAACTACAAGCCATATGGGCATGTTTTAAAATATGTACAACTTTTATACGGACTCTATTTATGGAGCCGTGTCAATTTTAATCGACATTTCTAAAGCCGTAAATATTACCGTACTAAAAGACATGCCCGATTTAAATGAAAAATATTTTTGGATTTTCTTGATTTTATATTTTTTATGGTTTTTGTATGTTTTATATTTTTGTATTTTTCTTTTGGTGGTTTAAATATATACGATAATATACAAGATCACGATCAAAGGATACCCTAGAATAGTTTACTACCACTTTTCTTCAGATTCTTCTGCCAACTCCTTAAGTGTCGCTGGTGAGAATGATTTCATGCCTAGCGTTTCGATCAAACACTCGATACGTCCTCGATCTAAGGCCTTTGTGAATATATCTGCCAGCTGATACTCAGTGTTGACGAAGTACAGTTCGATCACTCCATTTTCCACTTGCTCTTTGATGAAGTGGTAGCGTATGTCAATGTGTTTCGCCCGGGAATGTTGAACGTAGTTGCAGCACAGAGCAATTGCACTTTTGTTATCACAGTACATCGGGATTTTGTTAAATCCAAGACCGTAGTCAGTTAATTGTGATCTCATCCAAAGAACTTGAGCACAACAACAGTACATAGCAATGTATTCAGCCTCTGTACTTGATATCGCAACGCTTTTCTGCCTTTTAGATGCCCAACTAACAAGTCTATCTCCAAGAAGTTGCACACTGCCAGAAGTTCTACGTCTAGTATCTTGACACCCAGCATAATCCGCATCTGTATATGAGATTAGTGCAATAGAGGAATCCTTCGGATACCACAGACCACGATTAAGTGTTCCTTTAAGATACCGAAAGATTCTTTTCACAACATGTAAGTTCTTTTCGTTAGGCCGAGCCTGATACAGGGCACAGATGCATATAGCAAATTGCAAATCAGACCTACTAGCAGTCAGATAGAGAAGGGTGCCGATCATTCTACGGTAAAGTGTAGGATCGACATCTATCCCTTCCTTATCTTCATCTAACTTGGATCTCTCCACCATTGGAGTATCCACGGGGTCACAATTTTCAAAGTGATACTTCTTTAGTGATTCAAGAGCAAATTTGGATTGATTAATGAAGATGCCTCTGGGATTCTGAGAAATTTGCAACCCTAAGAAAAATGAAAATTTTCCCATCATCGACACCTTAAAGCGTGTGGACATAATTTTCTCAAAATGGTCAGACAGTCTTTGATTAGTAGCAGCAAATATTATATCATCAACATAAATTTTTACCAGTATCATGTCATTGTCCTCCTTGAGAATAAATAATGGTGGGTCCACTTTGCCTTTGGAGAAGCCTTTCGAGATGAGATAAGACGATAAGAGATCGTACCACGCGCGTGGAGCTTGTTTCAACCTGTAAAGAGCCTTCTTGAGCTTGTACACGTGATTAGGATACTTCGAGTTGACGAATCCATTCGGCTGCCTTACGTAGACATCTTCCCTTAATTCACCATTGAGAAATGCCGTCTTAACATCCATTTGGTAGACGATCACGTTCATGTGAGCAGCATAAGAAAGGAATAGTCTAATTGCCTCCAATCGTGACACAGGAGCAAAAGATTCTTCAAAGTCAATACCTAAATCTTGTTTGTAACCTCTAGCAACCAAACTAGCTTTATTCTTCAGCACTCCACCTAACTCGTCGAGTTTAACCTTATATACCCACAACAATGTAAGGATTTCAACGTTGCTGGGTAAAGGAACTAGTTCCCACACTTTAAGACGTTGAAATTCATTAAGTTCCTCTTGTATGGCTTCAATCCAAGATGATTTTGTCATGGCTTGTTGCCAATTTTTAGGTTCAGTATCGGAAAGAAATGCATCAAAGTAGCAATATAATGCATGTCACCAATAATATTGTGTATTGGGTGATCCTTTGTCCAATTTGTGTTGTGAGTTTCAATCCGTGGTGGTCGGGAGTGAACGATTGCAGGAGCTTCCTCTGAGGTAGACGCACCGTTAGGGTCTTCAGGTATTTGTGAACCAAAGAAAGGAAGCTCTTGTAAGTGAGAAAATTCTAAATCGTGATCATGGTGATCCTCTTCAACATCATTAGGAACAAGTGGGGGTGATGATTCAGGTGTAGTTTGTGAATTGGTGGGAGATGTGACATCTGGTTCAATAGTAACAGTAGATGTCTCGGACTGATTTCCATTATCTTGAGCAACAACTTCGGGAATCGGAGCTACTGGTGCAGGTGTTGGAGCATCATTACTAGGTGGATCAAAGAATTCATCAAACATAGGTTGAAATAACTCATCCCACTCGGGCCTTGTAGGTGGTATAAATGATGGAGAAGTAGGATTGTTGGGAGTTAATCCGGAACTAATCGTACCGGTTCCCATCTCATGTAATGCGGGTTCCGAGATGTGTTGCTTAGAAGCCATCGTTGTCAACTCATCAAAATAGGCATCCAAAGTTTCTACTATCTTGCCAAGACGACGGTTATAAATTCCGTAAGCTTTCTTTACAAGTGAGTAACCAATGAAAATTCCAATATCAGCCTTCGGTTGAAGTTTGCCCAAATTCTCACTATTTGTATTTGGATAACATAGTGCATCAAACACATGAAGAAATGAAATATTGGGTTTGTGTCCATGAAGTAGCTCATATGGAGTTTTACCATGGCGTTTACGAATGATGGAGCGGTTTTGGGTATAACATGCGGTTGCCACTGCTTCAGCCTATAAGAATAAAGGAGCATTCGCATAAATCAACATAGTTCTAGCAGCTTCCATAAGTGTATGGTTACGCTTTCCACGACACCATTTTGTTGTGGAGTGCGAGCAACAGAAGTTTCATGTGAAATACCGACCTTTTCATAATAGTCTCGTAGAGTTTGATTAACGAACTCAGTTCCATTATCAGTGCGAATGCGGCGAACAGTAGCATGAAGACGTACTTGGATCATCTTTAAGAAAGTAATAATGTACTTTGGTGCTTGATCCTTGGATTCTAAAAATTTTACCTATGTAAACCTTGAGAAATCATCCACCATGACGAGGATGTATTTTCTACCACTCACACTAGCCGTACACATTGGCCCGCAAAGATCCATGTGCAAAAGATATAGTGGTTCTTGGTTGGTGTCTTTAGCTTTAGGTTTGTATGATTTCTTGGTGCTTTTCCCCAAAGAACACGCGGAACATAAATGATCCTTGTCGAACTTAAGTTTTGGAAGACCACGAACAAGTTCGTTTTTAGCCAAATGGTTTATAGCATCAAAGTTAAGATGAGATAACCGACGATGCCACAACCATGACTTGGTCTTAGATGCTTTGGAAAGAAGGCATACAGGAGAGGCGGCCATCATGTTTTGAATGGACATTGTGTAGAGATTATCCCCTCGAGAACCCTTTAACAAATCATTTCCTGCAAGATCTCGAATAAAGCAAGTATGTTGTCGAAAAGCCACCTCAAGGTTTGAATCGCAAAATTGTCCCACTGAAAATAGATTGTGACCAAGTCCCTCCACATAATATACCCTTGAAATCGTCACATTCCCAATTTGGTATTCACCATAACCCATGATCTTTGCAATATGGTCGTTACCGAATTTAACCGTTCCTATAAACTTGCTGACGAAACTTCTGAGCATCGAGCGATCTCTGGTCATATGCTTTGAGCATCCAGAGTCCAAGTACCAGAGGATGATTTGGACCACCTAAAAATATCACCAGACAAAGACGATGTATCGGAATCTAGTAGTTCCTCTGTGTTAGTAGGTACAGATATGTTTATCTTAGATTTGCTAACCGAAGAATTCTCAGGCTTCCAAATTTGCTTCCTAAATGCCGGCTTAGATTCTAGTTGTCTAAGATCCTGAGGTACTTCTTCACTGGTAGGCACAATAGTGGGGGCAGACCTAGTTAAAGGGCGCTTTTTCCATTTCTTAGTGCTAGTGTTCCTATTTAAAGGACGTTGAGACCTAACTTCCGTGGATGTGATCCTAGTTAAAGGGCACGTAGTTCCATTAGCAGTGAAGGTCCTACCAGTGGGTTTCCATTGCCAACCAACTTGGGTGAATTTCTTCCCCGTTGGAATCCATTCAAGGTTGTTCCTAATTGCATACATTTCATTCACGTGATCAACAAGACATAAATCATGACGCTGAGAAAACATGCATTCATTACAATTCCAACATTGCAAATTTGAATTCACATTTTTGCTTAGGCTTCTTCACAGAGGCAGATCCTTTTGTCTTAGATACATGATTCTTTTTATTTGAAACTGAAATAACATTCCTAGGGTGAACTTCTACTTTCTTCTTGGAAGTCCTACTATTGGAAGGCTTGATCCTATCTTTCTTGTCTTGAGATCCTTTAGCCTTATTAGACATAATTACTCCTGTAGAATCCATGGGAACATTAGTGACAGATTTTGATTTAGCCTTGATGGGTGTGTTTAATATAGGCTTAGATCCTGGATTCTTATTGAATGGAGTAATGGCAATGGTGGTGGTTTGTTGTTTAAGTGGTGCAGAACCCGGTAGTCCTATGTACTTTAAGTGCTCTAAGCATTGTTGTACCCTCTCAATGAAAGCGTGAGCATGGTAATAGTGACTATTCCTAGGTTCAAGTTCACAGAGATCATCTAACTCTTCCCTAGCAAAATTCGCGTACTCAACTGCGTGCTCCATATAGGACTTATATGATAGTGGATTGTTCTTATGGTACGGGTTCTTAGTGATCACCACCTTGTTGGTTTTTGGAGCACTAGAGGTCGGGGCAGAGATTGTAGCTGGATTATCAACAACTTCTTGTCCTTTGAGTTGAAGTGTCTCCTTTAATTCAGCCAAAACCATGTTTTTGTCTATGAGTTGAATATTTAAGTCAGAGATTTCCTTGCAATTACGGTTCAGTTGGTCAACGAGTGACTTTTGCTCTGCCGCATTAAAAGCGAAGCGATCTTCTAATGAACCATAAATTTGTGAAAAACCCTGATTTACTTTATCAAACTCCCCTAGCATAGAAGTAATTCTATCTTATAGGGCATGATTTTTAATCTTTGCAGCCTCTAGTTCCAATTTCTCTTCTACGAATTCTCTCTTAAGTCTCAAAATTTCTTCCTCTAATGCCTGAACCACCTGAATCATCTTGTCACTTGTCTCAACGGAGTTTTCACAATCATTTGTTTTTGAAATAGTTTCATTTTTAGATTGATTTTCAATTTCAAGAGATATACAATGTTGTTGAAGCTCATCAAAACGTTTTGAAAGTGAGTTATAAGAATCTTGAAGCTTTAAAAATTCAGCGTTAGATTCATGACAAGAATGATTAACTAAATTATTCACAGGTTCAACTATATTCAAAGATATATCATGCACATCATCACATTTATTCATAGCAGATGTCATCACAAAAGCAAATTCAATAGTAACAACTTGCGTCACTTCGAGAGCCACTATATGTTCTAAGAATCGGTCATATTAGGACAAAATCTTTTCTTTCTCAATTAAATGCTGTTCATAAACATCATCCATTTCATAGAACTTTGCGAACTTCACCCATTCCGTAACTAAGATTTTCCGCAAGATCGTAAAATCCCTCTTTAATATTATCTACAAACGGAACGATCTCTTTCTAAAACACCGTTTTCATGTGTTCAAAAGCCCATTCTCCATCGGTTTGAGCCATTGAAGTCGTACATTCTAGGATGACCTTGTCAAACTCGGTTAGGTATCGCTGAATCTCTTCCAAGCTTAGCAATACCGTACTTACCGGTGGAAGATTCTTAGGAATTTCCTTAGAATCGTCCGAATTAACAAGTGTAGGAAGTATACTAAGGCTTTCTATAGTAGGCATGTAAGCTGGTGTATGGATAAATTCCTTTCGCATATTAAAGCGAGTTCTAAGATCTATTTTTGCATATGTTGCATTAAGTTGTGCATAATCATACTCAGGATATGTAAAAATTACTTTTGACCGATTCTCTTCATGTAGTGACATGCTCTCAGATTCATTTAAGAACACAATAGGATCTAAGACCAATCCTAACTTGGTTGCATCATAAGTTCGTGGGTTGTGGGTAAATGCTTGCTTTGCATACCCTGGGTTAGGTGGTAGGTCTATTAGACGCGATAGATTGAACTCTTGAAAAGAAGAATGAAACAAGTGTAATAAATGTGAAGCAGAGTATTGTTTTAAAAGCAAAATTTCAGTCTTTTTAACATTCTCAGACGCCTTAATTTCCATTTCAACCCTTTTAGACTTGAGAATTTCGAAATCCGTTTGTAGTTTTTGAAAATTATTAACGACTGACTCTTTCTCTTTAAGTTCTTTCGAAAGATTTGCTCTTAAACTCTCAATTTCTAGCAAATTATCCATTTGGACTTTCCTAAACCTATCAAATTCAGGAGTGGTTAAGGTAGTGGTCACTGGAGTTAATTCCAAGGTTTTAACCTTTTCCTTATGCAAAGCAAGCTCGGCAGATAAAGTCTGATTAACACTGAGGGTTTCAAGGACCGCATTATTCATTTGGCTAAGCATAGATGCCGACACCATAACCAAATCGGGTTGAGCAAACGAATTTGTAGTCGTAATAGCTCTCGGTTATGGTTCACTCAAAGTCTGGGGACTTGCATTGATATTGCTATAATTGTTTGTCTCCTCGTTTGAGTTACTAACCACCGGAGGCTGTTCTGGATACTCAGACACTTGATCAACTTGATAAGGTACAATACTAGTATCCGTGGCAGTATTTGGTACCTAAGAAATTGTATCAGCTCCATAAAGTGAAAGATTTGCCAAGAGAGCTGCCTTGGCGGTATTGAAATCATCACAGTCAGAGTCGTATGCATCCAGATCATCACATTGATATGCGGCATTGTTTGTGATGGCTGTTGTGAGACCGTCAGTGTCCGCGACTCCCGGATCTGCGAGAAATGCTAACTCTTCTTCATCGAGCTCACGCCCTTGTGCTTGAGCATTCACCAAGTAGATCTTCTCCTTAAACCATGTGCTATCCCTTTTCCTCTTGGGCTTCTTACACTCTCGAGCCATGTGCCCTTCCCCTTTGCGGTTATAACATATAATCATCTTCATTTTTCCAGTGTTATTACCCCTTGTAGCAGCAGTGTTAGATGAACGTGCACCAGCAGTAGATGAACTGGTTCTCCCCTGAAGTGGTTGCACCATTACTCTGCCATCTTGAATTGTAGCTTGTTGTCGAGAGTTAGAAGAGTTCCTTAACTTATTGTTTGTTGGAGCTGGTCCTTTGTAACCTCGTTTGTTCAATGTTTGAGTGAGATAAGCAGACATTTGAGCAAGTATATCAGTAGGACTATCCCCTTGTCTAAACTCAGGGACAGGAATCTCATCATCACAATAGAATGCTGGTGCTGATTGAGCTACAAGCTGATTTGAGGGAACACTAACATGTTGTGAGTAATGGGGTTGAGGAGCCTCAAGTTGTTGATAGGTAATAGCAGGGTTTGTTGGAGGTTGATAAGGTGAATACTGTTGTGAAGCATAAGGTAACTGATGTGAGTCTCCTTGTGATGATGTGGCTGGTTGCTTGTATTGCTGGTGATAAGATGTAGGCGGTTGTGGCAAGATCGAATACTGTGGGAAGCTTGGTGTTTGATACAATGGTTGATAGGAAGATTGGTGTCCCAAAGCAAACAGAGAGTTGTGATATGACAATGTTGGATGGTTTGCCATTAATGCCAATGGTTCTTGATAGGATCCCTGAGAGATGCGTTTTTGGATCACGTGCTTCTCGTATTGTTGTAAGAAAGCAGAGAGTTGATCTAAATTTGACTTGTGCAAATCTCGAATCATCTTAACATCGGTTACATATTGACTCCATTCTTGGGGTAACGTGTTCAAGAACTTTGTGTTTAGTTGAAACTGAGCAATCCTTAGATTATACACGTTCATATCATTCATCAAAGTAGTGAAACGCCAGTAGTAATCGTGAAGAGTTTCCCCTGGAATGCATGTAAACCTATCAAACAACTCATACAATTGACACTCTCGTTCTTGCTTAGTTAGAGAGGCCCCTTGTAACAAAACAGCTAATCGATTCCAAAGATCCTTTGCCACTGTGTGTTCACTTACCATTCTATAGATATCGGGTGGAAGGGCTTGAAGTATTGTCTGAACGGCCCTTTCATCAGCATCGGCAATGAGTTTGTTAGCATCTGGTAACTCATGATACAACCTTGTCCGCGTCACATTGTTGACAGTAACTTCTCCCCAATCTAGTGGACCTTTTTCAATGGATTGAAGCATAAGTCTACCATTGGGTTTACCCATGATGTAAGTTTTCATACGACCTTGCCATGCTTCAAATAAATCTTTGATGAGCAACGGTGGGCGAGTGTTGGTACCCAAGATGATTCAGATATCGGTAAGCGATGTCATTGTTGGCATATATGAATTTGAATTCAATTTATGATCCCTTGAATAAAGATTATCAAAAATGATCTAGCAATGAAATAAGGTTATGTGTTTTTGTATTGTTGAATGAAAGATGTTGTTATCTTTTTGTTGTGTGTGTTTTTGAAAATTACCAAATTAATGCACAATAGAAAAATCCTCTAAGTTATGCAACTTTTTATCCCAAAAAGAAAATTCTATCGGAATGTCTCAAGTATCAGAATGTAAGTTCTGTCGGAATACCCCTTCTATCGGAATGTCTCAAGTATCGGAATGTAGGTTCTGTCGGAATACTCCTTCTATCGGAATGTCTCAAATATCGGAATGTTGGTTCTATCGGAATACCCCTTCTATCGGAATGTCGACTATCTGAATATGAGATCTGTCAGAATGCTACAAGTATCGGAATAAGATACTATCAGAATCCCTGATCGCAATATGCCCAATAAAATTTGGACAGAGTGACTTTTCAATAAACCTTAAAACCGTCGCAATCCACGATCGTAATGAGCGATCTCAATAAGCGTCAGAATAAGGGTATCTGAATACCAGTGATCGCAAAGTAAAATCCTTGGGTTATTGCGATCGAACCTTACTTACCTCTACTTTTCTGATGGAATCAGTTGCAATGGAAATATGAAATTCGCAAAGTTGAAGCAAGTAAATTCCTAACTTTGATCCAAACGATTTGTGTTGTAACCGAAACCAAGATACCCAATATCACTAATGTAACAATGAAAAAGGTATACGACTTATGAGGAACACTAAAAACACGAAATTTTTTTGAAGCTTTGGTAAAAAAAATCAAACACACCACGAAATGCTTAAATAAGCATGAACAACACAAAGACCAACCTATATTTCATCCCATATCTCTTGATACCAATTGTAGAAACGTGATAATCTTTATATTTCAAGAGGGTTGATGTTTTTCTAGAGAGAGAAACAAGAGAGATAAGTGAGAGAAACTATGTGTATTTCCTTAAGAGAATAAAACAACCAACACCTCTTTCCATGGTGGAAAGAGGTTTATATACCCAAGTCCTTAAATGGACTTGGGCCTCCGGCCCATGAACATGCTCATGGGTCGGGCTTAACATAAACATTACTTAAACATTACTACGAGCCTATAACTATATTGTTGGAGTGACTTTCTTTATACGAAAAATCGTATTTCCAACAAAATATTTTTGGTGAAGTATTTGAAGTTCGAGTATGCCACGATGATATCATTTGACAAGTTGAATGTGCTTAATGTGAATTGTAGATAATATACAAATCACATGTGATTTACCACAAATCACATGTGATTTACCTCAAGTTACATGTGATTTACCTCAACTTATTTTTGTATATGTCTCAGTCTTCTCTACATAATGTTCACGTTTCTTTTTAACAACACCTTTACTTGTAGTGCTTTCTTTATTATATTCATTTTTATGTAGTCGTTTCGTTTCATACTTTTTCAAGCGCTTGAGGGATTTTAATTTATAGTTTCTTTCATTCATTATATGTAATCTTGTACATGAAACACATGTGGTTCAATATAATAATGAAATAACATGTGATTTATCCCGTTTTTATGATGTACATAAACCACATTTTCTGACAGAATCACATGTGATTGGGTCAGAATCACATGTGATTTACACATAAATCACATGTGATTTATACACGAATCACATGTGATTTACACACGAATCACATGTGATTCAGATAAAATCATATTATACTGCGAGTGATGGGTTTGAAATGACAGATAAAAAACCCATAAAATCCTCATTTCAAGAACATCTTTTTGTAAGATCCAAAAACCCATGAAAACACAATGGCTATGTTTGGAAAAAATAGCTATAAGCTGTAAGCTATTAACTATAACTTGTAAGCTGTTAACTGTAAGCTGTAAGCTGTTTGCTAAAAGGCTGATAATTTTAATAAAAATGTTTGGTATATTAGCTATTAACTGTAAAATGTTTGGAATAAAAGCTAACAGCTCTATAAAAAATTTAGAAATACTCTTACCAAACGGACCCAATGACTAGCACAATCAAAAAAATATGAGTGATGGGTTTGTAAGGTCCGATTAAATGGATCTATCTATAATCATTAGACAAAAAACTAGAACAACATTATCTGAGACTATAGAGAAAACAAAGAAACAAAACCCACGAGAATCTAGAAGGAAGCATATTCAAGAACACAAATTTCCTTCTAAATGCGCAGATCATTTTAATCATTAACATCAAACGCCATCTGATCTGACCGGAAAAGCTATGTCATAAATACGGTGTTAGATCTGACCGGAAAATATGCGCCCATACAACGTTGTTTTTGTTGATTTCTGATGGTGGTGGTGGTGGCTGGGAGGTATGAAGGGGTTATGTGTTTTTTTAGAGAAAGAAAGTATGTAACAAATGAAGGATAATTTTTTTTTATGATTTAAATATGATTCATGAATTGAACTATTAATCATTACATGAAAATAAAATTGGATGTTTGAGACTGGTTCTTTTAGTATTTTTTTTTTTTTGAGATGTGTTTGTCTTTGTAAACTAGGTGAATCTGATGAAGGCCTTTTTAAGATATCAAAGGGGTGCCTAAAATTAAGAAAGCTGAAGTTTTGGCAGTGTCACGTTAACTATCAAGCAGTCAATGATCTTTGGTTAAATGTAACATCACTACGGTATATTTTGCTTAACGGCGTTAGTTGTGTAAGCCGTCCAGATGTCGACATGGTAGCCCAGGTTTGTATATAAGCATATCTGTTATGCTTTTATTTAGATTTTCCATAGTTTTCATTATAGATGATACATGTAACATTTTAGAGGTATGAAGTGATAACGTTATCTTGTCAAATCTATAAATCCATGTATGTTTTAGGTGTAATTTGAGTATATTTGTGTTTCTTTTTCGTGTAAGAAAATCGTGTGTAGAACATTAATTTCAAACTGAGGTGATTGAATAGGGATATCTGACCATCAGGGCATATATTGCAGTTGGTAGCTTAAGTTTATTTGTATAATTCCATGTGTTTTAAGCTGATGTAGTTAACGTGTCTGACTTAAACGATGTTACTAGACCATTTTGTCTTTGTCGATTCATTTCATGTCAAAATACAGTTATAGATTTCTTTGTGCTTGCCTGTTAGATGTGACTGCTAGAACAAAGTAGAAAATGTTTTATAATATACGTGTGACGAGTCTTTCATCATGGTTTGGGGGTGCTGTGATGGAGATGAATATTAACAGATTCGCTGCTGTATACCATCCAATACCAACAGAGGTCCTACGAATACTAATGCCTGGGCCACTTGTCAGTTTAGTAAATAAGTGAGCATCACTTTTATAAGACCGTCCGTAGAAGAAGAGCTTTATTTTGATATATATATTGAAATAGAAAATGCTATAACTTAATCATTAATGGTGTAATGTTGTTACTAAATCCTATTGTTAAAATCGTAAAGTACACAAAGCAATAGTTGTAAGAATATATGCAAACGATATCGAGTTTTCGACTATAGGTACCATTTAAGCTAATAGTGTCAAGTGTGACATTCTCCGTAACTTTTCACCAAACTACAAGACAGTTCTGTTATTTAGTCCTTTAAACGCTTGCCAGCATCAGCTCCATAAGTGGTACTATTTGTTTTCCTGAAAAGAATATGTCAAGACTTTTCATTCAAAACATTTTACGGATCATTGTTATTCATTTTGATTTTATGACTTTTGCTGCAGGTATCTACAGAATTAAAACCATATGTTACCCCTGCTAAAAGAACTCGATAGACTAGGAGGACAACTGGTACCAAAAGGATGTGGTCTGAAATCTCTACATGTGAAATGTGCATCTGCTCGAGCACGCGAGGAGCTCGCCACTCTATTACTCCGTGATATGGTCGAGAGAGGTATCTATATAAGTGAAGAACAAGTTTCCGTTCCAGATAGGTTTCTAAAGTACTATATATCTGAAGTATTATCTATATAAGTGAAGAACAGGATTCTAAAAGAATAGACTAATATTTTTGAGTCTTCCATCACTTCCCTTTTGTATTATGCACCTAGGCTAAACATAAGTTGAAGTGTTGAACTGTTCTTAGCCAATCCTTGAGACATAAAATTTCTATGCATAGCCCGTCCTTGACTGCCCCACTTGCCTAAATAGTAATTACTCTTCGAGGGAATTTGTTGATGCTTCAAACAAACTGTACACACTAAACATCCATTAGCCATTTAGGTATACACAGTGATATACGTATGATTAGTTGTATGTTGTATATCAACTCACTTCTAGAAATATACACATTTCCTCAACTGCAAAACCATTCATTCAGTAAAGTAAGTTCGAACCTTTTGGACAAAGTGAGACTTAATACCATGGTAAACTACACCAAGAACTAGTTGCAGTATCTGGATGATGTCGTGGTATCTGGATGCACAATATCTGTTTTGATGTCTAATAGGTTAGATGTACAGAGTTCTTTGTTTTTTATCAGAAAAAAATATGATAACTAGTACTGTACATTGCTGAATTCTATTTTGATGGAATATAGTTAGGTCATTTGCTGCTATTTGTCATATATGAAACCCACAAGGTCGCTTTGTGGAATGTGGAGGAGGACGACAAAGCCCTTTACCTACTCCATTCCATGGTTGCTGATCTAAGCACAGACTACCCGTCATCCCGTTTTAAAGAATCTGAGGATTTTATTAAACAGAACGAGTTCATGTTTGCAATCGACCCCACTGATGTGGCGGAATTTCTTCAAGAGAATAAAATGGACTCTCCATTACATGGACTCAGAGTATTTGATATGAAAGAAGCTCGTTGGGAACTGTTTGAGTATTACTTTATTGTGACACACGATTCAGAGAACTCCGTAGATTGGCTGAACCAGCAAGAGGTATATTTTTCATATAAATATATATACATATATCTGTTATCGCAATGACATAAAAGTCTAGTTTTTTTAATCTAAAGTTGTTCGATCTTTTTAATATTTTGTTCTATTCTATACAGGAACGACGCGTGTTGTGTCCTTTCCTATTAATGTGACCTACAGTCTAAAAAATCCACAAGCAATTCACATTATCATCGGACTAGGGGGACGAGATGCTGCAGGCCTGGAGACTGACGACCCTTTTCAAGGTTACGCATTTGAGATATTTCTACCAAAAAGGCTCCTCGATGTGCAAGATGCCAAGAAACACTTAGTGACTGGGTTATGGAAAATAATAATTCTGAAGAAGAAGATAGGAGAGTGCATTCAGACAGTCAGAGGAAATTTGTTATTTTCTCATGCAAAGAAGAAATGCGAACAGACCCTCGGGCGCCCCACATAGAGGATTGTGTCTTTGTTGCATCATATTAAGGCAAATCTGCAAGACTACAGAAATCTATTATGATGTTTGTTGACACCTTAATGATTTTTGAAGTTGTTTAGTTTGCACTTGATCACGTACAATTTTGACTTTTGAGATCAAATTTACTACTTTCCACCTTCAAATTGATACGGGTGTAATTGATATTCAGTTGGGAACTTTTTATCATTATTTACCTTTAGAAAACGCATAGGTTTGACCTCAAAAAGTCAAATTCGTATGATTTCCTTATACGATGGGAAAGTACTTGTGCTAACTTGAATTGAAAACTATCTAATGGTATGCGTTACTTACTTTGTTGCAAAATATAGGAAGTTGGTGCATTGAAGAAAAGATATCGTTTAGACTTTTGACATTTTGGCCAAGCTTAAAGAATACGTAGAAATCAGAAAACACTGATTAAAAACCGCGACTATATATTATCATCAGAAATAGATGGTACTTATATCAGTTGCATCTTTATGGTAGTTGATAATGCAGCACAATTTGCTATAACCTGTGACGATTTCACAGAATTTTATCGGCATGTTAATTTCACATAAATCAACATTCCTCTGTTGCAAAAAATGTTGTGTTCGTATAGATACAAATTTGTTGCCTTTCTAAAAACACACGTTCGTAATGTGATTACATCAATATTTATCAGACACCAAAAGATACTGCAAATAACTTCATAGTTTATAGATCAAACAAGTATGATTCATATATATGTATCTAACCCTCTTGTGAGTTTTATCCATAAGTTTCTATTACAAACACGCATTGTCAATATGAAACATAGTATGGACTTGTTTTAGACATGTAGTCATAAATACAATACCATTTAAACGGATAATTTACTGATAAAAGTGGTAGCTTAAGGAGTCAGCAATTATATTCCTGAACGATGGTCGATGCTAACATTATGAACACTCCGATGAATATTCCCACATGTAAACATGCCAGTATTCAGCTCAAGGAGTGTCGTTATAAGCTTAGAATATAAATCTCTCTATTTGTATTAGCAGAAATATTATCTTTTTTGCAAAGTTCTCATAAGACTAATTTTTGAAATTATAAATGTCTTTGGTTTCTTGAGTATGAGCCATCTTATGCTTGGAAGCTGCAAAGTTCAAAGATTCATGCATACTATTAGTTTGGCTTGAATTCATATGCAGTAACAATGATTTAACATTAGTAAGATAGCTGCTTTTTTGTATATACAACCATAGTGTCTACTTTACTTTTATCGAATTTAAGTATTATAAAGATAAAGTTTAAAACTCACGAAATAAGAAGTTGGAGCGAACAAATCTAATTCAACCACTCTGCTCAACCGCTCCACCGTCACTGCTCCACCATCACTGCTCAAGTGCTCAACCTCCACTGCTCACCCATTTAACTCGTTAGGGTAATTTGTGGTCCCCTGTTTTTGTTGCTTTTCGCACTGTTGCATATTCATCCCCCCTATTTAGGTTTGTGGTTCCCCCTGTTTTTCTTGTTTTCCCCTATTTTTGTTGTCCCCCTTTGTTTATTCGAGGGTATATGATCTAATACTCAACTATCAATTTCTTGCACATTACGTAGGACATATATTACTATGTCATTCTGGATATATAAAGAATCAACACATATTGGACAAAAGTTAAGATAGGTATACTTAGATAAGGGTGTATCTTTTATGTAACAAGTACCTTAAGAACGGATAAGTTTACTCGCCTCTAGCCTCTAAGCTATTTCATACTTTCTCAGTATTGGAAAAATATTACTAAAAGGAGGAATAACATAACTCACCTGCTCAATATTGACCGTGAACGGTCCATTTAATTGGCACTCTAGGCAAGAACCAACCTTCATCTCTGAATATAAATTTTGAAAGAAAGGCCCCAAGACCGATCCACATTTATTATAGTCATACTTCACCTGCTGCAATTGGGGAAAAACTCCAAATCGCCGTGTTACAACACCTCGTATGCGAATCATTGTTTTTAAATGGATTTGCATGTGAGAAAAAATGCAAGACGGTAATTTATAATAGGTGTACATTCAATTTAATAATATAAAAGCTTCTGATTAAATTAAATGGGTCATACCTGATGTTGCGAATCTGATCATACATAGGCAAGTTGGTCACTCTGATATAGATTTTTCTAAAAGAATAGACTAAGATTTTTTAATCTCCCATCACTTCCCTTTTGTATTTATGCACCTAGGCTAAACATAAGTTGAAGTGTTGAACTGTTCTTAGCCGATCCTTGAGACATAAATAGTAATTACTCTTCGAGGGAATTTGTTGATGCTTCAAACAAACTGTAAACACTAAACATCCATTAGCCATTTAGAGAAAAGTTCTATAAGGAACATGCATAAAAAAAAAACAAAGGAAGCAATCTCCACCATCCAATATTAATCTTTTTAAATTTAATTAAAAAAACACATTTTCATCCTATTTCTTAAAAATTAAATATCTCTCAAACCGTTAATCGTTATGAAAAAATAATTATACCGTCACGACGGGAATTAAATTATCCTTCTATAGATATGCACTTCTATATACTTTCGACGAACTTTTTTTTAAAAATTTTGTAAAAAAATCACATGTAATTCTCGAAAAATTACATGTAATTCTCGAAAACTCATGTTTGATTAATTATTTTAAAAATCACATTTGAATTTGTAACGTCACATGCGATTTGTGAAATCACGTGTATTTTTTTTGACGAGAATTTCAACATTGTAAAATCGTTAAAAGTATATGAAAATAACCGTCTATTAAATGACAAAAATATTTTCGTTATTATTTTAAAACCACACGTGATTTATGTGAATTACATTGAAATGTTTGAATCACATGTAATTTTGTTAATATATTAAAATGTTTGTTGCCATTAATATAAAATATGTTCATTTTACCAGGGTGGAGTCCCCTTTACCCAAAAAAAATATATGTAAAACAAATTGGCTTCTGAATTACATGTGATTCGGTGATAATTACATGTGATTTTGCTTGCATTACATATGATTCAAGCATACCAAAACCGTAACTTTTTCTAACAAACCCACATTAGATGAATCACATGTGATTTTTTTAATCACGTATTATGTTTTCATTTATGTAAAATATATAAAACAAATTGGCTTCTAAATTACATGTGATTTTGTTTGAATCACATGTAATTCTGCTTGAATTGCATGTGATTCGGTGATAATTACATATGATTTTTCTTGCATTACATGTGATTCAAGCATTCCGAAACCTTAACTTTTTCTAACAAACCCACTTTAGATGAATCACATGTGATTTTTTAATCACATGTAATCTTGTTAATATATTAAATTGTCTGCTTGAATTACATGTAATTCGATGATAATTACATGTGATTTTGCTTGCATTGGATCACATGTAATTCGATGATAATTACATGTGAATTTGCTTGCATTACATGTGATTCAAACATTTCAAAACTTTAACTTCTTCTAACAAACCCACTTTAGATTAATCACATGTGTTTTCGTTTGAATCACATGTAATTTACCACGAATTACATGTAATGCAAGAAAATTCACATGTAATTATCATACATGGATCACAAGATAGCATACATGGATCACAATACCACTTTAGATAGCATACATGGATCACAAGACCACTTCGGAAGGATGGATGATGTAAGGAATGGAGAGAAAATATTATTTACCACGAATCACATGTGATTTACCACGAATTACATGTGATTTATCACGAATCGCATGTGATTTACTTGGTTTCAAGATTATTGGTATTAAAATTGAAAATAAAAATCTATGAAAACATGTAACTTAAAAAAAAGACTAACGCGTCAAATGGGACGAAAGTTAGATGTAAAGTTATGTGAGTCTACATGAATCACATGTGATTTAAAGCAAAATTACATGTAATTATTTATAATATGTGATTTAAAGCAAAATTACATGTAATTTTGTATAAAATCACATGTAATTTGAGCAAAATTACATGTAATTATTTATAAAATCACATGTGATTTGAGCAAAATTACATGTAATTCACACAAAATTACATGTAGTTTTCATTCAATACTAACTAACCACTTTATTACAAAAATCACATGTAATTCACACATAATTACATGTGATTTGCATTTAACACTAATAAACTATTTTATTACAAAAATTACATGTAATTCACACATAATTACATGTAATTCACACAAAAGTTAACGATTTACAGTGTTAAAAATTCTCGCCAAAAAAATTACACGTAATTTTCGAAAATTACATGTAATTTTTCGAGAATCACATGTAATTTTTTATGCGTAAATTTAAAAAAAAAAGTTTGCCGAAAGTGTATAGAAGTGCCTATCTATAGAAAGATAACTTAATTCCCGTCGCGATGGTATAATTAGTTTTTCGTAACGATTAACGGTTTGAGAGATATTTAATTTTTAAGAAATAGGATGAAAATGGGTTTTTAAATTAAATTTAAAAAGATTAATATAGACCATTAGATGGAACTTGAATGGATGGTTGAGATTGTTTCCTTCCTTCTTTTTTTGATGCATATTCTATAAGGATCTCACCTCTAGCCATTTAAGTATACACAGTGATATACGTATGATTAGTTGTATGTTGTATATTAACTCCTTCACAAACAACACCGGTGCTCCCCAAGGTGATGAACTAGGCCGAATAAAGCCCTTGTCCTGCAGCTCCTTAAGTTGCCCAACTAACTCTTGCATTTCGGATAGTGCTAGACGATACGGTGAATTAGCTATAGGGGTTGCCCCGGGTATTAAGTCAATCTTAAATTCCACTTGTCTCATCGGTGGGTAATCCCGTCAAGTCATCTGGGAATACATCGATGAATTCTCTCACTACCTGAATCTTCTTGATTTGAGGCTCATCATCCTTGGCATTCACAAGGGATTTGGTCATCTTCTCCCTTCTTTCTCCATAAACATATATCACCTTATTATCACCTATGGGAATCCTAACAACATTTTCATGGCATATAATCTCAGCCTTATGCTTCGATAGCCAATCCATTCCGATGATAACATCGAAACTCCCGTGACCTAGAGGGATTAAATCTATGGTGAACTTAGAATCTCCTAACTCTAAGTTATAGTTTAGAAATATTCATCTACCTCTTCTTGCTTACCACTAGCTATTTCAATCACATAACCGGGTTTTGCTACACTAGGGCTCATATTTAACAAAGGCACGAATTGGGAAGAAACAAAGCTAAAATCAACCCCAGAGTCGAAAACGATAGTAGCATAGTGATTGTTAATAGAAAATGTACCCGTCACCACATTCAGGTCTAGAACCGCCTCTACTTCATTTGCAAGATAAACCCTGCCTCCATTCCGGTTTCCCCTATTCTGATTTCCTTCGTTTCAGTTCTAGTTCTGATTCCCATGGTTTCTATTGTTTCTATTGTCTCCATGGTTACGGTTAGCATTGTTCTGATTGCCACCACCTTGATTTCCTCGATTCCCTTCAAAGGCTAGTTGACCTCTTCCCTGATTGGTTGTACCAGCCAATCTAGCACACTACCTCTTGAAATGACCAGGTTGTCCACACTCATAGCAATTTCCTCCAGCTACATTCATCCTCACAGATTGAAGTGGCGTCGCACTCCGGTTAGGCGCCCCATAATCCCTTGCAAAGTGCCTCGGTTTCTGGTAATCATAACACACACCACATACCTAGAGCAGGTTCTACAAGGTGTGTTATTGTTGGTATTGTTATTTGGATTAACAGAATTTTAGGGTGCCCTCATAGTAAAATTTCTTCCATCCTTCGCCTTCTTGACACTTTTCAAGTTGGTGTCCGACGGTTTCTCAACTTCTGGATCCTTCCTTTTATCCCCCGACTTTCCCAAGGTTCCACTAGATACAACCTCTTGAGTAAGTATTCCTGCTGACAGTATAGCTTGCTGTATCGTGGTAGGCTGAGTAGCCTTGATCATTCCTCTGATCTGAGAAGGCAATCCAACAATGTACCTCTTGATTTTGTTCGCCTCAGGGGTAACCAAATGTGTAACCAACTTTGCCAACTCATGGAAGTGATCTGTGTACTCAACATGAGCTGCTCGAACCATTGTTACCACCTCCTCCTTGACCGTTGTTGTTATGGTTATTCAAGTTATTCGTCACTTGTTGAAGAATAGTTGGTATGATGTTAGCCATTTGAGCAGCAATCTGAGCAACCAAATCAGGATGTTCACCTCCCCCACTTCCAGCACCATTTCGCGTATTCACCATTCTATAGTAAGACATGACATCCGTTAATAACTATCAGAATATTCCATGTAGTATAATTACTACTCCATACATACGTCTACCATATCCATACATAATATTACTATCTTCCATAGTACCAGCATGTATTAACCCTCTTTCATGCAATCATACTTAGAAATCCATTGAAGTTGTGATAATTGTATAAATATGTTGACCACCATTCTTATACAATTACCCTTTCCCCAATGCACTTCCTCCTATGATGACACTTATAAAAATCAATACAACATATATCACATACATCTACCAATTAAGCACATTCTCATATCCATAAGGTCCAAATATCCATTTATTAAAATAACATAGTCTAACTTAGACTAGCATAGACAAAGTCCAAATGAACGCAAAATCAACAGTAAGTCATGTTGCCTATAAGGGTAGAACGGCCTAAACTAAACAAACAAATAATTGTTGGATGTCGTGGATTCAGTATCTGATTCTTCTCCTCCATTATTATTACTATCCGGATAACCGGTTTAGTCTTGACTTTCTTGAATAGCACTTCCTTACTCCATTCCTTAGCCGTTATCGTTAGCACAGTATTATAGACCCACAAATGGTTCACTTTCACCTTAGACATGCGTTCTACAGCCTCACATGGATCCCATTCTAACGGAATTGTCCTCCAATAATTTGTAAGTATGTTGCATCCTAGCCTCGTAATTCTAGTGGCTTGCACTACTACTTGTCTCTTAGGGGGCATCACTTAAACATATGAAGAAAATATTACCCATCAGATACATAAAATAACACAGCGAAAGGTATACACTATAATGTACCAAATTATGTACTATAATGTACATTTCTAAGCAAGGTAGAACAATGACTAGCGTGGACGATGGTGGTTCAACCCGCACTAGTCAAAAACCCGAAAAGGAAAATAATATGTGGCTAAGTATGAACCATAATAGTTCATAACTTAACAAACATCACAATATCCATAAGCACTTAAATTAATAAGAAATGCACACATACTCCTATGACGCCTATATGCAGGGACCCTTAAGCTATAGACTAGGCTACTAAGCTAAGCAACTGATAAGACCTCAAATATAGATGGTCTTATCATCGTAATCGGGCTTAAAATACTTAAAATATCGTAAAATACCGTGAAATATACTTATGTTCGTTTATTTTTGTATTTTAGGTACGGATATCGTGAAAAAGACAAAGATTACAAGAAGCAAACAAAAACGAACACGAGAAAAAAAGCCGCACAATGGACCGGACCCGAATGTTGAATTTTACCAAAAGATCCTCAAGTTTGAAGATTCTACAAGTTTGGTCCCTCAACAATTGAAGACTTGTCACTTTTAGTCTTCCTAAAAGTCAGGTGTACAAGAAAAGACCTTAAAGTTTCAAGACATGTCAAGGTCAGCCCTTGAAGGTTCAAGAAAATGCAAAAGAAGCCCTTGAAAATACATCTGGAAAGTATTTGTGCCCAAAGTTTGAAAAGCCAAACTTTATTACAAAGGAAAAAGAGGAGAATCTGGCCAAAACTTTGTATGAACATATTTTGGGAGTATAAGGGGGATTCCTGCCAAACACCAAAACTTACTCCACCACTCACCAGCCTCCACATCACCCACCCTCACCCGCATCAGCTTTCCACTAGCCTAATTTGAAAAACTATTAATAAAGTAAAAAAATATACCGGGTAACACTTTTTCTTCCCCAAAACAAGATCTAACCTAGTTACTATTTACCACTTTACCCTAATCTCCAAACCAGTGAATTGGGTCACAATTCTGTCCAGATGCGTGATTCACCTCTCCCTCATCACAACTCGACCACAAATTGGTCCCCTCCACGTACCACGTGGCATTCCCACACACCCCTGTACCTCCAAACAAAAGACAGTACACAAATAAATGGCCAAGATTGTTTTTCGTGCTCCCAAAGTTTCCTTGAATGGGCAAGATAGTTTTAATCTTGCTGTCAATCACATGGAAGATTTTGAGAATCAAATCTCAAGGGTATTTTTGGAATCACACCAAGCATTAGGGTTTATAATTTAGGATACTAGTTAGTTCTTGTAGCGATTATAAAAGGAGGTACAGATTGTGGCAACCCCTTTGTTCTAGTTTTTCTCTTAAACATTGTAATCTTTTTTTGATTTAAATGAAAGTTGGTATTTTGTTAAATTGTAATTCCTTTTCATGTTTTGTTAAAAGTTGGTAAATGTTAGAGAAATTCTGAGTTCCAAAAAGGTTTCATAGTTGTTTGAGTATAAGTTTGTGGTAAAGTTTTTATCAGAAGTTTTTTCAAGAAGTCTGTGAAAGAAAAAGATTTCTAAGAAAAGAAAAGAAAAAAAATCAGTTGGTTATCTTATTTATTGTGTTACTGTTTCACGTTTGTTCATCTTAGCAGGGAAAAGGAGGCTTGTGACTATTGTGCTATCACATAAGCTCGTTTTATCCAAGGCATGGATGTATGACTTGGTGGTACACATCCCCTTTTCCTTTTTCATGTTATTTTTCTACTAAAGATTTGATTTACATGAGGTAATAAGTTCTCTTTAGTAGATAGTGGAATTTGAGTTTTGAATTTGTTGTTTAAGTGTTATTAAATCAGATCTGGGTGAATATTGGTAGTTTGTAGAGTTTTGGAACAAACCTTTGAAAATCTGCTTAACTAGACTCAAATAGGTGTTTTGGACAGTAGGGTTACGGGTAGGATTCGTCCTCCAAAGTCCGACTTAGCAGTGCACACTTTTGTTGGCCTAGGGTAAGTGAGTTTAGCAGTAAGGTTTGGAGGTTTAGCTCAAAAATTTTGTTTCCAAGTTTGACATAAAAATCAGCTAGTGTGTGTTGTCTTTATAAGTTTTTCTATTAAAACCTGCTTTAGGATTGAGAAAATTGAATCGTTGATTGAATTGTATGATATTGGTGTGTTTGTGGTGCAAGTAAGTTATTTGTTTTCATTTGTGAGCCATAGTACGCAACCTTGCTCTCAACAGCACCCCTGCACCATCAGTCAAATATTTGAAGATTTGAGTGTTTAGAAAGTGAGATTCACAAGTTTGAAATAAATCATTCATTGATAGAAGAAACCCATGTCATCTTGACTAGGAATTGATAATATGTGTTATCTAAGTGGTAGGCTTAAGCTTAGATAGCTTTGGTTATGCATTTGTAGTGTTTAGATGTAGTTAAGTAGTGCTTAAATCATTTCTAAATCTGGCTGCCTATGATCATGTGTGCTTGTTTTTGCTTCAACTAACTGTAATTAGGTGATACTTAGTGTTTTTGAATATTTAAAATTTTTACTTTAGGTTATTTCATTTAGTTGCTTTAAATCTGCTCAAAAGTCCGTTACTTTTAATCAATATTTGGCTGTCTAAATCAGATTACATTAGGTATAGCAAACTTGGTTTTTAGGTGTTGTAACTTGGTAAGTTGCAAGTTTTGAAGTCATTTAAGGTCTGTAAATTCGTAGAGGGTAAATTCTTGTCTTAGTGGAGCCTTACTGCTTAGAACAAGTCACCAATAAAATTCTTTTCTAGCCATCAGTTAGCTTAAAGATTAGTCCACCAAATAGCGGTGAATCTACCTACTGTTTTGATTTGCTACTTGAATTAGTGTTTGTGTTCTTGTTGCCTAAGTAACCAAAAACTTACCATAAACGTAACAGCAAAAGTATAAACTTACTGCCTGCTCATACTAGGGGTGCTTAGTGCTGTGGTTGAACACTTGTTTAGGATAATTTGTAGCGTGTTAAGTTGGATTTGGGATTGTGTTTTAGTATTTTTGTTAGGAGCTTTGAGTTTTGAGTTTTTCATATCCCTGCGCATCCAACAGGAACATCACCAACAACAAACCGACTAGAAACCAAATTAGATAGGTCTTGCTTGTTTTCTTTTGTGCCCATTGTTTGATCCTAAGGATAGAGTGCTTGTTGATTCTTGTTGTCTGTGGTTTGTTGGCAAATTTGTTATCTTAACCTTGACTCCTCACTTGCCGAATGCAAGCGAGGGTGCCCCTTTGTTCCAATAAACCAATCAGCAAAAAGCATCACCAAAAAGAGGAAGTTAAGAAAGGTGCTTGCTTGAGTCCTTCTTTTGTTAGTTTTGCATCAAAAAGCAACCCAAATCATTCGTGTTGAATCAGTGTTATTGTTTTGTGACATGTGCATCCATAGAAAAAAAAAGTAACAAAAAGTTTAGGGTTTGCCCAGAATCGAACCCATTACTTCTAGCTCTCACACCCACACTCTAACCATCGCGCCCTAGGGACTTTCCTGTCCTTAGGGTGATTTGTTTTATTCTTATACCATTTTTTATTTAGCTTATTTATATAACCGTGAGCTTATCTGCCATTTTCAGCTTATTTTGAGCTTATTTTTTAGCTTTTTCAATTTCCCCCCCTTCTTGTTATCATTTGGGATTTTTTGAGCAAAACATATATTTTTCCCATTTTTCCATTTATTTTATAATATTATTTTCTTTTCAGATTTTAGAAAAGCCATAAAAAATATAAAAAAGTATATAAAATTTTCAAAAAATATTTTTCAGTTTTTGAATAAAGTAATTTAGGTTTAAAACATTAAGTTTGAGTTTTGTCCTTTTCTTAGTCATTTTATTTTTTTAGGTTTTTAATAAACTTTAATAATTTAATATTAATTAATTAAAAAGTTTTCAAATTTTTTTTGGTTTTCGTATTTTTCTTAGTTAAACTTTTTAGGACTTTTTAGCAATTGTTAATTATTTTTAGGTGAAATTTTTATTTTGGTCGTTTTTACATTCTTACGTTTTCTACGTCGTAACTTAGTTTTTAGCGTGATCCGTCATTTTCTTTCTTCGTTCTCAATATTAATCTCAAATACATCAAGTTTAACACACACAATAATTCTCCTTGGTGAACTGATGAGACTGCTTTTATACATAGTCTCATCGTCCAAAATGGGCTTAAAATGCATTAAATATCATTAAAAATGCCAGATATATGCTCGTGTTTGTTGCTTGTGTATTTTAGGTACGGATATTGAGGAAATGATAAAAAGATCACAAGAATCAATCAAAAACGAACACGGGAAACGAAGCCGCACAATGAACCGGGCCCGAATCATGAATTTCCAAAGAAGTCCTTGAAGTTTGAATATTTATCAAGATTGGTCCCTCAAGAAATGAAGACTTGTCATTTTATACCCCTGTAAATCCTCAAAATTACTTGTGGGTCCCTAAAATATCAAGTATGTACAAGTTTAGTCCTTGGAGAATGAAGAAATTACAAAAGAAGTCCTTGAAAAAAGTTTACAAAGTTGTTGTGCCAAATTTGACAAGCTGCCCAAACTTATATAACAAAGGAAATTGGGTTTTGGGCTATTTATTACAAAGTGACAACAATTTGGGAGTTTGGGGGCCAAAACTGCCCAGACAAACAAACTCATACCCCCACTCATAAGCTGCCACCTCACTAGACCCACCCATTTACCAAACCCTTTACCCGACCTAACCCACAACCCACCCCACTTACCCAGTTTATTAAATAAACTGGGTCAAACCCAGTCAACCCCCCTTAATTTCCCACCCAAACACTAATTTAAAAAACCCACTTAACACAAATCAGATTAAACCCCCCCTTAATCCCACATAAACCCTAAAATTCCCCAGCTTCAATCCACCTTAATCTAAATGGGTTTTCCCCACACTTATCCAGATTAGCAATTAACCCAAGCCTAACCAAAACCCACCTCTCACATCACTCACCCGTGACCACATGAGGGCCCCCCATTGTCCCCTGCTCCCCCAAAAATGGCAATCTTCGAATCTTAACAGTCCATCAACGCACCACAACGTTTTCCTTGGTCCCAAAGGATGGATAAACGACTCAAATCAGTCAACCACAGATGTCAATCACATGTATCCATCTTGACCAAGATTCCCCAAGAAGACCAAGGGCTTTTCAGGAATTTCAGCTATTAGGGTTTAGTTATCTAGAATTTTCTATTCACTTGTATAAATAGAGACGAAATGTGTCTCTATTTTCCTTGTTCCAGATTTTTTCTCATTAAGTTGTAATACCTTTTTAAATTAAATGAAAGTTGGTGTTTTGATTTAAATGTAATTCCTTTTCCTGTTTAAAAGTTGGTGTATTTATTTGAGATTAATCTGAGTTCCATCATTATTTGGTAAAACATTTTGAGTTTCAGTTTTCAACAAGTTCAAAAAAAACGTGTTCCAAGCTTTTCAAAGAAATAAACCTAGCTTAAGGTGGAAGTGGAAGTGGAAGCCTTAGGCTTGGTTTGGTTTGTTTGAACCTGGTCATTCTTGTGGGTTTCAAAAGGAAAAGATCTCAAAGGGTCTTAAGTTTCATAAATTTTCAGAAAAATCTCATTTTCACTTGTTTATCTTAACAGTCACTGTAGCATAAGCTCATCACAAGCATGATAAGCTTGTGATAAGCTTATACTACCTGTTCTCTTTTCTTGTTGTGTGTGCAGGTATCAGGAAGGCATCAAATAAGACAAATTATTTCCATTTTATTGTTTTGAAGATATTTTAAGCTTTGTGTCACTTGTGATTCCAACAACAATCTTTCTCTACATTTTTCAGAATCTCTCATAAGCTCTTAACAAACCAAATAGAAGGAATAAGCTCAGGTATCCAAAGCTTGATCCCTACTTGAGTAGTTTTAAGATTTTTATGCTAGATATATGATTTTGTGAAGTAACTTTTTTTTTTTGGTGTTTTATCTGTTCTTATTTGTTGATTAATGTCCCTTGTGCATGTTTGAGTGCTAGTAATCAGTTTGGTTAAGTTTGAGTAGCTTTGTTTTGCATGAAAATTGGTTTTCTGAAAATAAGGGGGTGTTTGGTATTAGTTCTTAAAATGAGTAATTGATAACTACTTGGGTTAAAAACTTATTAAACATACTCCTTAGGATAGTAATAGGTTGTATGTTGGTTCATTCTCAATTTGGATAGGTTTCTAAGAAGATTGCATGTTCAATGTTTGGTTAAAAGTAGCTAAAATCAGCAAATCCATTTTTCTGCTAGTTTTTGTGCATATTTGACATTGAGATCTTGTTGACTGCTAGATATTAGGTCCATATAGGATTGTGTATC
This sequence comes from Glebionis coronaria, assembly GCA_025667525.1. Taxonomy (NCBI): domain Eukaryota; kingdom Viridiplantae; phylum Streptophyta; class Magnoliopsida; order Asterales; family Asteraceae; genus Glebionis; species Glebionis coronaria. Next base: position 284,514,220 of record CM046879.1, read on the forward strand.
AATTGTAAGTCATTTGGGTAGCTTGTGTGCAAGTTTTAAGCTGTTGAAATCCATTTTTGTGCCAAGTAGATCAGACCACTGTTCATCAGAAACATTCAAGCTTAATCAGTCACTTTATTGTGAATTTGTGTGTGATTTTTGTGATAGACTTGTGTGTTTTTGTGATTTAATAGACTCCCTACACTCAACTGAGTGTAGGGGTGCCTTATTGCCCAAGAAAAAGCTCAAAATAAGCTTTCCTAAGCTTATTGGTCAACTGACCTGTTTTTAACACTTACAGTGGGAACAAAGTTCCCCCTGCTAGTGCTTTGGTTTCCACTGCCAAGCAAAAGGACAAAACCTAGCACATGTCACTATCAGAAACTTGAACTTTTTGTCTTTAGTGCCTGAAAATAGGAATTAGGGTTTCAAATTGGTTTCAATATTTTTCTTATTTTATTTTTAATTTTTTTGTTTAATTAGATTTTTTGTCACTGTTCATTTGGTATTTTTTGCATTAAATTGCTATTTTAATTAACTTTTTAATTTCTGTTTTTGTCTTTTAGTGACAAAAATTATTATTTTTCAGTTTCAAAAATTTTCATAGACTTAGAAAATTGTTTTAAGATTTTTAGTTCAAAAAGTTTTTACTGTTCACTTTTTAATTATTTTTTAGAATTAATTTAGTTTAATTAGGGTTTTATTTATTAACTATTTTGTCTTTTAGTGAAAAAATTTATATTTCTCAAACTTTTTCAATTTTCTACTGTTCTTTAGTCTAAATTAGGATTTTTAAAATTGTCAAATTATTTTTAGCATTATTTTATTATTTTTTATGATTATTTTAGTTTAAAAATAGTTTTTAGTGTTTTAAAAATAGAAAAATAGTTTTGAAAATTTAGGAAAAATACTTTTTAGTCTTTAAATAATATAAGTAACTTATTAGTTCAATAAAATAATAGTTTGGACATTTTGTTAATTATATTTGATTTAGGGCTTTAATTAGCATTTAAAATTGAATATTTAATTAATAAAAGGTTTTAAAATATTTTGGTTGGATTTTTACTCTTCTTTTTATTATTTTAGACTTAGTTTTAACTTTTAATTAATTTTTAGGTTTAATTTTTTAAATTGTAGATTTTTACGGTTTTACGTGAACGACCTTTTCGTCTTAGCTTAATCCGTCTTCGTAACCGTCATTCTCTTCTTACCCCATTTCTATTTTCTTTTCTCATAATCATATAATCACAAAAGTTAATCATTTCATCACACAACGCACTTGCCTCCTCGAGAACGAACTCACTTTAGGGTCATTTACACACGGTTTTCCTAAATCGTCGTGCTTACCCTATTTTTGCCATCCTTTTCCTAAAGGGGTAATTTTATAACCATCATTTTTGGCGCCGCTGCCGGGGAGGCGTGTTGTGTTTTTGATTTGAACAATTGTTGTTTTTATATAGCCATAATAAGTATTTGTATTAGTAGCACTCTACTAATACGTATTATCGGTTTTTCGTTTTTTGTGAATACTATTACTATATTGTATACGTAGAACAATAAATTCACAAGTACTCCAAATACGTGAGAAATCACAACCTTGACTTGGGAGGTCATTACCCAATCATTGTATTCGAATCTCAAACCAAAGGAAAAGGCAAAAATAGATAAATACTTTCGAGAAGCTCGATTTTGAAAATACAAACTATAAGGTGGGTATAAGGCGGATATTATAAAATATATCCTAAGGAAAAAGGCTCTTAAGTGCTTCGCGCCGCCTCATTTCCCCGCTTGCTTGTGAGTATTTGATTTTGAGAGCTAATCGAGGGTTTTGCCGCCTAAAGTATTAATAAGTATCATATATATTTTCTTGGTTTCCATTGATTAAACCCTCTTGAACGTTTTGGTGTTCCACCAACGTTCTAAAGTCATCGAAGGCGTTCACTTCACGTGATCCTTTTCATTCCTTGAGGCTTCTTTAATCAAGATATTTGATTAAGGAGGATATTTGTAGATTTTTGTCTACCTAATACAATTCCAAAATCCAAAAAAGTAAAAACAATCAAAAATCCAAAAAAATTTAAAAAGTTAAAAACACCAAAAAGAATCTTCTTTGCTCGTCCCCTCGTTGTACGTGACGTTTATGCTTACTCGCAATCAAGCAAGACGTGCACGTAAACGAAGAAACAAAAAGGAGGCAACACCTACTCCTAATCTTTCTAGTGAAGAGACTCCAAGTGAGGAACCCATTGTAGAACAAGAAGCTATCATGGCTAATCGTACTATGATGGAGTTGCTTCAAGCACCCACCGAGGGTTTTGGAGAGGCCATTGTGATTCCCGCCATCCTCGCGGAGAACTTCGAGATCAAGACGGGTTTAATGTCTATGCTTCAAGCCAACAAGTTTCGCGGACACGAGAAAGACAACCCACATTATCACATTAGGCAATTTAATCGTCTCACCGCGACAAGCAAGTTTAAGGATGTACCACATGATGCCATTAAGATGATGTTGTTTCCATACTCGTTAGATGGACCCGCCATGATATGGCTCGAGAAAGAACCCCCAAATTCGATTTTGACGTGGGGTGATCTCGTTTCGAAATTTGTGAATCAATTTTTTCCACCATCTAAAACAACACATTTGAAAAACGAGATTTCACGATTTACACAAAGATCTAATGAAAGTTTTTCAATGGCTTGGGAAAGGTTTAAAGAAATGTTACATGAATGTCCACACCATGATTTTTCCGAATTGCATCAAATTGACACTTTTTATAATGGGCTTAATGATCATGAACGAGATTACTTAAATGCCGCCGCGGGTGGTAATTTTTTGTGCAAAACGACCGAAGAGGCTTTGAAAATCATTGAGAATAGGTCTAAAGTTTATAGCCCTCGTAACACACCGAGTGTTGCCAATTTGGGGTCGTCATCGTCTCGTAGCATTAATGCCTTGCAAGATGAAGCAAATGAGGAGAATCGGTTTTTCGATAGGTTTTCGACTCTTATGACTCATTGGAAAGCACAAGATGCTTTGAATTCCGCATCGGTTAAGGCGGTTGCCAAGAGTTGTATTTCGTGTGGTGGAGCTCATGATTTTTCCGAGTGCATTACCGCGGATGGTAACACTTCGAATGCTTATGTAGCCACGGGAACTTATAACCAAAACGGTCAAGGTTCCCACCAAAATCAAGCTCCACAAAATCAAAATGCTAATAACTATCGAAACAACAATCAAAGTGGTGCTTATCAAGGAAATCAACGTAACTACAACAAAGGTAATTATCAAAGTGGAAATGGGCAAATTTTAAACCAAAACCAAAACAGTGATTTTCAAACTACCACACAAGGTTTTCAAAATGATCACACCAAAAATCTTCAAGGAGAATTTTTGAATTATGCTAAAGCAAACGATGCTAAGTTTGATAATATGCAACGTGAAATGGTTAGCTTAAGATCCGACTTGAAAAACGAGCTTAAAAACAAACTTGCTAATGAACTTAAGACTCATGCTAATAAAATGGAAGGAAATGTTGAACGACTCCAACAAAATCAACAAAAAATGGAGCAAGGTCAACATGAGATTAAGCAAGAGTTGTTAAAAGCGGATGCTAGGCAATCTAACTTTGAAGATCGAATGGGAAAAATGTTTGAAGCTATCATGTGTAAACCTTCTTCTTCGGCTGGTCTTCCTAGTGATACCATCGTGAACCCGAAAGGAGAATTAAAGGTTATTACTACTCGTAGTGGTAAAACTTTCAAAGAACCCATTTCTCGTCCAAGTACTTCTATGGAGAAGGAAAAAGAGAAAGAACCCGAGGTGGTGGTAGAAAAGGAGCAAATTCCAAGCCCACGAAGTACCGCTCAAACCACACCTACGGTTGAACCAATACCAATAGTGGAACCCGAGATTCCAAGGCCGTTGCCTATGCCCCAACCCACACCACCCTTACCTTACCCTTCAAGACGAAACAAGGAAAAGGCACAAGAACGAAATAATTATCAATTTGAACTTTTTATGAAAATGTTTCGTGACTTGCATTTTAATATAAGTTTTGCCGACGCCTTGGTCATGATGCCTCGATTTGCCGCGAACTTTAAAAGTATGTTGAATAACAAAGAGAAATTGCAAAAGTCGTCTAGTTGTTCATCGGTTTTTCTTAGCCGCATACCTCAAAAAGTCGGTTATCCCGGCAAGTTTTTAATCCCATATGCTATACAAGATATGGAAGAATGCTACGCCTTGGCCGATCTTGGTGCTAGTATTAATTTGATGCCTCTTGAGATTTTTAAGTCACTCAATCTTCCCAATCTCACTCCTTCAAGAATGTCAATCGAGATGGCCGATCATTCTACGATTCTAGCTTGTGGAGTAGCCGAGGACGTCTTCGTGAAAGTTGGAAAGTTCTACTATCCCGTAGACTTTATTGTTGTTGACATCCCCATCGATCCTAAATTCCTCTAATTTTAGGTCGATCATTTTTGGATACCTCGAGGGCACTTATCGATGTGCATGCTAGGAAAATCACTCTCCGTTTCAATGAGGAAGAACTCGTCATAAATGCAACTCAAAACTCCACACTTTCTCATGTGTACTCTATCACGTCTTTGAACAATGTTAATCCCATCAAAAACATTTGCAAAAGGATTTCAAAAAGATTTTTAGGAGTTGATGATAAAAACGATTTTCCGTCCCCTCCGCCGGTGGAGGTTAAGAGTGTTAAGCCTACGTTTCCAATCACGAATGATTCTTCGGATGATGAATATGTTGATCCCGATGGGGAAGTTTTCTTTGTTGACAAACGATTTGAGAACTTACCACCACCTAAACCAAAACGGTTTTCAAATGTGAGAATTTTTAGTGTGACTAACATTGCTTTAGAAACACCAAATATTTTTGACATAATTAAGTCGGGTTTCCATAAGGAGAGTTTAAAAGATGAAAAAGGGAAAGATTTTAAATTGGATTTAAAAGATTTTTCTACAATGCTAACTCCGTCATCACCTCGTGTTTTGAGTGCTACAAGCTCGTCTTCTCCTTTTGACGATGCTTTGTGTGGACTTAGTGTGGGGGAAGCCCCTTATGTTTCCTCCCCTTTCTCCACCGAGGACGAGATATTTGATCCCGGAATTGCTTATGAAGGGAAATCTCGGTCTTCCACCGATGCAATAAATGGAAAATCTTTCTATTTGATTGGTGCGAGTCTACCTCGAGTAGCTCATGGTTTTTATGACTTACCCATTGTCCCACCCTTCTATTTCTTCTCATATATTTTCTTGAAACCCTTTGGGTCTGTGTTGACACATGATGAAGTGGCGTTGATTTGTTTTTCCAATGAAAATGAGAACGCCATCTTCGATCCCGGTATTTTGCACCATCAAAGGACTTAGTCCTTAATACCGGTTGTTTTTGGGCCTTGTTTATCATGTAAGCCCCACTAAAAATTGACCATACCAAGATAATCCCTAAATGATCACATTTATGGGGATTCGAGTCGAGCTTTTGACTCGGTTATCAAAAACAAGGTGCCTCGTGGGGGAAACCCATGCTTATCCATGTACATATTATTGTTTTCTAATTAGTTTAATGTGAGGGGATTTGTGCCCTTCCAAACTTTGTTTCGTGGTTGTTTGTGAATTGTGGTTTTTAGATCATGATCTTCACGATTGGAGCCTCTCGTGTTCGTTTTATGGGAGCACTCGATCGTTTGCTTTGAATACTTTCTCAATATCCAAATGATATATCCTTTGATGTTCTAACCTTAGGTTTTTAGCACACTTCATAAACGGCTATTAATTTATTGGTTACACCCTTTCCATGCTAGATTAGGCATTCGACTACGTCTCTAGTATGGGGGTGTTTGCACCCCTAGACTCGAAATATTGAGGACAATGTTTAACTTTAGTATGGGGGGTGAATAGATACTTGCCTTGCCAAACCTTCACGCTTTCCAAAATTTATCTTTTTGTTTATCGTTTTTGTTGCAAAATAAGGCTAAAAATGGCCAAATTTTAAAATTTTTCTCATGTTTTATAAGTGTTTGAAGACACGAATGTAGGTTTTCCGATGGCGAGAATAAGAGTAATTTTTGACTCGACTGTGTGTGTTGAGCACTTAGCTTTGGTTCCTTAACTACACATTAGGCTAAGTCTCTTAAATGAGGACGAGAAATGATAGGGTTAATTATAAGTTACTATGCTAAACGTAGAGTACTCGTATTCTTTCAAAAACTCATGTGTTCTCGTTGTTTGCTTATTCTACCTTCGCATGTAAATATTTTTTGCTTAATAAATATTGACTTAGCGGTTTAGTTGGGATTGTTGGGTTTCTAGTCTTTTCTAGTAGCTTCCGTGTAATTAAATTGGGAAGACATTAAGGTATCGCCAGCGTCACGGTTTTGAAGTATTGGTACCCAAATAATCGAAAGCTTCACCCAATAATAAGATTTCAAGTGCTCACCTAAATCAAACAAACAATTTGAAGCCCCACAAGGCCGAAAAATCTATGCAAAATTGAAAGTGAATCAAGCCTTAATCTTCGAAGCTTTAAAGATCCAAAATTCGCTTTAGTGTGAGGATATACGTCTTTGGCTAATAAAACCACCGATGAGGCGGATAATAAAAGGCAAGGCAAGACCGAAGTCATAATAAAATCTTCATGGCGAAGTTGAATAAAAGATGGAGGTAAACCAAAGATAATAAGGCCCTTCCGTTAGGGGGCGTATAAAAGTCTTGGTAATAAGTCTCATGTTCAAAACCGTTATAAAAACCGTGTTTATCGATTCTTCTTGTCAACTTAATTTTTTAACATCGTTGTCTATTAGGAGGGGTTATTGATTTGATGGTCTTGGTTACACCGTTAGGACTCTATTTTTAGACCTAAATCTCTATTATCGCATAAGTCAAACAATGTATCCTCGTGAAACATTCAAGACAAAATAAAATATAAGAGATACAACTTAGGAATAATGGGAGGATAAGTACGTGATTAGGGCATATGAGTAGTGTTATCATTACTAACTTATAATGACAATGATCTCGTTGCATGCCTGGCATGGAATTGGGGTGAAAATCGAGGACGATGAAATTATTTCTAACGAAGCATTCACGTGTTCTTATTCTATGAACCTAAAAGTCCCATTTTGCGATGAAAATCATACATTATGTCTAAAACGCAAGTAGTAGCAATAGTAGTAGTATAACTAGTTTATCATTCAATAAGTGAATAAAAATGAATTTTGGAGATGCTATGATACTTTATTCTAGCATTGCGTGAGGGCACGGAAATGGTTTAGTATGGGGGAGTGATGAGACTGCTTTTATACATAGTCTCATCGTCCAAAATGGGCTTAAAATGCATTAAATATCATTAAAATGCCAAATATATGCTCGTGTTTGTTGCTTGTGTATTTTAGGTACGGATATTGAGGAAATGACAAAAAGATCACAAGAATCAATCAAAAACGAACTCGGGAAACGAAGCCGCACAATGAACCGGGCCCGAATCATGATTTTCCAAAGAAGTCCTTGAAGTTTGAAGATTTATCAAGATTGGCCCCTCAAGAAATGAAGACTTGTCATTTTATACCCCTGTAAATCCTCAAAATTACTTGTGGGTCCCTAAAATATCAAGTATGTACAAGTTTAGTCCTTGGAGAATGAAGAAATTACAAAAGAAGTCCTTGAAAAAAGTTTACAAAGTTGTTGTGCCAAATTTGACAAGCTGCCCAAACTTATATAACAAAGGAAATTGGGTTTTGGGCTATTTATTACAAAATGACAACAATTTGGGAGTTTGGGGGCCAAAACTGCCCAGAAAAACAAACTCATACCCCCACTCATAAGCTGCCACCTCACTAGACCCACCCATTTACCAAACCCTTTACCCGACCTAACCCACAACCCACCCCACTTACCCAGTTTATTAAATAAACTGGGTCAAACCCAGTCAACCCCCCTTAATTTCTCCCCCAAACAATAATTTAAAAACCCACTTAACCCAAATCAGATTAAACCCCCCCCCCCCCCCCTTAATCCCACATAAACCCTAAAATTCCCCAACTTCAATCCACCTTAATCTAAAGGGGTTTTCCCCACACTTATCCAGATTAGCAATTAACCCAAGCCTAACCAAAACCCACCTCTCACATCACTCACCCGTGACCACATGAGGGCCCCCCATTGTCCCCTGCTCCCCCAAAAATGGCAATCTTCGAATCTTAACAGTCCATCAACGCACCACAACGTTTTCCTTGGTCCCAAAGGATGGATAAACGACTCAGATCAGTCAACCACAGCTGTCAATCACATGTATCCATCTTGACCAAGATTCCCCAAGAAGACCAAGGGCTTTTCAGGAATTTCAACTATTAGGGTTTAGTTATCTAGAATTTTCTATTCACTTGTATAAATAGAGACGAAATGTGTCTCTATTTTCCTTGTTCCAGATTTTTTTCTCATTAAGTTGTAATACCTTTTTAAATTAAATGAAAGTTGATGTTTGATTTAAATGTAATTCCTTTTCCTATTTAAAAGTTGGTGTATTTATTTGAGATTAATCTGAGTTCCATCATTATTTGGTAAAACATTTTGAGTTTCAGTTTTCAACAAGTTCAAAAAAACGTGTTCCAAGCTTTTCAAAGAAATAAACCTAGCTTAAGGTGGAAGTGGAAGTGGAAGCCTTAGGCTTGGTTTGGTTTGTTTGAACATGGTCATTCTTGTGGGTTTCAAAACGAAAAGATCTCAAAGGGTCTTAAGTTTCATAAATTTTTAGAAAAATCTCATTTTCACTTGTTTATCTTAACAGTCACTGTAGCATAAGCTCATCACAAGCCTGATAAGCTTGTGATAAGCTTATACTACCTGTTCTCTTTTCTTGTTGTGTGTGCAGGTATCAGGAAGGCATCAAACAAGACAAATTATTTCCATTTCATTGTTTTGAAGATATTTTTAAGCTTTGGGTCACTTGTGATTCCAACAACAAGCTTTCTCTACATTTTTCAGAATCTCTCATAAGCTCTTAACAAACCAAATAGAAGGAATCAGCTCAGGTATCCAAAGCTTGATCCCTACTTGAGTAGTTTTGAGATTTTTATGCTAGATATATGATTTTGTGAAGTAACTGTTTTTTTGGTGTTTTATCTGTTCTTATTTGTTGATTAATGTCCCTTGTGCATGTTTGAGTGCTAGTAATCAGTTTGGTTAAGTTTGAGTAGCTTTGTTATGCATGAAAATTGGTTTTCTGAAAATAAGGGGGTGTTTGGTATTAGTTCTTAAAATGAGTAATTGATAACTACTTGGGTTAAAAAATTATTAAACATACTCCTTAGGATAGTAATAGGTTGTATGTTGGTTCATTCTCAATTTGGATAGGTTTCTAAGAAGATTGCATGTTCAATGTTTGGTTAAAAGTAGCTAAAATCAGCAAATCCATTTTCTGCCAGTTTTTGTGCATATTTGACATTGAGATCTTGTTGACTGTTAGATATTAGGTCCATATAGGATTGTGTATTAATTGTAAGTCATTTGGGTAGCTTGTGTGCAAGTTTTAAGCTGTTGAAATCCATTTTTGTGCCAAGTAGATCAGACCACTGTTCATCAGAAACATTCAAGCTTAATCAGTCACTTTATTGTGAATTTGTGTGTGATTTTTGTGATAGACTTGTGTGTTTTTGTGATTTAACAGACTCCTTACACTCAACTGAGTGTAGGGGTGCCTTATTGCCCAAGAAAAAGCTCAAAATAAGCTTTCCTAAGCTTATTGGTCAACTGACCTGTTTTTAACACTAACAGTGGGAACAAAGTTCCCCTGCTAGTGCTTTGGTTTCCACTGCCAAGCAAAAGGACAAAACCTAGCACATGTCACTATCAGAAACTTGAACTTTTTGTCTTTAGTGCCTGAAAATAGGAATTAGGGTTTCAAATTGGTTTCAATATTTTTCCTATTTTATTTTTAATTTTTCTGTTTAATTAGATTTTTTGTCACTGTTCATTTAGTATTTTTTGCATTAAATTGCTATTTTAGTTAACTTTTTAATTTCTGTTTTTGTCTTTTAGTGACAAAAGTTATTATTTTTCAGTTTCAAAAATTTTCATAGACTTAGAAAATTGTTTTAAGATTTTTAGTTCAAAAAGTTTTTACTGTTCACTTTTTAATTATTTTTTAGAATTAATTTAGTTTAATTAGGGTTTTATTTATTAACTATTTTGTCTTTTAGTGAAAAATTTTATATTTTTCAAACTTTTTCAGTTTTCTACTGTTCTTTAGTATAAATTAGGATTTTTAAAATTGTCAAATTATTTTTAGCTTTATTTTATTATTTTTTATGATTATTTTAGTTTAAAAGTAGTTTTTAGTGTTTTAAAAATAGAAAAATAGTTTTGAAAATTTAGGAAAAATACTTTTTAGTCTTTAAATAATATAAGTAACTTATTAGTTCAATAAAATAATATTTTGAACATTTTGTTAATTATATTTGATTTTAGGGCTTTAATTAGCATTTAAAATTGAATATTTAATTAATAAAAGGTTTAAAATATTTTTGTTGGATTTTTACTCTTATTTATATTATTTTAGACTTATTTTTAACTTTTAATTAATTTTTAGGTTTAATTTTTTAAATTGTAGCTTTTTACGGTTTTACGTGAACGACCTTTTCGTCTTAGCTTAATCCGTCTTCGTAACCGTCATTCTCTTCTTACCCCATTTCTATTTTCTTTTCTCATAATCATATAATCACAAAAGTTAATCATTTCATCACACAACGCACTTGCCTCCTCGAGAACGAACTCACTTTAGGGTCATTTACACACGGTTTTCCTAAATCGTCGTGCTTACCCTATTTTTTCCATCCTTTTCCTAAAGGGGTAATTTTACAACCATCATGAACGAACACACAAAGGGTCATAAGTGTTCACGTTTTACTCAACGTACGCTTAATACATACCGCTTATATACGTTCTTTTTCCTAAAAGACGTATTATTACCACAATCATTTTGGCGCCAATGACGGGGAGGCGTGTGTGTTTAAATTTGAACAATTTTGATTTTGATATTAGCAATAAATAATATTTGTGTGATTAGCACTCTAATTATACGTATTATCGGTTTTCGTTTTCTTTGTGAATATTATTAATATATTGTATACGTATCACAATAAAATCATAATATCTCCAAAAGCGTTAAAACACAACCTTAATTGGGATTTCATCACTCAATTATTGTATTCGAATCTAAAACCAAAGAAAAAGGCAAATATAGATAAATACTTTCTTTTAGCTCGATTTTGAAAAATACGAACTATACGGTGAATAGATAGGCGACGTGCTATAAAAGGCCGTCAAAGGGAAGCTAGGTACTTAAGTGCTTCGCGCCACCTAATTCCCCCAGTTTCCTTGTGAGTATTTGATCATGAAGGGCTAATCGAGGGTTTTGCCGCCCAAAGTATTATCTACGTAGTTGGTTTCAAAGAGTAAAACCTCTTGAACGTTTTGGTGTTCCACCAACATTCTAAAGTCATCGTAGGCGTTCACTTAACGTGGTCGTTTTCATTCAATGAGGATCCTTTAATCGAGAAATTGATTCAATGAGAGATTTGTAGATTTGAGTCTACGTAATACACAAGAAAATCGAAAAAAATTAAAAAATAATCAAAAAACAAAAAAATTGAAAAACATAAAAACACCCAAAAGAATCTTCTTTGCTCACCTCCACGTTCTACGTTACGTTTATGCTAACTCGCTCTCAAGCGAAATGTGCTCGTAAACGTCGTCAACAGGAAGGAAACCAAGATCTTCCAATTGAAGAAGAAACTCCAATTGTCGAACCCGTTGTAGTATCAAAGTCACCATAGCTAATCGTACTATGATGGAGTTGCTTCAAGCACCCACCGAGGGTTTTGGAGAAGCTATTGTGATTCCCGCCATCCCTGCGGAGAATTTTGAGATCAAGAGTGGTTTAATGTCGATGCTACAAGCTAACAAGTTTCGCGGACATGAAAAGGATAACCCTCATTATCACATACGGAATTTCAATCGTCTCACCGCTACAAGAAAGTTTAAGGATGTTCCACACTACGTCATTAAGATGATGTTGTTTCCATACTCTTTAGATGTTCCCGCCAAAATTTGGCTCGAGAAAGAACCACAAAATTCGATATTGACATTGGGTGATCTCGTGTCTAAATTTGTGAACCAATTTTTCCACCATCAAAGGCGACACATTTGAAAAATGAGATTTCAAGGTTTACGCAAAGACCTAACGAAAGTTTTTCTATGGCATGGGAACGATTTAAGGAAATGTTACATGAATGTCCACACCATGATTTTTCCGAATTGCATCAAATTGATACGTTTTATAATGGGCTTAACAATCAAGAACGAGATTATTTGAATGCCGTTGCGGGTGGCAATTTTTTGTGCAAAACGACAAATGAAGCTTTTACGGTCATCAAGAATAGATCTAAGGTTTATAACCCTCGTAACACACCAAGTGTTGCCACTATGGGTTCGTCGTCGTCTCGTAATATGAATGCCTTACAAGATAAAGCAAATGAGGAGAATCGGTTTTTCGATAGATTTTCATCTCTTATGACTCATTGGAAAGCACAAGATGCTTTGAGTTCCGCATCGGTTAAAGAAATTGAAAAGAGTTTGTTAGCCTCAAATTATTGAGTCATACAAGAATGATCGGTCATAGGTTTATTATGTATCGTATTTTAGAACGTTGTAATAGGTAGTAGGTTAGTCGTGTTTTACGGGCTCAACTTTAAGCTAATGTTTATTCATAAGTAACTAAAGCCTAAAGGAAAGCCCGGCCCATGTAGTATAGTCCATACAAGCCTACATGTAGGGGGACTATAAATACCCTTCCTAGCATGTTAGGAAGGGGTGTTGGTTCATTTTATTCTCACTTCTCTTAATCTAATATCACCTAGTTCCAACCATTTCTCTCTACTTTCTCTCTCTAAAATTATCTTCTTCATCTATTTTCTTTCTTTAATTTGTGCTATATCATCTAAATATATGGGACAACAATTGGTATCAATCACCATGGGGTAGTTTTGTATGTATCGTATTTTAGAACGTTGTAATAGGTAGTAGGTTAGTCGTGTTTTACGGGCTCAACTTTAAGCTAAAGTTCATTCATAAGTAACTAAAGCCTAAAGGAAAGCCCGGCCCATGTAGTATAGTCCATACAAGCCCACATGTAGGGGGACTATAAATACCCTTCCTAGCATGTTAGGAAGGGTTTTGGTTCATTTTATTCTCACTTCTCTTAATCTAATATCACCTAGTTCCAACCATTTCTCTCTACTTTCTCTCACTACTTTCTCTCTCTAAAATTATCTTCTTCATCTATTTTCTTTCTTTAATTCGTGCTATATCATCTAAATATATGGGACAACAGAGTTGTATATCTTGTGGTGGAGCTCATGATTTTTCCGAGTGCATTACCGCCGGTGGTAACACTTCGAGTGCTTATGTAACAACGGGAACTTACAACCAAAACGGCCAAGGTTCCTGCCCAATAGCTCCACAAAATCAAAATGCTAATATCTATCGAAACAACAATCAAGGTGGTGATTACCAAGGAAATCAACGTAACTATAACAAGGGTAATTACAACAACCAAGGTGGGAACAATGGGCAAGTACAAAATCAAAATCAAAGTCGTGATTTTCAAAACACTACTCAATGTTTTCAAATTGCTCACACTAAAAATCTTCAAGGTGAATTTTTAGATTACGCTAAGGCGAATGATGTTAAATTTGATAACATGGAACGCGAAATGATTAGCCTAAGATCCGAATTGAAAATCGAGTTAAAAAATGAACTTGCAAATGAATTGAAAACTCACGCTAATAAAATGGAAGGAAACGTTCTACGTCTTCAACAAAATCAACAAAAGATGGAACAAGGCCAACATGAGATTAAGAAAGAGTTATTAAAAGCGGATAAAAGCCATCAAAATTCGAAGATAGAATGGCAAGCATGTTCGAGGCCATAATGTGTAAACCGTCTTCCTCGGGTGGCCTTCCTAGTGATACCATTGCAAACCCGAAGGGGAAATGAAGGTTATTACTACTCGTAGTGGTAAAACTTTCAAAGAGCTAATCTCTCGTCCAAGTACTTCTACAGAAAAGGAAATCGAGAAATAACCCGAGGTGATGGTCGAAAAGGAGCATATCTCAAGCCCACGAAGTACCGCTCAATCCACACCTACGGTTGAACCAATACCAATTATGGAACCCGATATTCCAAGTTTGTTGCCTATGCCCCAACCCACACCACCCTTACCCTACCCATCGAGACGAAACAAAGAGAAATTACATGAACTTAATAATCAACAAATCGAGCTTTTTATTAAAATGTTTCAAAAAGTGCACTTTAATTTGAGTTTAGCCTACGCGTTGTTATACATGCCTCGTTTTGCCTCCACTTTTAAAAGTATGATGAACGATAAGGAAAAGCTTTCAAAGCTATTTAATTGTTCTTTGGTTTATCTTAACCAAATACCAGAAAAAGTTGGTGATCCCGGCAAATTCCTTATTCCATGTGATATTCAAGAACAGGAAGGATGCCTCGCCTTCGCCGGTCTTGGCGCGAGCATTAATTTGATGCCTTTTTCCATGTGGAAATCGCTATCCCTTCCAGCTCTTACTCCTTCGAAAATGTCAATCGAAATGGCCGATCATTCTACGATTCTCGCACGTGGAGTGGCCAAAGACGTTTTTGTTAAAGTTGGGAAATTCTACTTTCTGGTCGATTTTATCGTCGTAGATATTCCCGCGGATCCTCAAGTTCTTCTAATTTTGGGCGTCCATTTTTAGATACCTCGATATCGATTATCGATGTTTACGCTAGAAAGATTACATTACGATTCAACGAGAAGGAACTTGTTATAAACGCTACCAAAAATTCGACACCTTCTCATGTTTATGCTATCGCTACTATAAATCACATTGATTTAATTGACGTAGTAGTCGATGAATTTTCACAAGAAGTGTTAGGATTTTCCAAAAGTTCTATTAGTGGCAATCCCACTATTTTAGATCCTATTGTTGCAAATAATTCACATTCTCTCGATCCATTCGAAGGAGGCGATTTTATCGACAATAAAGAAAATGTGACTTTTAGCAACGAAAAAATTCCACCTAATTTTCCGCCGATGGAAATTATGAGTGTTGAACCAAAAACATCAATTGAGAATCCGCCAATCCTTGAATTGAAAGACCTTCCACCTCATCTAGAATACGCATTTTTAGATGGTGAAGATAAGTTTCCGGTAATTATTGCGAAAGATCTTTCCGATATCGAAAAAACCGCACTTATAAAAATCTTGAAAACTCACAAAGGGGCAATTGCGTGGAAAATTTCCGACTTTAAAGGAATTGATCCTAAATTTTGTACTCACAAGATTTTAATGGAGGAGGAATACAAACCCGCAATTCAATGTCAAAGAAGGGTAAACCACAAAATTCACGATGTCATTAAAAAAGAGGTGTTAAAACTTCTTGATGCGGGAATGATTTACCCTTTATCTGATAGCCCATGGGTGAGCCCAATCCTTTGTGTCCATAAAAAGAGAGGAATGAATGTTGTGCCTAATGAAAACAACGAGTTAATTCACACTCGTGTTGTGATCGGTTTGAGGGTGTGTATTGACTACCGAAAGTTAAATGAGCCACTCGTAAAGACCACTTTCCCTTGTCCTTCATGGATCAAATGTTGGAGCGACTCGCGGGAAATGACTTCTATTGCTTTTTAGATGGTTTTTTTAGGTTACTTTTAAATACCTATCGACCCTCGTGATTAAGAGAAAACTACGTTTACGTGTCCATATGGAACGTTTTCTTATCGTAGAATGTCATTCGGACTTTGCAATGCACCTGGAACTTTTCAACAGTGTATGATGGCTATTTTCATGATATGATCGAGAAGTCGATGGAAGTGTTCATG
This sequence comes from Glebionis coronaria, assembly GCA_025667525.1. Classification (NCBI taxonomy): domain Eukaryota; kingdom Viridiplantae; phylum Streptophyta; class Magnoliopsida; order Asterales; family Asteraceae; genus Glebionis; species Glebionis coronaria. The sequence goes on from CM046879.1 coordinate 284,530,159, forward strand.
GATGATTTCTTGGTATTTGGTGATTCGTTCACGTCATGTTTAAACAACTTGGAAAAATGTTAATACGTTGTGAAGAAACCAATCTCGTACTTAATTGGGAAAAATGTCACTTTATGTGCAAACAAGGAATCGTCTTAGGACATAAAATATCGAAAGCGGGGATTGAGGTAGACAAAGCCAAAATTGACGTCATTGCCAAATTACCTCATCCCAAAACCGTCAAAGGAGTTAGGAGTTTCCTAGGCCATGCGGGCTTTTATCGTCGTTTCATCAAAGATTTTTCGATAATATCTCGACCTATGTCACATCTCCTCGAAAAAGATGCTCCTTTCATTTTTAATGAAGATTGTGTTCGAGATTTTGAAACTCTTAAAAGGAAAGTTACCGAAGCTCCCATTCTCGTAGCTCCAAATTGGAACCTTCCCTTCAAACTAATGTGCGATGCAAGTGATTATGCAATTGGGGCCGTTTTAGGGCAACGTCATGGAAAACACTTCTTGCCTATCCACTATGCTAGTAAGACGATGACCGAGGCTCAAATGAAATACACTATAACAGAAAAAGAATTACTTGCCGTGGTGTATGCTTTTGAGAAATTCCGACCTTATCTAGTCTTAGCAAAAAGCATAGTGTATACGGATCATTCGGCTATTAAGTACCTCTTCTCTAAGTTTGATGCAAAGTTAGGATTGCTCCATTGGATTCTCCTCTTACAAGAATTTAATGTCACCAGACTTGACAAAAAAAGGATCCGAGAATCTAGCGGCCGATCATCTCTCACATTTGGAAGATCCTCATAAAGATATATTCGAGAACAAGGAATTTACCAAAACATTTCCTCTCGAGACTCTTGGTGTGGTGAATTCTAAAGACGACACCCCATGGTTTGCCGACATTGTAAATTACCATGCGGGCAATTTTATAATCAAGGGTATGACGACACAACAAAAGAGAAAATTATTTCGTGACGTCAAGTTATATTTTTGTGATGACCCTTATCTTTTTTGTGTTTGTGCGGATCAACTCGTTCGAAATTGTGTTTTTGGCACCAAAGCTACTAACATACTTAGATCTTGTCACGAGGGACCCACAGGTGGCGACCATGGTGCTAACTTCACGGCTAAGAAAGTGTTTGATGTCGGCTTCTTTGGCCTACGATCTATCGTGATCTACACGCACTTGTTAAGTCGTGTGATTCTTGCCAACGTCAAGTAAAATCCTCTCAAAAGGATGAAATGCCTCAAAACATAATTCAAGTGTGTGAGATTTTCGACGTTTGGGGCATTGACTTTATGGGTCCGTTCCCATCGTCTGATGGAAACAAGTATATCCTCGTCGCCGTAGACTGCCTATCTAAGTGGGTAGAAGCTAAGGCTTTGCCTACGAATGATGCTCGTGTGGTAGCTAAGTTCTTGAAACAATTTTTCTCTCGGTTTGGAACCCCTCGTGCAATTATAAGCGATCGTGGAACCCATTTTTGTAATGACCAAT